>JANHMN010000008.1:14381951-14412652 GCA_030674055.1 Rhabdomys pumilio | reverse complement strand
ATCTATCTATCTATCTATCTATCTATCTATCTATCTATCTATCTATCATCTATCTATCTCAAAAGAATATATTTTCTTATACTTACACATACACAACTAGGAAGTATACATGTATACACAGAAGACACATAAGTGTACACACAGTGCTAGTTCAGTTATCTGAAATACCCATACTCAATGTAAGAGTTGCTTGCAGTATACTAATTGAATACTGTGGTGTTATTTTCTGTTCTCTATGGGAATTATAAAGTTGCTGAGATATGTTGTTCAGACTTGCTTTCAGGAATGAAAACACATGTACTTATCCCATATAAGTGAGATCTAAGTTTCAGATTTAGCCATCAGCTCATTCAAGGGTTACCACTTAAGAGATCATTCCTCTTCATGGGGATGGGTTGAAATCAGTGACTGATTGACACGAGGGTAAGCTGCTGAGCCCACCCCAGTGATATTTGAGATGCTATCTTTACTTGGAAGTGTTCTGAAGGCTGGTTAATATTTCTACAAGTTGTCTTCTTCTTATGGCTGATTCTGTTTCTTCTAGTTCACTTCCTCAGAGGGTAATCCCATGTGCATCTGTTAAAACATAAGTTTAGGCTTCCCAGGGATCCCAGTCCTTCATTTGACAGCTTTACTTGACATCATAGCTGACATTTTCTTTCTTATGACTCGAGCTACCTTTATTGTATTATTTAGTGTGCTTTTCAAAGGTTGCATACCTGTAGCCTTGTGGATCTTTCCCTTCCAGTTGTTTGTTTTTAGTTTGTACATTGAAGTATTTTCTTTTAAATTTCTGCTCTTAAATTATTTATGTGTGTTCTGAGTATGTTTTGTTTGGTCACATGTGTACCACAGTTCATGTCTGAAATTCAGAGGACAACTTTTAGAAGTTATTTTTCTCTTTCAATCATGTGAGTTCTAGAGATCAGGACATCAGGCTTGGTAGCAAGCACCTTCACCCACCCAGCCATCTGGAAAGACAGTATTAAAGCATTTTAGATGCAAACCAGTGAAATTCAGGATAGAGCCCTGCATTTGTTTAAAAATTGCTTAATCTCTGAATGTTCTTGAGCCTATGAGTCCCTAATGTATTTTTGCACTTGCTTGTGTGTGTGTGTATGTGTGTGTGTGTGTGTGTGTGTGTGTGTGTGTGTGGTTTTACTTTATCTACAGTTGGACTAAAAATATCTAGAAAAGAAATAGATTTTAATAGTTAGGGTTAAACACATGGTTTTCTCTCTGGTATACATCTAATGAAGTTCTCAATGCAGAGGAAGATGTACCTGATAATGTGATTCATCGGACTTGTTCACATGCGCCCTTCTGCTGTTCACACATTGGTACTAGTTACAACTAAACAGTGTTGATACAAACATCAGCATTTCAGTTCAAACATATAAAATTAATCTACCATATTTTAATACTGTTATGTTTATAGAAATTAAATGAAAAGAAATTGATCACATTATGTAGATCTAGTAAATATATATTTATATATGAATATTTCATATATATATTATACATAGATGTAGTTAAATACCTATATTCTTAGCTACAAATAATATTCATTAAAATTTTCAAGTCACAGCTATTGAATTGCAGTATAACTTGTTGTTGTAACCCAGAAATATGAATATAGCAGTTTCAATACCATTACTGTAAAGCTGAGATAGAAAAGGCTGCTTCAAATCTGATAATATTTCTAGTGTATATCAGCAATTTGTTCTATGTTTAGAACTTCTCATTCTAAATCAGAATAGTTATACTAGATAATAGTCATTAACATTATTGTACACTAGCTTTTCAAATTGTAGTGAAGGTATATACTGCACAGTCTAGCTGTAAGAAAGCTTGCCACATCAAAAGATAGATTTATGTATAATATGCATTCACATGTTCAACCCAGATCTTACTCTCCGGTTATACTATATTAAGTATGATAATTGGCATATGAAAAAACTTTTTGAAAAGTTAGTAGTGCAAAAAATTATAGAGTTAATTGGGTCCTGCGTCTGATCTGCCACAGGGCTCAGCCACTTGGAGAGGCAGGACATGGGAAGTGGACCATGCTTACTCCATGCCATAGCCTAGCAGCTGTGGGATGTTGGGCTGTAGGGAAGCTCAAGGGGTGGGAGAATGCAGTCTGAGGACCTGGGAGAGCCAGAGGTGGCTCAAGAGACCCCAGGCCTTCAAGAAGGCAGGGGCCATATGGTTCTCAGGCACTTGGGTACCCAGACACCTTTGGGAGCAGCAGACAAGCAGAGAATAGATTGGGGGGCCCCTGCAGGCTGTATCTAGCCCAAAAGGTTTCCGAGTTGGGGAAACAGAAGAGAGATCCCGTTGGATCCCTCAGGGATGAGTTCTTG
Organism: Rhabdomys pumilio; assembly: GCA_030674055.1. NCBI lineage: Eukaryota > Metazoa > Chordata > Mammalia > Rodentia > Muridae > Rhabdomys > Rhabdomys pumilio. Next base: position 14,410,286 of record JANHMN010000008.1, on the reverse strand, counting down.
GCTTGGTCAGTGGGCAGCTGGCTTGGGTTTAGCTTGGCTTGGTTGCAGCCTTAGCTGGGAGCTTAGAGAGGCCTTCTACGGGAGATTAGAGGGCAACTCTATAGGCAAAGGCCTCCATGGCTCCCCACTGCAGATCTTGGTGAAAAGAGGCAGTTCATGGTTTTAAGACATTTATTGACATGGCAGAAAGTGGATTAGTAAAACCGTACCCCATTTCTCAGGGTGGGCATGAGGTTAAATACCTTTTGCAGGGAGAAGTGAATGGGAAGGAGGGTTTATTGGCTAAGTCCTCCAGGCCTTTAGGTACCTCATTAAAATGGAGATCTGTTTTGAGTCTATGTGACCACAGGCCATGTAGAGGGGGTTGGAGTATTGCCCTTACATGATTGATGGCCACAGATCTATTGAGGGCTGCAATCTCCTGCCAGGAACCTGGTGTTGGGGAATCTAGATGAAAGAAAAGCCTGCAGCCCCTTTAGGGTGACAGGAGTTTCTAGCCTTAGCTCAACCAGGAACCAGACTTCCTTTCATTGTCCTACATAAAGTCTATTTCCATGTATTATGTACAATAAACAAAAAAACACTTCAAGTGTTCAAACATCTCAAGTTGAGAATGATAAATCACCCCAACTGGATGGATATGCAGCCATAAAAGTGCCAATGAAAGGTATGCTGAACTGTCAAGCAATACAGAAAGTGTGCTCTAGAGATGATATGGTAGAAAACAACCAATGCAGTTGTGTCCTAAAAATTGTAGCTAAACAAATATGGGCACATTCACACAGAGTCTGCATGAGAACATCAGAAAATCAAAATAGTCCTTACACAGTGAAGAATTATGGATTATTTTCTTCAAAATGTTCTCAAATTTTACATAGTTCTATTATAATACAAACACTAGGCATATGAAAAGCATAATGAATAAGGCAATCAGAGGTTGTTTTGAACCAAAGCAGAACATGAAATCAAGACAATAGAGAGAAAATCAGAGTCCCCATCTACATCTCTTTCTATGCAAACACACACACACAGACACACACAGACACACACACACACACACACACACACACACACAGAGAGAGAGAGAGAGAGAGAGAGAGAGAGAGAGAGAGAGAGAGAGCCTTTTGTACACCCCTAAGATCATAGGTCATAAATAGTGTTAATAACAACACAGTGAGAAGGAGAGGGATGGAAGAGAAAGAGAGGAAAGGAAGGAGGAAGAAAAGAAGTGGAAGAGAAAAGAAAGCATGACTTCTAGATTTCCTTCATGATATTTTTCTTTTGTTCTGCATTGATTCTATTTACTTTATATGCCATTAGTTACATCTCTGTCTCTGTGCTTTCATAATTTTCTCCTCTTCTTATAGCAAATTAATATGCAACTTCCTAGGAATAACATAAAAATAAGTTCAGTTCTATTAGGGAGAAATGTCAGCAAGGAGGTCCTGGTTTTGCTTTCAGGAGAGTCTACATTATGCTGGAACCAAGCATGGGGATAATTTCTAGCATTGAAAGACAGGAAGAGAGGAGATGAAGGAAAAAGATGTAGGTGGGAGTGGGGAGAGGATGGAAGGAGGAGACGATAAAAAATGGTATAAGTGGATGAAGAAAGAGGATGTAGAAAGAACTTCTGAAGTTGAGTCTCCATCTTCAGAGAGCTGTTAAGCTTGGCTTCCTAACAGTTGCATCTCTGTTTTAATGTTTCATATTCACTCTATCACTGATACTTTCATTTCATAGGACTACCAGATGCTGTCCTAAGTATCATCATAATATTCACATATTAGTATATTAGGGCCTATGCCGCAGTCAAGATGCCATTGGGTATAATTCCAAGCTTTTGGCACTCAAAAATTAATATTGAGGACACTAAAGTTCTAAAGCGCTGTGGCCCCTTCCCTTACAATAATACAAAGCAAACATGTATTTGAATCCTCCTTTAATCTTATTGTTGTCTTTGATTTTGCATTGGCTAATACAGTATGTCTTAGTCAATTTTCTATATCTGTGAAGACAAGTTGTGACCAAGACAACTCTTATAAAAGAAAACATTCAGTTGGGGTTTGCTTGCAATTTCAGAGACTTATTCCATTATCATCATGGCAGGGAGTGTGCTGGCAGTCAGCCAGATATAGAGAAGTATCTTAGAGCTACATTATAGTCCAGAAGCAGAGAAAAAGAAAATACTGGCCATAGTGTGAGTTTTTTGAATCCTCAAAGCCCACACCCAGTGACACACTTTCTTCACTAAAGCTACTCTTACTCCATGAAGCCTGCATCTTCCTAATAATGATCTTCCTGATGACTAAGCATTCAATATAAAAGCCTATAGTGACCATTCTTATTCAACCACCACACAATATGTGCAGAAATAACATATTCTCAGAAAGGGAACATGAAATTTACTGCAGTTTTCCCATTTGATTTTTATCTTGATGATTCAAGTAATTTGGTGATTCACTTCTCAAGAGGAAAGTCTGGTTAGTTTGGAGATGGGAGAACCAAGATGAGCAAAATGGCTCACAGATCTAAGGACTTGTGAAAAAATATATGAATTGTTGGCATTCTTACAGTAAGTTAATAGAATTACTTTGACTTAATGTAATCAGTAAACATTTAGTACCTGTAATTCAAATACTATAGCCTTGAAAAGTATATATCATTTTTTCATGTAACACAGAAAATATATGTATTTGTATTGTCCATAAGCTTGTAAGCTGGAAACTCATGATATCATCTTCCAGTTTAAGAATCAAATATTTATATATGGTTTGACACTTAGTTTCACCCTCATTCTTTTCATCGTTCTGTACACACACACACACGCACGCACACACACACACACACACACACACACACATATATATATATATATATATATATATATATATATATATATATATATATGGATACATAAACATATCATAATATGGATGAGTATGTAGACTATAAACAATGAAGTTTATTTTCTGGGTTTGCTGAGCATCTGAGCTTGATTCCTTGACTAATTATTTAATAATCAGGGCATTGTGGTGAATGGCTCTGTATACACACACCCACACCCACACCCACACCCACAATAAAACAATTTATCTTTGCTTTACTCATTGTTTGTATGAATGAATATTTGTGAAAGTAAATACCTACAATTTACTATTTGTCTAATAGTGTTTCAATAGCTTTATACGTTTTCATTACTTTCTATAAGACAGGATCCATGACTTGTCTTTAAAGTGATTTAAATATATAGCAAATAAGGCCAGAAATTAAATTCCCCATTTAAGTTCAGATCCATTGAAAATAATAAACCTGGAACATTTGGCTATGGTATTTGTGATTTTACCAAATTACCATGTTACTAACCTTCCTATTAGATCATCATAGGATGGCTGTTAAATGGCTGTACAACAGCCTACATGACTTTAGGGTTTTGGCAAATACTGTTTCTATGTCTCTGTTCTCCTTTCCTGTTCTAGTACATACTGTTGACACATTGAGGTTGGCATACTGTTATGTCTTAGTATTACCATTTCCTAGGGCAGAAGAAGGGTTAAAAGTTGACTAAACATTTTTGAGTACCAAAATATTCATATACTGAGGTGAGGGAAAGGACTAGAAGCAAAGAAGGTAGAGGCAACTGTAGTCAGGGTGTAAGATAAATAAATTAATTAATCAGTGCATTTATTAACTAATAAAAGCATCCACTGACCATTGTGATAACCCATTAAATAAAACTGCCCACCTGTACTGAATCCTTATTGCCAAGTTCAATTCTTGAAAGTGCAGAAAAAGCTGGGGGCCATCAAGCACATCTGTAATACCTATACATCAAGAACAAGAAAAGAGATGGGGAAAGGAAAATAGCCTTGGTCCTCACATACCAACCATGGAGTGTGTAGCACACAGAGATGTTGTAGTAATTATTTAAAATCAGCCACCAGTTAAGATGACTATCTATGCTAAGGCAGCTCTGCCTAGCTTAGCCACCATGTTCTGTGGCCAGAGGCCATGTGTGTGCTGCAGCTAGAGACGGCCAGCCAGAAACACCAGCCCTGCCACCCACAAGACGCCAGCGTGGGAGATGGCTCTACCAATCTTCCACACTGTCTCCCAAGGCTGGGCATTGCCCAGACCATTCCACCATTTATGAGGGTCCAGTAAGAAAACGAGACTCTAATGCTTAAATATTAATCAAAGGCTTTATATGTTTAGTGATCCTCAATAACAATATGCCCATACAAAGAGAGTTGTTTCTCAATTATCTGACTTAAATAAAAGCTGTTACCCATGATTGCTCTCCATAACTGAGTGGCTCTCCATGGCTCCTACATCTCCCTCTCCCTAGCTCCTCCTCTTCCTTTTCCTCTCCTTACTCCTCCTCTTCCTCTTCTTTCTCCTCCCACCTTAGCTCCTACTACACAGAAGTAGTGAGGAAGATGCTGCCTCAACAAAGTGGGATCAAAGAACTACTGTATTTATGTATGTATGTTTGTATGTATGTATGTATGTATGTATGTATGTATGTATGTATATATGAATGTATTCTTTAATCTTTTTTTACAGTCCAGACTTTATCCCCCTCCTAGTCCATCTTCCAACTGTTCTACATCCCATACCTCCTCCCTGGTCTCCAAGAGGATGTCCCCACCCACCCCATCCCTCCAGACTTCTCCACTACCTGTAGTGCCAAGTCTCACAAAGGTAAGGTGCACCTTCTCTGACTCAGTCCTGACCCGGAAGTCCTCTGCTATATATGTGTTAGGTGCCCCATATCAACTGGTGTATGCTTACTGGTTGGTGGCTTATTGTCTGAGAGATCTCAGGTTTCCAGTTGAGACTGCTGGTCTTTCTATAGGTTTGCCATCCTCCTCAGCTTCTTCCAGCTTTTCCCTAATTCAACCACAGGGGTCCTGAGCTTTTGTCCATCAAATAGGTGTAAATATCTGCATCTGACTTTTGTAGCTGCTTGTTGGGCCTTTTGGAGGACAGTCATGATAGGCCCCTGTTTGTAAGCACACCATAGTATCAGTATTAGTGTCGGGCCATGGGGCCTCCCCGTGAGCTGGATCTAAATTGGGGCTTATCGACAGACCTCCTTTTCCTCAGGCTCTTTTCCATTTTTGTCCTTGCAGTTCTTTCAGACAGGAACAATTCTGGGTCAGAGATTTTGACTGTGGAATGACAACTCCATTCCTCCACTTGATGCCCTGTCATTCTACAGTTGGCTTTACAAGTTCGCTCTTTCCACTATAGGGCATTTCATCTAAGGTCCCTCCCTCTGAGTTCTGAGAGTCGTTTACCTTCCAGGTCTCTGGTTCATTCTACAGGGTCTCTCCGCCTCCTACCTCCCAAGGTTGCCTGTTTTGATTCTTTCTGCTGGCTCTCAGGGCTTCAGTCTTGTTCTTTCCTCCCAATACTTGATAATGTTCCCCTCTTCTCCTCCTTGTCCCCTTTCCTACCCAAAACTACCTTCTAATAGTGATTCACTAAATCACATATGACGTCATGGTATATATGTGCCTGATAATAATAAAAGTGACAATGAAAATATAAAGGAGAACTACCTGCTTTGAAGAATCAAATAATTTTATCTACATAGCATCAAGTGTATATATACTTATGTATTTGTTCCTAACCCTATGATTATGTTGAACTACTATGATTTAAAAATACCGATTGTAATCAAGAGAATTTTTTTGTCTCCTCTGTAGAGTGATATTAAATCTGGAAGTTACAAATTGGAATCCACTGTCCCTACAAATAGTTAAGGAAAGAGTAGCAGTGGCCATCGATTTTAAATAAAACACAGTAAAAAGAGTCTTTCAGAAGGTCATTATATAACAACATTTGGGCCATCTCCACAACAGGAGAGAGTCATTCTAAATATACAGACCCCAAAGACTGTAGTCCATCTGTGTATAAAGCAAATGTTAAGAGCTCTGAAGGGAGAGATCAACTCCAATATATATTTGAGAACTTTAACATCCCACTTTTAGCAATGGGAATATCACCCAGACAGAAAATTAACCAAAAAGCAGCAAAGTAAAATTGTACCCTAGAGTGAACGGGCCTCATAGACATTCACAGAACATTCTACCTAACAGCAAGTATATACTGTCTCTTCATCAGCCCAGAGGATTTTTTTGAGGGAGATCATATGGTGTAGCACAAAACAAAGTGTAATAAACTTAAAGAAGTCACACTGAGTGGCACTTCTGAACACAGTAGAAATAAACTAAAAATTAATAAGAAAAATGCTGAAAACTAACTTCTTTTTTTAGTAAATAATAAAACAAAGAACAAAGAAGGGTTTTTCTTTCAAATTCTTAAAGGCCATGTGAATGGAAAGCAGCATATCCAAATATGGAAATCATCAGGGAAACTTCTTATTGTAGTGGATGGGAACTAATATAGAGCCTGATAACTAGAAAATGTCCAGAGACTGAGAGATTTTGAAACACTCAATCCTAAATAGGTTGTCTTCAGCAACCCTGCTGCAACTCAGGGCTCAGGGAACTTCACTGAAGAGAAAGAAATATTGTATGAACCAATGAGGATGAAAGATGATGAGAAAAGTGTGTCTTCCAGACAAGTGCACATATGAATTCACAGAGACTATGGCAGTATGCATAAGGCCTGCAAAAATCCAATCCAGATGGCGTCTCAGCACTGAGAGGGTTATTTTATTTGGGTTCTCATCCCTACCCAAAAAGGTATCTCCAATTGACTACCACATATAAAGGAAAAATTAGTTTTCTCCAAAGTAGTCTCACTGGATGTACAAAATACACTTAAGGGTATGCCTCGTCCCAGCAGAAGATGGCCAATACAAAAAATGAACTCAATGGGGAAAAAGTTCCTTTGACGCACATCAAAAACAAGAGCCAGAACGGTAACCATTTAAACAACAGTAATGGAGCTGGAGAGACGACTCCATACTTAAGAATACTGGCTGCTCTTTTTTTTGTGCAACCAGATTTGATTTCCAGCTCCTATGTGGTAGCACACAACAATCTGAGATTCCAGTTCCAGAGAAATCAGCACTCTTTTCTCACCTCTAGGGGCTCTCTATCCACACAGCACACAGGCAGATTCACAGAGGAAACACACATTCACACAAAATAAATAAATCTTTAAACATGAAGTTTTTTTTTAAAGGTCAAGTGACGTGCTGTGTTTTATGTCAGCTTGACACAAGCTTATAGTCATCTGAAAGGAAGGAATCTCAATTGAGAAAATGTCTGAATACGATATGGATGGAGGCAAGTCGGTAGGGAATTTTCTTAATTAGTGATTGATGTGGGAAAGCTTAGGTCATCCTTTGTGGTTCCATCCCTGAACTTACGGTCCTGGATTTTATAAGAATGCAGGCAGAGCATACTATGAGGAGCAAACCAGTAAGCATCACCTCTCTCTAATCTTCAAATTCATTCTTTCCTTCAGGTTTCTGGCCTTTTGGAGCTCCTATTTTGACTTCCATCACTGGTAAACAGTGATGTGGAAGTGTGAACCAAATAACCCCTTTCCTCTCCAAGTTGCTTTGGCCATGGTTTCATCACAGCAATGATGACCTCTAAGACATGAGACCAATTGTCATTGCTTCTGAAGGAAGTAGAGAAATAAAACCTAAGTTCAAAATACATTATAGGAAAGAAATAAGGCCAGAGAACAAATAAACACAGAGAAAAATAGCATGCTCACAATTAATGTAAGAGCATATGAAACCACATGTTTCGTATTCTCTGCCAATAAAGTAGTATGTGGAACTAACATTTTGCAATTTACTTCTAAGTTAACAGAGAATGAGCTCATTTTTGACTTCCAGGGAGGACATAGTATCAGTTATAATGTTATAAATATATAGTATCATTTTAATATATAATATATAACTATATATATTTGTAGCTATAAATATATAGTATCATTTATAATATTAATGTTCTGAGCACATTAATAATACTATACAACATAGTTTGGTAAAAGAAAACTCAAATACAGTAGATACCTTTCTTTATGTGTTCAAGTAAACAGTAAACTAGGCTTCTCAGCAGTATAAGAATTTGCAAATTTCAGACAATTGGATATAGCAGAACATTTATAGCTCCCCATTCCAGCATCAGTTTGGAAACATCAGACACTAAATGGAGTGTCACAACTCATGGAAGCTTGACCACTTTCTTGATATTCCTTGCAATATTCTTTTTAATGTTGTGTACTATGTATGATATAAATGTGATGGTCTGAGTCATTCCTTAGCATCTATAGGGAACCATTTGGGTACATTCATTGGACAAGACAATATGGTAAGTCTCAAGTCTCTTATGTAAAACAACATGATATTTACATATGAACTACACATTCATACCACTTTGAATTGGATCTACATTATACACAATGTCTAACATAATGTAAGATCTATACAAAATATTATGCAGTTACATTGTTTAACGAAAAAATGACATAAAACAATTGATAAGGCTTCAATGGAGATATTTGTTTTGTATGTATGTAAATCTGCATATATGAGAATAATTGAAGGCCACAGGGAAACTTCAGACATCATTCCACAGATGCCATCCACTAGTTTTTGAAACAAGACTCCTCATTGGTCTGGAACCTTTCAGATAAGACAGACTCACAAACACAATTTCTTTTACATAGGCTCTGAGAATGGAATTCAGACCCTCTTGCTTCCAGGGTAGACACTTTACTGGCCAAAGTATCTTGACGGAATGCAATTTAATTTTTAAGATACGTCATTGGTTCAGGGTTGGTTGAACCTGCAGGTGCAGAGCTCTAGACACCAAGAACCAATGCATCTATCTTTATGTCTGGTGAAAACAAGAGATGAGAAATTGTTTGAGTCAAGTTCTTTTTGTCCTGGCCAAAACCAACTAGAAGAAAATTCTTCTTGCAAATGCATCAAGAAACTTTCTAGTAGATTGTTTCTACCAGAGCCTCTGTTTATGTTTGTACCATAAGCAGAACCTAGTCTATAGCTGGCCTATAAAAATATAAAAAATTGGGGCAATTGTTTTGTTCAATTGAGACCTTCACTGTTGTCCCTATGGGAATCTCCTAATTGATACCTATTTGAATTAGTCTGAAATTGAGAGGGACAAAACAGCAGCTATTTTGAAATAATGAGAAACTTTCCCTGCTCTTATACACTAAATGAAACTTGTGCTACCGCCTCAAGTATCGTAATTCCCTCATGAACAAAATTGGCCCAAATAATTACCCAATGCCTGGAGCAGCATAAATAAAAGTTCTCTAGTTTATACACTTACAATAAATGCTTCCACGTGTGAAGAAAGGACAAAGAGGAAAAGGAAAATGCATTCGTAAGTTACTAGTTACAGAAAAAGTTAATCAATGTTCAGCTTTCAACCATTTAGCCAAATAAAAAAGTTATTAAAGTTTTTAAAACTACTTAACCCTATTTAATAGCTCTATTTTCAATAGCTAATGCCTAGGAGATGCCTTTTGTTGTTTCTATGTTTTACAGGGTTTATATAAAGAGGACTTTGAGCCCAGCTATTAGCTTTCAATAATGGTTTTACTCAGTTAAGGTATGCACCACATCAGAAGTATTTGCTAACAATCTGAGAACTTGTGAAAGACTTTTGAACTTAAGTGAGCATTATACCTTGGTATTTCTGAATTTTATTATTTCAAATAGAGACTGGATTTTGTATTGTTAACCTTAATCTCATCTTTTGTATACTGGGGATATCTGGAACAAGTACTAAAAGAAGACATGTAACTCATAGCTTTCTATACAAAATAAGCAGGACTCACTATGAACTTCCCACCCTGGTAGGCTAATTAAATATTTTTATCATTTATTTATTTTTATTTATTCCTCAGAAGGAAGTGGAAAATATTGATTTCCTCTCTATTTTCCTTAAAGATAAGACATATACATGGAATAGAGAAGAAAATGAATTTTGCTCAGTTTTACAGCTTTTTGGATACTATCAACAATGACACATCAAAGTGCCCTTAAAAGACTCATACTTGGGAGTTTGGGTCCAAAAAAAGAGATTAGAAGGTGAATAAATGTAGAAAACTAATAATGCAGACAAATGAGTTAATAAAATTATCAGATTTCTGTTTGCTATTTTGCACCTAACTAAGGAAACTCACTTGTAGGGTGTGGGAATATCAGTGGATCCGTACTCTTTAAATAATGATATGCCATAAAAGAATACATTTTATGCTTTGTGCTTGAATAGCTTTTCTGTTGAACACTTGTCTTGGGAAGACTCAAGTACATATCGATTCCCATTAGATAATCAAAAATAGACCAAAGTAATGAGATCACCAATATTGAACTAGGTGAGCCAATGAGTATATTGAGATTACTTACAGAAATATGAGTGTGGAGAATCCACAACTCATAGATAATTGCTAGAAGTTCATACTATATGGGCGATGGCTTACAAAAGCTGGAAGCCTGGAGTTCACTGCATGATTCGAAGGCAGCTTTGCAGATCAGGCAGTCTCTTCTAGGTATCTTGGTTGATCTGATGGTCACCTTGACAGTCCATATCCCTTATATAAATTTGAGGAAAAAGAGGTTCTTTGCATCATCTCAGTTTCAGGGACTTCCTGAAGTTTCTGAGTTGGATCCTAATGAAGCCTCATGTAGAACTCAATAAATCTTATGGACCTTCCATCTAGGACTCAAATAATAAACTCTATAGAAATGGAAATTTAAAACCACACAATGGTTTTTAAACAGAGGAGAATTCCCCAAGGTGAATAGAAAAAAGGACATCACCTAGGCCAGGGTAACTGTTTCCCTTGTGTGGCCACTGTGAGTTGACAAAGTCATGGAATTACTAGCTGTCTGGAGTGAGTTCTCTTGATTCTGCTGGGTTGGGCTGTTTCTTCATTCACATCTTTGACTCAAGTTGTGTCTTTTTATTATTTCCACAACACAAACCATCCACTTGGTGGATTACAGCACCATCTATTGTAAATATAATCTTACTAAATGAAATACAAGAAACTATTATATCCCGAAATTTATCTGTTTCTTAATGGGATCTAAAAAAAAATAAATAAATAAGTCAAGTTTTAAAATGTTTATCTGTAAAAGGTAACCAAAGGAAAGAATTGGAAGTTGAAAACAGTTGGGCATGGAAAGAATAGATTGAGGATAGCAATATGTGATCATTTCCATAGAGCTAAGGAGATCTCCTGTTCTTGAAATACTGATTATAGCAAAGCAAAGGCAGCATCTGCTAATTAAGTTTTCACATAGCCTACATTTTGAAAAACCCCAGTCTATTATCCTATCCAACGTCAATTGCTGTGCATAGAAAAGGAAGTAAGATTCCTAACACTGACTTTGAATTCAGCATCCAAGGAATATGTGTTGCATCACTACCTCCAATTTCTAAACTGAATAATAAAAGTCACTGGATGTGTTGGTTTGGAATTATTATGAAACTGGCAAATGACTCTGGTGGATCACACATTTCATGCATTCTAGAAGAAACAGGTGAAGTTACTCTATCCAGATGTGTCATTTAACGGAAAGGAACAAGAGAATGAAGTGCAGCAGACATGACAGATGTAAACAAACACAATTCTTCAGTCATTTGTTGCAGTATTTACCACACCTCTGAGAAATTTCCTGATATGTAGCAATTTTCTCTAAGCTAAAACAGTCCAGCCTTGAGAGAAGCTCATCAAGTTTTGAAAAGTTCTAAAAGGAGATTTAGACTCAAAAAGTCAACAACTTAGAAGCCTCAGGAAGTCCTTGAAACTTATCAGATACACAGGGCCCTTCCAGAGGTTATATAAGCAATAATCAATAAAGATTGTTATGGACAGCTTCCCAAACTGTTGATGTGATGTTGTCTGTAAAAAGTCTAGGGTCCCAGTTTTCACGAAACATTACCCATTCTGTGAGGAGTTTTCAGGGATGCAGCTGCCTTTGAGTTATTCATACTCCTGGAAGTAACCACTCATTTATTCTCCAATAAAATGATTGATGGAGTTATTGCTCTAGCCAGTCAACACTCTATATGTTTTAATAACCTCCCAGAGTAATATCTCACCACATCAAGAAGCCATGATGAGCAATACACTGTATTGTGCATCTCCAGACTTAGTCTTATTTTTTAAGTGTTTGGCTTTTTCTCTATATTAGAAGCAGTCAAGACTTTTTTTTTTTTAAAGAGAATGTGTTACAGCCCTTACAATTCCTTTATTTATCTGATGAATAGTACCCACTATAAATTCAGGTAGAGAAAGAGCTCACTGTGTAGAAAGATATTTACCAATGATTTCTTCGTGGAACAAACCCAGTGAAAAAGACGTTGAGTTTGAGGAAATTATGCCCCATGCATAAAACTGATCAAGGTCTTATAATCATTTTTGGTTATGGAGTTGTCTCAGTTCACTATATAGACTGTGAAAATTCTCAGTACCTTAAACACACACACACACACACACACACACACACACACACACACACACACCCCTCCATTATTTACTAAAAAGTGCTAAGAGGACATCACAGTGTAAGATAAAGTATGGCTAGCCTTTAGAGTCTAGTGTATTTTTGCTATTTTTTTTCCCGAAAATTGTCGAAATAACTGTAACACACAGAGAAATAACTGTGGGCTTGAGTTACAAAGGTTTTAACAGAATGGTTGCAAAATACATAAGAATTTGGAATATAAATTACCTCCCAAGTCTTTTAAAATATAAACAAACAAGCAAAAAATAACAAAATAAAACAAAACTAAATAAGCTTCCCAGAACAGAGAAAGATTATAATCAATTACCCTAATACTCCTCAGTTTTACCCCAAGTGCAGAGGAAAAAGCAATCTAAATGAAAACTGGTGTGTTTTATACCACAAACCTTAGGGCCTCTACTATATTCATATATTTTAGTTTTTCAGATAGATCTTAGATCTTTTATCAATATCAGGAACCTATCTCTCCTTTTTTATTTAATTATTTTAGAATCCATGGGAAATCTTGTGTCTAATGATGTTTCTGTAATATTGCATTGAGGTCATCACTGTCTCTCAGTGCTATAATGTTACACCAGATTACTGGATTATATAGTCTAATGGATCCCATCCAAATATTGCTTCTTCAGGTCACTTGAAAGCCATGGTAGATACTGAAAGAGAAAGATTCCCATCTTCCATGGCAAAAATCTTTTTCTTTTTTCTGTTTCGGGTATCACAGCTCTTCATAATCAGCTACTTAAGAAGTAGTTGGGTCATGATTCTATCTCTCTCTTCCACTTTTCCTTATAGTAACAAGTGCCCTGATGGTATGATACATTTTTAAAGCTATACAAAAAAAAAAAGTCATATTATATCCTCTTTTGTGAAAACTGGATATGCTTAATATTTGTTAGAATAATCTTTAAAGGTAACAGTCCCTAATAATTGGTAGCAATATTTTCTGTTAGATTATAATATTACAAAAATATCTTGTTAGAATAAAAGGGAATAAGGAATAACACAAAAGAGAAATCAACAGCTTGTATTTTTAAAAGCACATTCTGGCACCTAAGCAATATGTTTTAATTCACATGGCTGTAGAAATTGTCATAAAAATGTTATCTTGTTTAAAATTTTCATATTACAGAGGAAAAAATCTCTAAAATCAGGGCTGTGGGTACTTGCTATCATTTATTTCTAAAACGCCTCTCTCAGACTTTGTTAAAAGCTTGGTCTTTGTAAAATGATAGAGTGCAAACTGTGAAATGCCATCCTGTAGACTCCATACAATCACTGCAATAACTAAATTACAAAAGTCCTGATTACCTACACTGTATCCACAGGATACTGACTCTATCAACAATCAGTCAAGGAGGGGAAACTCATGGGGCTTTACCCTTTAAAGCTGAACTATTGGTTATTGAAAGATTCTATGATAGAATGAACAACTGGCTTTAGTTGCATAGATACTACTGACCTTGCCAGACTACCACAAATAGCTGGTCACACCAAGACCCCTGTTTAATCCCAGTGGGTTACAAAAAAAAATGAATAGACATGAACACAAAAGACATATTTGCAGAGAGTGGTCTTTGAGATGTGGGGTGTAAAAGTATTCTGTATGTATTGCTCATGTGTGCAAAACTGAACTTAATAAAAACTGGAACACATACGCACACACACACACACACACACACACACACACACACACTCACACACACCACACATGCACACATGCATACACACATATATGCACACTAAGCCTGGTCCCCAATTTAGCACTGTCAGAAGTGCGTGAGAGCTTTCAGTCTTTGGTTGTTTTCCCACAGCAGAGACTGTAGGATAACATCTTTTTTATTCTATTCTTGACCATGAGGTAAACAAGAATCATGAAACACACTGCTAAGACGTGCTGAGCCAACATAGGCCCAAAGCAATAGGAAAAAATGATTATGACTGACACTTTTGGAACCACAAATTAAAGTAAATTCTTCCTTTGAGAGTGTCTTTTTGTATGTGTGTAATTATCCACATGTATGTAAATGTTCACTTTGACTCAGTGTTTCACTTTTGTCCAGAATTTACTAATTTGGCTAGTCTAGCTATCAAACTTACAAATCCAATTTTCTCTGTCTCCACAGGGCTGAGATTTTAAATGTGCACCATCACACCCAGGTTTTCACAAATAGGTTCAAATTCAGGCTTCAATGCTTTCGTTAAAAAACTGTACAAAAAAAGCCACAACCATTTTCCTCTTTTGGATTTGATTAGTTCAAGTACTTTTTTGTAGTACCAAAAAGATTACTAAAATGGTACTTATCAAGATGATATCTGAGCTGTTAATATGGGTGAAATGGAACTGATACTCAGATGCCTGAGATCATAGCTCTACTCCTCAGCCAGGTTTCTGAATATACCCTACATAGTGCTGTAAGAAACTACAAAGATCCAGCCACAGTCCCTGAAGAGTATGTATTAATAGGAAAGGCCAAAATGTGTATGATGTGTGTGTGTGTGTGTGTGTGTGTGTGTGTGTGTGTGTGTATGAGAGAGAATATATATTAGAACTGATAGTACCATATAGAATAGTGAAAAGTAAAGGACAAAGATGTGTGTGCATGCATATGTGTATATATATATATATATATATATATATATATATATATATATGAGAATATATACCAGAATTGATAGTACCATATAGAACAGTGAAAAGTAAATTGAAATGAGTATCTAGGATGTGAGATAGTCTTCACTCAAGACAACTATATATATTATTAATATAGTGACTTCAATGGACAGGATTCTGCCTTTCAATTCATTGTTAAATGCAAATTACCTTACTGTATTGTGAAAATTGGTTCATTCAATGTCTTCTTTAACTCCATGTATTTTTATACACATTAGAGGCTGGAAAGCTAAAGGACTGCAGCACAGCTTCTTTGTGTTACACAAATCCTATCAGAAAGAGCCCAACTATAAATTCAGGAAAAGGATCCTGTCAATGTGAGAGAAGGAACTGCCACATAAAGATACTTGACACCTTTGAGACTATTAGAGAAGGCAGGATGTCTACAGAACAGATGGAATGTTTTAGTAAAAGTGCGTTATTTGTTCAAAAGCCTTCTCTCATAAATTTTTCACATTATGTATACATTGTACACTGCATTGTGTTAGATAAGAGCATTTTAACATAAGTATAGCATGTATACACTGAGCATAGCTCTTCCATTCCCACCTACTTCTCATTTCTCTCCCTAGTCAGTATCTTCTGCTTGCCTCTACCTTCATGTCATGCACATACACATGATTTTCTATCTACATAGAGAAAAGACATATGATACTTGACATTCTAAGAATGACTCGACTCAATATAAATATCCCTCACTGTAAACATAAATATATGTCTTTAAAATGGTTTTATTTTATTTGTATATCCATGCTTTTGTCGGTGTGAGTATATATTATGTGTGTATAGAATGGAAGGGAGGGCAGAAGAGGACATCAGGTCTTCTGAAATGGGAGTTATAAGTAGACAACTGTGAGTCACCCAAGATAGGTGCTGGAAACTGCACTCAAATTGTAGTAATTTCATGGGGAGTTGCTGACCAATTCTATTCCATTTAGATACTTAGTAAATGAGACGGAGACATCAGATTTTATAAACAAGCTGCTATCATTATGCTGGGCAAGTTCTGAGCTATTCTAACACAACTAGTTTATTAATAACCAGATAAATGCCTTGTTATTTGGCAACTGAGTATTGCTTTGTTCCACGTGTGTCCTCAGGGCAAGTTTTTCTTGGCCACTTGCTTGTGACCCATCCTCACAGGCCATCCTGCCTCATGGTGACCTCCTGTTTTTCTTTTCTTTGTCCTTCCGTCTCCTTGTGGTTCCTACCTGAGATCTCCACACTTGATCCAAATTTCTACTTTCTGCTCACCCCTGCCCAGTCACAGGCTCTTGCTTTTCATTTACCAATCAGGGATTATTGGGGAGTATTCTTTACATCACTTTGGTTAATACAATACCCATGTCTAGATCTTGAGGTACAGATCTCAGCATCTGAATACACAGCACACAAGACCCACCCCAACAAACTTAAGATCCTTAGAAGAGCAGTGAGTATTCTTAAAAGAGTCATCTATTCCCATTCATAACTACGATTTTTATGGCTAAAATCTGTTATATATACATACATATTTTTCTTTATCTTTAAAGCTCTCAATTATTTTATATATCAAGTGGAAGGCACATCTGGAGTTCAGAATGTTAAAATATATACATGCTTTTTTTCTAATCATTTCTTATTTGGGGACATCAAAGCTGATTCCATACATTAGCTGTTGTGTACACTGTAGCAGTAAACAGTGGTATGCAAATATTCTTGTAATATGTTGACTTGAAGACTTTTGGGTAACTACCCTGTTATACAGCAGAATAATAAGGAATATCTACTTATAGTTTTGGAGCAACATATTTTACCAATTTCCTTCATGGCTGGATATGTGTGCATTCCTACTAACAGTGTTATGTGTTCCCTAAAGATATTTTATCTTGATTGTGTCATCTAGTATGTAGACAAGTTGAATTTTTAAGATTTCCTAAAATATCTTTTGCCTACTATAACTACTTTGAATAGAGATGATATAATATCTATAAGTAATAACCATGAAAGGTAAAGTAATTTTTTGAAGAATGATTGTGGGAGATATAGCAAACATGGAAGCTGAAATTATTCTTTTGACTTGCTTGGGTTGGAAATATGGTTGTTGATTTAGTCATAGGAAGTGGAACACTGATAGTTAGACTGAGATACTCTATTGTGAGAGACTTTCTGAATCATTGCCTTTGGGGAAGACGTAGCTACTGAAGGCTAAAGGAGCTCTGGGGTTGGGGAGGGAGGGTTATATAGGATGTTACAAAGGCTGTAGTGGCAGAAAAATGAGCTGCTGCTTCAAATTGTAGTGAAAAACATAAAGAAAAAAAAGATTTTATCTTGATCTGATAGTTCTGATTCAGGATGCAGGTCTTACATAAAGACTCAGTTTCTACAATATCCCTGAGAGTCTTATGTAGATGTACTGACTATGAATATATTTAGAAGATTCTATACTTTGGATTCCAGTCATTTTATGGGCTTGCAATTTGCAGTAGGCTTGTCTGCTGTGATTTTTGTCTGTGTCATGAGATAAAGTTCATTGTCAGCAAGACAGCCTAAAAAGCTATGGATGCTCAACGTGGCATGTTGCTGAGCTGTACTCTGTAGGTTAAGTGCAAATAAATGCAGCTTTGAGTTGTAATATCTCATAGCTTGCTTGGACACAAGTGTGTCCTAAGTGAAGAAACATCGTTTTCAATAGCTGAATGCTTAGAAGCCATTCCGTCCCCCAGTTTACAAGCTATAATATTTAATGATCTTATAATGAGTTTTTTGCCAAGGATTATCTATTTTTCCACATCTCTACCATCTGTATTATATGTGCATCATTATATATAAAGCAAAGAAACAAACACATGAAAAACAGAAATTAATTTAAATTCAGAGGAACAGACTGTTGCTTTTCCATATTGTCAAATGCCTGGGATTGACTTTATAGAAAAGTAGATTTAAAACTGATTTAAGTGACAATAACATACACAATGATTAAAAATTTGAAGCCTAGCATTCAAGAGCACTGACTGTTCTTGCACAGTACTGAGTTTGATTCCCAGCACATGCATGGCAGCATAAAACTGTGTGGAACTCCAGTCCTAGGGGATAAAACATTGTCTCTTGACATCTGAAACCATCAGACACACATATAGTGCACAGACAAATATGTTCATAAAACACCAATAGACATAATAATTTTTAAAGGAATGTGCTGTATCTCCATGTTCTCTATGGTCCTTTCCAAATGCCTGGCTACTCCATGCTCCTGTTGTGTAGACTAAGTCATGTAGATCAGCATTTCCTGCCACTCCTTTACAAAATACAAAAGTAATATAATTTCCTTTGTTTAATAAAGTTTCTCCCAAGCCTGTCTTCTGAGCCTACCCACCCCCACTATCCTTTCCATAATGACTATCTTTCTCCTACTTTTAGTTAAATCTCTATCCTTTAATCAATCTCCTTTCAAGGCTATAAAGGAAAGCCAGTCTTTCCATTTAAGGTCCAATTCATTTTATCTTTCATTATTAATGCTCTTCTATCTTAAGGCTCAAGCATGACTCCTAATGTCACAGTGCTGTCTGTCCTCAGAAAGCTTGTTCTTGTAAAATAAGTGGGTATCTGCTCCTTTCCTGAACTGACCAACCCACCTACCACTATCTTTCCTAGCTACCATAAACAACATAAAAAGTATTAAAATTCGTATTGTGCTAATGAGATTATAGATGATAGCATGGTCATCACTTTTCCTGAAAATAAGTGACTCTTGCTGAAATGGAATACAATTTCCTTTGAATGAATAAAAAAATAATGCTATAGACAGATACTCAGGAACAAAGAGCAAACAAATACACTGGAAGATTAGAGACCAGGAAGCTTTGATAAGAGATTCACAGATTTATTCCTTAAAGTTGTATAGAACAGAAGGGAATCTGTACTCTGAATGGATACTCCCCAGGGCTATCAAGTCTCTTAATAGTCACATGAGCAATATGACAATCTACCACCTGTGTTGTTATTGTTTAGCCTCTTTTCCTTATCACTTCACAATAGAAAGATGGGCTTCAGAGATGAAGACACAGCATGAAGTCAGAAACATAGATGTGTCACTAGGCTGAACCTGCTGAGTACTACATCTGCCATCAACAGAAACAACACCACAAAAGACTCAAACCCCAGGGCTCCAACTGATAACTCATAGCAGGTCAGTTATGGGAAATCCCCTTAATTCCTACAGAAAAGTGATTTATTCTCATTTGGATAAGAGATTAATTTATACACTATAGAATAATACAAATTTCCCTTCCCTTCTCTGTATACTAGTTCCTTGTGGAGTTGTCAGATGTGCTATTCACTATATAGTCGCCAGGATTATTTATTCTGGCCCATAAACCATTTTATAAATGACATAGGATATGTGGGTGTATTCCTAAAAGGTGAAATATCCTTTTCACAAAGACTACATTTAAATGTTCTGGGATCTGAAGAACAGAGCTAGGGGTATGTGAATTGCAAACAAAGCATCAATATCTAAATCCTGTACTCAAAAGGCTGAGGCAGGAGGGTCATGTGCTGGAGAATACCCTGGGCTACATAAATAGACCTTGTTAAAAAAAAACAGTTGGAGCTGCACTATGATGCAATGAAGGAGTTGAAGCTTAGAGACCAGCAACATAATCAACTGAGATGCCTGTCCCTAATTTCTACAACTTCCTAAATCTTTGAACCCCAACAAACTACAAACTTCCATGCATTTCAGTTGATTTTCCTATAAACCAAATAAGCAATAATTTACTTGGGGACTGCTATAATAACATATGCCAATTTAAAAATTAAAAATTTATAAAGTTAAGAATCTTATCTCCAAACCCACTAGCCCTGCAGACACACTGAGGTTATTAAGAGATTGCAGACATGGGAGTCAAGAGAAATCTGATCACTTGTTATTGTCTTGTGAACCATGGAGGCATTTGAATTTACCTTTGACATTTAAGTGACATTACTTCTGAAGATAACATAGATTTTCTCAAAGTCTTTACATTAAGGTTTTCTTTGTCTTTTTAAGATTTACACAAATTGTTTAGCTTATCATTGAATGCATCTGAGTTTGTAAAGACGTTGCTGATAGAGAATTTACTCATGAATTAGAAGCTCTTTGCTTGCCTCTTAGGGAAATTTACTTTCCCTCTTCCTAAACAATAGTGGAATGAGAGAGATTTCTCCAAAATAGTCGCCAACCACTGGGTTTCTTTTTAAATGCTTCTTGTAGTCCCATCGATATCACTGGCTTCATCTTTCACAGGCATCTCTGGCTGGGTGATGTAGCACACAGCAACCTCAAAGACTCTTGTATCTTGACATATACCCCAAACCCACAGGGCTTTTAGCCTTTCAACAATATGCAGCAGCTATTACTCTATACTTCTCAAAATGACCTTACTGTTAAATCTTAGTACATCAGATATTTGACTCTTCAAACACACAAAACTATGCATACTTTTAATTTAGAAACTTTCCATCTTAGTGAGTCTCAAAGATCTATTTAGAAACTTGGAGACTGAAGAATTAATTAATTTTGTTCCTTCAGTTTAATTTTGTGTTCTCTTTCTTGAGATGTTAAGTTGGAAAACTTTAAAACTTAAATGGGGAAGAGGCCAAAAATTAACAATAAGTGACTAGAAAATGCACACAGACACTGATATCTATAAATTCTCTATTATCCACTGCTTGAAGTATAAAGCATGATGCCAAAACATGGATACATAAATAGAAATGCATATTCATAAGCACCAGGTATCTTTGTGCAGCAACCAGAAATATCCTTTTCAAGAAGACTACATTTAAATGTTTCTGGCATCTTCTATATATATAGAAAGCAAATATTCTCAAAAATAACCAAAAAAAATTTTTTTTTTGTTTTTGAATAGCCACCCGAATAGCTATATCATCATTCAATATGGAACAAATATTTTATTCATTCTTCATGGAGAGGACTCCACACAGTAGATTAAAGCCAAATATGAATCTTTCAAGCAGAAATACTAAGTGTTCTTTTTATATATGTAAAGAACTTCTGTATGATGAAAGGTGAACTCTTGTGTGTGGGGCGGCCATTTGATTCCTTTTGTGGGTGTTAGAAACCAAGTTTTTTTTATCTCTCCTATGTAGGCAATTTGACAGCAGAACAGGATCATCAGTATGAAGGTGAGGCCCTGTGAGCTTGTCTATTAACGGTGGGACATTTTGCTGTTAATCTAGGAACACAGAGAACACTTTGTTACTTACCTCAGAAATGATCACTGTGCAGGAAGCTCAGGGAAAATATAGGTTTGGAAAGAGTCAGTTGCTGAAGCTAATGAAGGTCTGCATGAGCACTGCTATCTGAGCCTGTGCAACAACTGAGTAACAGTTTGAAAGAGGATGCAAGGCCATCTAACATAACATTTGGCCCAATGACAAAAAGGCTATATCCTCCCCTAACATGCTCCATGTTGTATGAACAGTGTTTTCTTAGGCTGCGTTTTGTCCTTAGAGAATCAGTTTTACAAGCAGCATGTGGTTCCATATGAAGGACGTAGAAAAACTGTGCTTCTGGGTAAACCTGCAAACTACAACCATCTGTCACCATCTATTTTATACAAACTGTCAATGTGTCAGGGTGAATTGATACTGTGAGGTCACATGGGCTTGCTAAAATCAGATCTGGGAAAGCAGGCCCCACAACATAGTGGACATATCAGTTCAAGGAAAGGTTATGACTCCTTTACCTGGACTCTATAAAATGGTGAACACCTAGAGCTGGGATGGCAATGACCCTATATTTGACACCTATCACTTAAAATTGTGTGTGTGTGTGTGTGTGTGTGTGTGTGTGTGTGTGTGTGTGTGAAATACTAACAGGCAGAGAAGTACCTGTCATCTCTTGGACTACAAGGTAGGTTGACTACCACCTTCTGGTCCACTGGCTCATCAGTCAGGACCTGGATCTGCTTTTCTAACCCAGTCCTGTCCGTTCATCTCGACAGCTATGCGGATCTTCACTCTTAACTCTGGACTCTCCAGTGGCCTGAAAGGAACATCTCCCCTGAGGCTGGATGGCTTGTGAGCTTATCAACAGAGATTTGACTTACAGTTCAGTTAGTCCACCTGCAAAACCTCTTGAGCTCTGGTGTAGCCTCTTTAACTTGTATTCATTCAGGAAACCACATATCTGCATGTGTGTATACATTTACATTTACTGTGTCTTTTGTGACACAAGATGATATTAATAAGATTAAAATTTTTCAATAACCTAAGTTTGATTTAGCCAGATTGCTAAAGTAGTTAGGATTGTCTGAAAAACTGCTGCCATTGGAGTCACTATAGTTTGCCAATTTATTGTTGTTCAGTAAATTCTGACATTATTAAAATCACAAATGTCTCCATCTACATTTGTGTCATTGTGCATTCACAACACTTGACTCTGTGGGTTTTATGCCTAGAATTTATATGACTTGTGTTTCTTACTCCATAAAAGTGTAATGCTTGGTATTACTCTTTTATCTCTCAGGTGTGCTTGTATATTCTTCTGACATAACATGATCCCCTGTTTATTACCACCTTGGACTTGAAATTATTGTGGGTTAGTAACCACAGCAACTAACTTAACAGAGAAATAGTAATGTAAGGGTCACAAGGCCCACTACACTATTTAAGGAGTAGGGAGTTAACTGAAGATAGGACTCAGTGATGCAGCTCCCACAAGGCCATTATCTATAATGGGGTGGGACTTTGTGATGATGTGGTTACTTAAGCATCCTCCATGTTTCTGTAAATGGAAGGAAGCCCATAAACTCACTCATTTGTTTAGCAAATTGGAAGCTGGTAGAGTCACTAATCTGTTTGCCCCTGATGTTCTATCAGGGGTAAATAGACATTTGCTCACAGTTCTCCTGGAAACATTAATATGGTTTCTCTCTGCAAAAGTCTTTCTGATGTATTTATTATGGGCAAAACAACAAATAAACAAGATGAAGCCTGGCAGTCAGAATCCAGCATTGCCATGATGCTGATGAAAGACAATGCTGGCAAGTGGCCTCCAGGCTGAATTGCAAGAGTCTTGATTGTCCAGTCAGGGAGTCAGAACATTGTTTTCATAGGCACCCAGTGTTTGTATAGAGCCATGAGTTATTCAGTGTTCAAGGTGGGAATGACAAGTTAGAGAAAAGCTGGCAAACAAAAAAGTGGTTGAACTGCAAGAGAAATTGTGCATAGATAGTATAGGGACAGAAACAATAAAGTCTTCAAAAGCCAAGTGTGATTAACGGAGTTTTATAAAGAACAGAAAATACAATGTAGATTTTTCTCCCTGTCTAAAAAGAGAAAAGGACTGAGACAAGTAAGAATTTTCATATAATTTCTGTCTTAGTCAAGGTTTCTATTTCTGCATAAACATCATGACCAAGAAACAAGTTGGGGAGGAAAGGGTTTATTCAGCTTACACTTCCAAGTTGCTTTTCATCACCAAAGGAAGCCAGGACTGGAACTCAAGCAGGTCAGAAAGCAGGAGCTGACGCAGAGGCTATGGAGGGATATTACTTACTGGCTTGCTTCCCTTGGCTTGCTAACTTGCTTTCTTATAGAACCCAAGACTACCAGTCCAGGGATGGCACCACCTACAATGGGCCCTCGCAGATTGATCACTAAATGAGAAAGTGCCTTACAGCTGGATCTCATGAATGCATTTCCTCAACTAAAGCTTCGTTCTCCAAGATGACTCCAGCCTATGTCAAGTTGACACACAAAACTAGCCAATACAATTTCCCATAAACTCAGCTATAAAACAAAGGCCTACCCTATAATCTCATACACGTTAAGAAGTATCTCAAATTAGGTAAAATGAGCTCGAATTGTGACATCATAAATGTGTGCCAAACAAACTTCTATCACAAAGCCTACCTTTGCCAGCGATCCCATTGGAAAGGTAAGATTTTATGTGTTACTTCACTGATAGTGTTTGGATGATAGAGTATTTTAAAACATGTCACATAACTATAGAGACCACAATGAAGATATACTCAGATTCAGAAATGACACTCAAAAACGTTCTTCACTTAAATTCCCCAAATATATATGGACAGATTTACCTTAAAGGTAAATGAATGACTCTAGTGACTGTACACTACGAATACTAAGATATAAATGTATATAAAAGATATAGGATCAAGATGGATACATGTATGTTGTATAGGCAAGAGGCTGGGATAAGATTATTTCTATTATGGGGGTAGTATTATAGTTTAATGTGGGAAATTTGAGCATAAATATTATTCTCCTTTACAACACAAGTAAAACTAAAAATAACATGAAAGATTCTTACTTGGCAGATCCGTGTCAGTGCTCAGAGAGATGAAAAGTGGTCTTGTTCCATCATGCTTTAGCCTCTAGTCCCATAATTTTTCATAGTAACCTGTGTAAATCAAGATAAGGGAAATCAGGACATAATTTGTAAAGAGCAGCGATTTGTAATCCCAGCATGATCCAGAAGTATATCAGTGACTGATAATGTACAAATTAAGTTACTGTTACTACTACTACTGCTACTACTACTATTACAAATCCTTACTTCTCTCCCTCCATTTTTCTCTCTTTCTCCTCTATCTCTTTTTCCTTTTCTTCTTTATCCTTTTTTTCCTTTTTAGTGGTATTTTGTTGTTTACTCACGTTACTTTCAACTGTGGTGATACATTATTTACAGATTCAAATTATGTCTCATAATTTCAGTGAGTTCACTTTTTATTTTAATGAACATGGTTAGGTGTTTTGTGAGCATGCATCTCTTTATATATTTATCAGCAGTCCTTTGTCCACATTTACATTTGTCTTTTATTGTTTCAATAATTGTAAATCTAATTCTTTTTATTTCAAATATAATAGTATTGTCTGTGATTTTTTTCTTGGATATATTCTTACTGAAATTGTCTGTGTACTCGTAAGTGGTGATTTTACTCCTCATGGGTTCTTAATTTCGTAAGTGGAGCTCATGTCTGATATTGCTTATTTGAAAGTCTTCTCAAATAAATCGATCTCACAAGTTTGTCTTAGTTGCTTATTTTCAATGTGGTGAGACTTGATTGCACATTTACAAGATAGGGCCATGTCTGAGTTTATGACTTCTCTGGAAGAAAATACCTTTCCATTATTATTCTTTGGTAAAGTCAAAGTTTTTTCATCTGGGCTTCTTTTCTTCTTCTTCATGTTGATCTTGTATTTCTCATTCTTTGCAGCAGAGAGATTGTTGCTTTCTATCAAGCTCTCCCTGTTTCTCCCCATTTAATAACAAACTAATATTCCCCTGTCATTTTGATGCTATTTAAGGCCAAACAACTTGGTCATATTTTCTAAGAGCAATGAATTGCTTGATCAATCATATGTCAATTATCTTTTAAATTCTGCTTTTTAGGAATTTTCTGAGCTTTTTATTTCCTTAGATCTATTTCTTAAAATAAAAAGTTGTATTTCTTCACATTTCATAGCTCACTTTTAAAGCAAATATTTTGTTTTCTTTCTCAATATTTACTTGTCTACATTTTTGGAATCTAGTTTCAAAATGCCATGAAAGTCAGAAGCAATAATGTACTACATAGTCTCCTGCTACTTATAATGACATTAGCAGTGGAAAATTGAGGTATATTGAGTAGTTTGATAAGTGGAATGTATGTTCAAAGTTCTGCTATAGAACTTTAGGAATAGCATATTTTCAAACGGTTCAATGAAAAAAAAATGAAGAAAAAGGAAAGAAAAGAAAAATACATAGCTCAAAATTAAAAGCACATGTGCAAATACTGTAATTAAAATGCCCCAAATTAATGAGAAGACATTTATCCAAATACAAGATACAAATGTGGGCCTAAAATATAAATGAGCATTTAAGAGCCCTTTCTTCTCTTTCAAAGGACCAAAGTTTAGTTTCCAATATCCAGACTGAGTAGCTAACAATCTTCTGTAACTTCTAATTCACAGAACCCACTACATTCTTCTGGTCTTTGTAGGCACTACATATGGACACACATATAGATACACAAACACACAGACATACACATACTCATATTCACATACATATAGACAAATTTTCATGCACATATCTATAATATACTCAAATAAAAATATAAGTGAATAAAGAGACATATGTATTCTACATAAAATATATAGAGAAAAATTTAATATCACAACATTTTTGATAAAGTCTAATCAAATTCTGACTCCAGTCAGAATGCTGATTATATATACATATATAACATATATGTATACATATATATATGGAATGATAACACATGTGCAAGGAAGAAAGTTTGGGGAAGAGGACACAAATCTATTCTGTAGGAATGTATGTCACTGTATTCATTATGTTAGAAAGCATTGCATCTCATCAAGAAATTAAGAACAGAACTGCTGTGTGATCCAGCAATCTCACTATTTAGTACCATTTATCCAAAGAAAGTAGAATTATATATTCAAAATGTCAATGTTTGCCCTTATTCACTGTAAGTCAAGGTGTGGAATTACCTATGTATCCATCAACATTTAAAGAAATCTCTTGTAATACACAAGGGACTGTTATGCAGCCATTAACTTTGCAAAACATTAATGTCACTGACATTATGTATTCAGCTGGAAGACACTGTATTAAATGAAATAAACTCAACAAAGAACCAAATTTCACATAATTCTATTGAATTTGGGGACTTAAAAAGAAACTCATCTCATTAGAAGAGGAGTGAAAAATATTACTTCCAGAAGCTGAGGAGAATAGAGGGGAGTTCTAGAAAGGAGTTGGCAAATTACATAGCATTGTAAGTAGATAGGATGAATTCTGGTGTCTAACGGGCTGCAGGGTCATTTTTAACAACACAGCACTGTTTGTTTCAAAGTCACTACAGGTGGCTCTCAGTTGTCAACCAAGAAAGAATGATATGTTAACTGTCTTGCATGAATCAGCACATGATACACATATAAACACACACACACACACACACACAAACACACAAATTCATACTGGTACTCAAAACGTACAATTATTATGTGTCAAAAATCCAATGGCACTAACATTGTTTAGCAAAAGTTACTTGATAAAATTATTTAATCATTGAGAGGACTAGAGTAAGAAACCCCCAAACTAAAGTAAAACAGGGGGAGAAAGGGGGTATGGTGTCCCCTGTAATTTCTACCTGGGAAGGCGGAGGCACCAGATGCATAGAGCAAGCTCTTTACTTAGTGGGACTACCCAAATTATTGAACTCTGGGTTTACTTGAGAACCCCACTTCAGTGACCAAGGTAAACAAGCCTACATCTGCTGCATGCACATCTAAAAACATGTGCACACACAAAATCGAGACCAAAATAAATAAATAAATAAATAAATTTGGTGGTAGCAAAAATATAAGCATGTCACGAAGGCTGTAATTAAGGCTGCTCTGTTATATTCCAGTTAGCTGGCTTTTTCTTTTAAGCTATGACTAAAAACTTCAACTGTAGTCAGGATTTGGACTGACCAAGTTTCTGCATTAATTGCCACATGGCCAAGATCCTGGTCTGAATCTGTACTTTTACTCCAGTCACCCTCTTACTGTCCAATCTGTCACTCTGGAACCCATTTTTTTAGCTTCTCTCCTTTCTGTGCCCTTCCAGTGAGTTATATTCAGTCCTCTATGGGACATTCTCAACAGTGTCAGGATCCTTCCAGTCCCTGTTAGGAATCCTCACCTCATCTACTGCCATCCAGATTCCTTGTAGTACTCACAGAGCCGCTTACATGATCTTCTTCCATAAAGGTTGATTCTGACATTTGGGATTAAGTTCTATACTCATATATGTCTCTATGATAGTTTTAATTTTTTTTTTCTGATCAGAAACTTGGCCAAAAAAAAAAAAACCAAATAACCCTAAAAGCCCCAAAACCCTCTTATGCCCAGTGAAACAATAGTTACATGTAGGAATTTGTGGTCTAATTTCCTGACTTTTGTTATTATTCAAAAACGTTAAGTCAAACAGTAATTTGGTCTGGGCAGATGGCTCAGCATGTAAAGGCACATACTACTAAGTATGACAACCTGAATTTGATCTCCTGAACTCATGTGATAGAAGGAAGGAACTGACACTTCCAGTTCTTTGACCTACACACACACACACACACACACACACACACACACACACACACACACA
>JANHMN010000008.1:14364998-14381941 GCA_030674055.1 Rhabdomys pumilio | reverse complement strand
CACACACACACACACACACACACACACACACACACACACACACACACGCGCGCGCACACACGCACATGCACACGCAAAAGCACTCGCACGCATACACACACACTAAATAAATAAAAATGTAAAACATAGTAATCTTTCCAGTTAATGAAAGGAGTTTATCTGAGGACAAGAAGTAGAACTGCAGGAACTAGACTGCAGAAAGAGGCAGCTTAGTAACCCAGAGGGTTAATTCATCAGGGGATAATCAGAATGGTGTATATACACAGGCACATTTTCCAAAAGGCAGAAAATAGATCTGTCGTTTCACTCTGTTTTCTCCTTGACTCTAGTCGCATTGAGGAAAGCAGGTGAAACTAATTTAATGTTCTATTTAAATCTAGCAGGTATTTTTGTTTGCCCAGAGCAAAATATCTCATGCAATAAATGCGTGTCAGGCCAAGAATAGATGATGACCAGATGAAAAGTTTGTCTGAATAGATAATAATCCTGAAAGTCCTTTGGCCCCTGTGGGTGACTAGTATAGGTTTGAGAGAGAGAGAGGCCTGGGCTTTAAATCAGTGTTGATGTGCAGCTCCTGCCACATCCTGAAACCTTTGGAACACAGAGCTCCTTGCAAATCAGCTCTCAGTACAGAGGGGACTTCCTGCTAGCATCCAAATGAGAAACAACTGGGATTTGGGCAAAGCCCTACTGTTGAAGAGGTTGATTCTCGAATATGCATAAATATACTTTATTTTTTAACAGATCAGACAAATTTGCAAGTGAAATTCTTTATGGCCTTATTTAAAAAGGGATTTTCATGAGATGGCATGTTCCCTTATGTGAGGAGCAGAATCTTTTAGTCTTCCTAAAATGGTTTGGCTCTTCAGTTTCAAATAACACAAAAGGTTCTACCTCACAGGAATTAGGGGGACTAGCTATAAATACATGTACATCATGCTCAACATGGCCTGATCTAATGGCCTGTAATGGCTATTGCTAGTTCTCAACTTGACTACATCTGGAATAAACTATAATCCAGAATTGGAGGGCTTACCTGTGATCCAGATTGTGAGGCTGAAAGACACAAGTTTCTGACCTGGATCTTGGCATGGAGATCTTGAGGCATGGTGGACATGAAAAAGGTAGGCCCAGGAAAAGTAGTAGATGCCTTTAATCCCAGGAGACTAAGGCAAGGAGATCTCTGAGTTCAAGGTCAGCCTGCAGACAAAGTAAGCCCCAGATCTAGGCGTGGTGGTACACACCTTTAATCTGGGCCACATCTTCTGCTGTAGGCCTACATAAGGACATTGGAAGAAAGAAGATTTACTTTTCTTCCCCTGCTTGCACTTACTTGCCAGTATTTCTGTTGGAACCTACTTCTATAGAAGACTAGCTGAAACAACTAGCCTCGTGGGACTGAACAACTGCTGGATTCTTGGACTTCCCATTCACAGCTGACCATTGTTGGGATAGTTGGCCTACAGACTGTAAGTCATCACAATAAACTCCCTCAATAGAGAAAAAGATTTCTTAAGTTCTGTGACTCTAGAGAACCCTGACTAATGTATGACCAATTATTGTTTGCCATAGCACATCTATGCAAGGACAAATCTAGAGTGCAAGAATTGAGGTTAAGAATATATACTGTTATTGCCCAGAACTAGAGCTCATTTTCCAGCATGCCTGTCCAGAGATCCACAACTGTCAGCAATCCCAACCCCAGTAATCTGACATTTTTTCTGGCCTCCACCTGTGCTTGTACTCACATGTACATACATAGCCACACTCAAATCTATACATGTATATATTAATTTGAAAAAATAAAAAGAAGAGTTAGAACATGAAGACAAAACAGGAACAAAAACAAAAAGAAAAATATCAGGGCAAGGACGAGACCACATAACTATTGGATGCTATCAGGGCCAGGGTATCAACTACCCAACTAAGTAACAACACTTTTATTTCACTCTTGCTGGGTTTCAGCTACCTTGTGTTACAGGCAGTTTGATACACTCATAAGCCAAAAATTCCATTTTGAATAAATGACATGTGGAAGTGTTACTTGAAGATTGAATGAGGCAACAAGGAAATAAAAGATAACTGACAAACATCTCCTGAAGCAGAATTGTTCTTTAATCAGAACAACTGGTGGCCACAGTCTTTCCAGGGTTTGGGGAATGCGCATACATGGCATGGCTGTCTTGGAGTCTTAGAGAATGTCAAAGGAGAAACTTACAGGATAAAACATTTCCAGTGGAGGTCAGTTTTCTTGCAGGACAGAAGTGGTAGACATGAGTGGGCTTGCCATAAGGTCATGAAGATCTGTTTAGTAGAAGCTTCTATGGGTATCATCAGTCAACTTTCCTGTACAGAGCTTCTCTATCTGAGGCTCTTAGGTAATTATCTCTTCACAAAAAAAACCAACACATTTTTTGTCAGTTGTCTATAAAAATAAGTCTAAAATCTAGAGTGTTTGCATACTCTGATGACGACTACCTTTGCAAGGTTATCCATAACTTTGCCTTCGAGTTTTATCATCCAGACACAATAGGAACCGTTTGTTGGAGCCGTTCATAAATGTCCACACCTTGTTAGGTTTCAATGCTATCTTTGTGGAGGCATTAAGGTGTCTGAATAGGGCTCCAATCTCTCAATTAGCTGCCTTATCAGTAGATATGAAAAGGTTAAAACTATGAAAGTGAAGCTCACACGGTTTGGACCGAGATGGGGACTTTTATGCTAGAAATACCAGAATGAAAGCTGTGGCTAAATGAATGAAAGATCCTGAGTGGGAGCGACATCTATCACTCTTCAAAGGCTTATTAGCTCATTAGATCGTCAGTAACTATGCAGGGGCTGGAATGTTACAGGACTAGACCCTAATTATAGTTCATCTTGAGCTGTCCTCAGCCCCCTAATAGCCATTTATTGGTGGCCTCTGTGTCTAACCTAACATCCTTGAAACTATTAAACAAGACCATGGGGATGCATTAACTTAGCTTTCACCACTACAAAAGCTAAGGATGTTGCTAGAGAACATCTGGGACCTGCTGCAGTTTTCTCTCTTTGCTGTAACTCTATAATCTGATGTTTCCCATCAGTCTCTTGGAAAAGTCTTTTGATTTATGATTATTTGTTTGGTTACTATAAAAGCTTTCTGAAAAAATGTTATCAAGTTGAACATGGACCTAGAAGAAAATCAAAATCTGTGTTCTCACGCCATGGCCACTCATATTTGAACCCAGGATAAATTCTTATCCATTTCGAAGTGGGAGCTGTGTTTTCCAAATCAACAAATGTAACATTCACCTCAACACAGAGATGGAAAGCAGCTCTGAGATACACACTTAGTAAAAATAGGAATAAATGAATCAAGGAAGACTAGAGCTGAGTCTTGTCAAAGGAGAACACTGGAGATTCAACTTTATATCTGAAACTTGTTACTGTGATTGGTGACAAGCCTGGGATGTTGGTTCAAGAGAGACAGTGACATGGATTGCTGGTAGAAGGGGTTCATTAGGAGAGTTATTAATGCCATGGACAGATAGACAGACAGTAAACATGGTCCAAGACCTATGGACATTTCAGATCCTAGTACAAAGATAAACATTATGACAGGGGCTCTTCAGAGAGGAGTCAAGAGTTGACGTGATAGAAGTCATAACTTCTTCATGGTAGGAACCTAGAGGAAGGCTCTCTGTTCTGTGGTAGGCTGCAGGGAAGATCGAGGAGCAGGATGTACTTGATTTGGTGTAAACTCACTTCCTTGGTAAAAAAGTTTAGCTACAAATTTACAGATTATGACCTCAGTATAATGCCTGTTAGTATTTGAATAATGGGAAGGATTTTGTAGGCTTTGTAGCCTGAGCAGTAGTCTGGTCTGGATTCTAACACTGCATTCTTGCAGTGAGGTGAGGTTCATATTGGCAGAAAGAAAGGGAGGAATGACAAAGTAGAGTTTATATGCAGATTGAATAGGAATAGTGTTTTGAATAATTTTATTGTTGAAATAAATGGGACAGTTGAGGCTAGTAGACCAAGGTTTGGGATGGGACTAAGATCCTTTTCTTCAGTAAATTTTCTCAATATTACATTAAAGTTTCTCTTTCAAGCCATTCCTAAAAGCCATAAAATACCCCAAATCTAGCTGATTTCTGGGAATTCTGAATATGGGGAACATTTTTTGAAAATGTATATTTCCCCCCTAAAAATAGGTATAGAAATTGTTTCATTTATGTGAACTTTATAAAAATTCCAAGAAATATAATTTTAAAACTGTAAAACCTACATAAAATTTGGCATTACCATTTTTGTAATAGCTACATAACGTTTTACATAATATTTAAAAAGCTAAATTGAAGACACATTCATGTTTAAAAACATTTTAAGTGCAAGTAATTTGATGACTAATAATTTGAAAGAAAATGCCCATTTATTAAATAGTTAAGTGTGTAGAAATAGATTTTTAAATGAATATTATTTATTTGTCTTCATTGCACAATGAGGTATATACAGTTTTATTCATTTTATTTATAAGAAAATGGTCTCTAAGATATTAATTAGAATTCCAAAATTTACATAGCAAGTTATAGAAAATTCAGGACTCAGAATCAAAACCTATCTAAAGATATAGAACCACATATTTCAATTGAGTCTTAAGTATTTTCAAGAATTTCTGTTTTATTCAATCAAGAGGTCTAATTTTAATTAACTAATTAATTAATTTAATTATTTAATTAATTGGTCTGGGCCTTTTAATATAAAAATTATGTAAATGTTTGTGAAGATTGCTCACTGTGTAAAGTACATGTTCTATAATCATGTGAACCTGAGTTTACACACCCAGCATCCAGTAAAACAAAAGAAAAACCAGAAAAACAAAACACACTCACAAAATCACGTGCCACTATTTTTCTGAAAAGTCCTTGCTAGGGGACGGAGAATAGTGGATGGAAACAGACAGACCCAGGGGCTGCTGAGCAGCCATTTTAGCTAAAAGTCAATGTTAGATTCAGCGAGGATTGTTTGAAAAATAAGATAAAAAAGTTATTGAAGAAGACTTCCTGATGTCATACTCTGGTCTCTCTACAAGGGCTCTATTGGGGCAGATGCAGATGTTGAACTCTAAAGTTACCTAGGTCTGTCTGTGTGCTTCCATGCTTCCTATCATGACAACAATGCACTGAACAACTGAACTGTAAGCCAGCCCCAGTTAAATGTTTTAATTTATAAGAGTCCATGTGGTCTATTAATATTGAGAGATATTAAAGACACATGATCATTAGTTCCTGTTATGTTTGTTTTTGTAGGTACCATTATGTACATGTGAACAACAAGCTGAAGGGCCCAAACGAGGAAGTCACAATCCCACATGGGAGGGAGAAGAAAACAATCACAGGAGAGGAGTGATGGGGAGGGAGGGACCAGAATGGGGAAAGCGACAGGGAGGGAAAGAGGGGAAAATGATCAGGTATTGGAGAGGGGGGCAGGACTGAAGCCCTGAGGGCTAGCAGAAAGAATCAAAACCTTCAGAAGGTAGGAGTTAGCAGGGACCCCCTAGACTGTACCAGAGACCTGGGAGGTGAGAGGCTCTCAGGACTCAAAGGGAGGGACCTTAGATGAAATGCCCTACAGTAGGGAAGGGGAACTTGTAGAGTCTAGCTCCAGTAGAAAGACAGGGCATCAAACTCTGACCCATAATTGTTCCTGTCCAAAAGAACTGCAGGAAAAAAATGGAGAAGAGCCTGAGGAAAAGAAGGCCCAAATTGGGATCCAGTTCACAGGGAGGGCTCAAAGCCTGACACTATTATTGATGCTATGGTGTGCTTACAAACAGGGGCCCATCATGACTGCCCAACAAGCAGTTGAGTCAGATGTAGATATTGACAACCAACCAATGGACAGAAGCTGGTGGACCC
Organism: Rhabdomys pumilio; assembly: GCA_030674055.1. Classification (NCBI taxonomy): domain Eukaryota; kingdom Metazoa; phylum Chordata; class Mammalia; order Rodentia; family Muridae; genus Rhabdomys; species Rhabdomys pumilio. Next base: position 14,376,041 of record JANHMN010000008.1, on the reverse strand, counting down.
TGTGACTGAATTAGGAAAAAGTTGGGAGAAGCTGAGGAGGAGGGTGACCCTATAGGAAGGCCAGCAGTCTCAACTGACCTGGAAATCCAGGATCACTCAGACAATGAGCCACCAACCAGGCAGTATACACCAGCTAATATGAAGTCCCCAATACATATACAGCAGAAGACGGTTGGGTCTGGACTCAGTCAGAGAATAGGTACCTAACTCTCAAGAAACTTGGGGCCCCAGGGAGTGGGGAGGTCCAGTGGCGTAGGGATAGGGGTGGAGGCACCCTCTTGGAGATGGGGGTTGTTGAGGAGGAATGGGATGAGGAAGCATTGGAGGGTGGACTGAGATGAGGAAAAAGTCTGAACTGTAAAAAAAAAGATTGAAGAATAAATTTTTTAAAAAAGGGATTTGCTGTAGTAATGGTGTCTTTTCACAGCAATAGAAGCTTACTGAGACAGAAGTCAGATACATGGTGGACAGGCATTCTTATGAAGTGAGGGCAGATTTAGAAAATGAGTATGCAAGTCCCAAATGTTAGAGCAACCCAAAACATCAGTGAAATCATACTTGGAAAAGACATAGAAAGAAACAAAAGCAGATCATCGTTCAGAAGTGTGGCTGACTGAAGGAACTGCATGGCTGCAGTCTGGTAAGCTATTTTCTACAGGGAAGGATTCTGAGAAGAAGACGTGCAGTATCTAATTAAAGGGCTGATTACTCCACCCAACCCTTTACAGCATGGATTAGTGTGAGCCCACCTTCCTAGAGGTGGTCGATGACTTGACCTGGCTCAAATGCTGTTAGATTTTTCACCTAGGCCAGGGATTCTCTTGACTAGGGGATCCTTTTCTACTCTAACAACAGAAGAGGGCTGTTAAGTTCTAGGTTTTAATTCAGGCCCTAAAACTAACCAGCAATGTGATTTTACCAGGACTCTTAGTTGTTCAGTGTTTTGGTTTATATTTATTTTTTAAAGTTTTGTTTATTTTTGTTGTGTGTGTATGATTATTTTGCCTAGATGTATGTATGTGTATGTACCATGTCCATGCCTGGCTCCCTCAAAGGTTTGTCAGAAGAGATGGTCAGATCACTTGGGACTAGGGCATACTTGGTCCTTTGAAAGGGCAGAAAGCACTCTTAACTGCTGAGCCATCTCTTCAGCCTTAAGTGTAGTTTTATTAACTGTAAATGAGTTATAAGAATGACCAAACCATAGAAAACACTACATATATTAGTAACTAGTTCTTCCAAGCTATTTTGAAATTTCTTAATGGAATTGTAATCAAGTGATTTTCCAACAAGTTACATTTTCAACTTTTTAAGATACCAGTTCCTTAGTAGGAATACAGTAAATGTTGTACCTTTTTCTAAGAGGTAGAGTTATTTGTTGAAATTAACTCATTTGTTAATGAGTTCACAATTATTTGAGACGCTTTGGATGATTGCTATGTGCCTTTTCCCTATAGACTGTAGATGATAACCCCTGCTTCTTTCTCTTCTGCCTGTGTATGCTATCTAGCCTATGAAGGGCTGTGTTCTCATTTTCCTGGATTTGTTTTTACAAAAAAGATGGAGAGGAAGACACTGTGTACCAGTGTGGTTTGAATGAGAATGTACTCCATAGACTCCAAGGTGTTCTTATTCAGATCACAATTGGTGGTGCTATTTTGATAGGTTTAAAAGGTATGTTGTGGGCCTTCAGGGCCTCAAATCATTTCCAGTGAGCTCTTCGTTGCATGCTTACGGCTCAAGATAACTCTCAGCTTCTTTTCCTGCTATCAGGCCTGCCACTTCTTAGCATCAGCAACTTTAACCCTCTGGAGCTGTCAGCCCAAATAAACCCCTCCTTCTGTAAGTTGCTTTGCTCATCTTTACTGCAGCAATAAAAAGGTAAACAATTAAGCAGCTTTTAAAGTAACTGCCAGCTGTAAACTCCTCTTTCTTGTTAGTTAAGTTCCATGTCAGATGTCCATCTGTAGAAAACCCAGTATAAAGTGAAGGCCGAAGATAGACCCATGATAACATTAGAACAAATATAGAGGGAGACTTAGATTATCCCTACGAATCTCACCTTAATGTAATAAAAGATAGTTTCTCCTGAACAAAATAGGAGTAACCTTGGTCCATGAATACAGTTTCAGCTTTCCTCATTTCATATTCTAACATACAAAGAAGTTCATAAATTCTTCACAGCAACAGGACAACAAAAATCATAAACCAAGATGCTGTTCAAGTGGATTGGTGGAAACATCAGGTCAGGTAATAGCTAAGAAGACAAAGCTAAGGAAGTTATAGGCCTTAGATGTTTTACAGAAGCATTCTTAACCCTTTGATTGATGGAAACCTGGACTTATCTGTTAGTAACAGTATGTTATGGTTGACAAAGAGGTAGGCAAGACGTGGTTATATAAGACATTAAATGTAGCCCAAGATCCAAATTGCAAAAGTGTTAAATCTGCAACTTTCCTACCTCTCTATATCCATAAAGTTCTAGTCAGTTAGCCATTATACATATTGCTTCCTTCCAGGAGTTCTCATTGTTACTATTCTTAAAGGTAGCTAATCACAGAAGCAGTCTTAGCACTAATCCCCTTAGCTGTCACATGGAAAAGAATTATCAGTGAATGCAGATCCTCAACGTAGGACTATGTGAAATGATAAAACATTACTTTCAGCCATTGATGATTAGAGTCAAATTTGCTAAACAGCAGAGATGCAAATCAATGCTTTTCACTGAACATTGTAAGTAGGACATGTGTGATGCCCACATCTCTAGTGATTAAAACACACCCGAAATATAAGATGAGATGCAATCAGTGGGAATTTGTATAAAGGAGGCTGCTGTATTAGTTTCTGTGCCTCCCTCCAATGAAGGCAAGTTCCATCATTGAAATATGGGAAAATATCCAGAGATTAGTATCTTATATAAAGTAAATAAGAGTGTCAACTCTTAACATATCAAGTGAACTAGAGTGGCTTCTTGTCAGCACATTCACAATATGTGTGAATAGGCAATTGCTCATCAACATATTGTTTGGTGACTGTGCAATGTAACTAAAGAATGAGTCTAGTGCTCTTCAGTATCATAAATCTGAGAACGAGAGTAAATCAGGGCTGTCCACACTGGAGAACTGCCATGTGCCCGGCAGCTCTGAACACTGGAATGGTGCTCGTCCTCCTGCTAACTACTTCTTTACTTGGTATAGCTTTCTTCCACACACAAGTAGAGAAACTGATTATAAATACATGACATAGATAGACTCAAAGGATTCTTTTGCAACAAAATCAAGGGCACTCAGCTGTTGTTGGAGCTAAGTGTTCTAACCTTAATTGTTAGAGCTGAGGACATTGCTCACGTCCTACTGTGGTTCCATTAAAAGCATTGATTTGTAGCTCTGCTACTTAGCAAAATATTCCCTAAACAGGAATGGTTTAAGTAATACTGTATCAATTTTCCTAATCCTCTATAGGGGCTACCACTTTCCTTAAAATCTCTCAACATTTTATTTATGGCTAATCTCTTACGTCATTGTTCTAGCTTTATTTCTGTTGCTGAGATAAAATACCCTGACAAAAAGCAATTTGATAGAGAAAGGATTTATTTGGATTACAATCCAGGTTATAGCAAATCAAAAGCAAAGGCAGTAACTTGGGGCAGCCAGTCACATCACATCCAAGAACAGAGGCAGAATACATACAAGCTTGACTAAAAGCCAGTGTTTCCTGTAGAGTTCAGGGCCCCAAATCTGGGAATGGTGTCACTTTATTTTCAGTCTGGGTCCTCTCCCATCAATTAAAGCAAGTAAAACAGTCCCTCCCTCTTATAACAACCCCACTGGCTAACCCGATTTAGACAAAACCCTTCTTAGGTGATTTTATGTGGTGAGAAACTGACAAAACCATCACATTAATAGTTTCAGATTCTTGTAGAGCAGATTGATGCTCTAATTTTCTATCATTGCCTTTTCCTTATGTATTTGTTTTACGTTTATGCAGATTTCAAGACCTCTGATTTCCAGTAGAACACCCAAAATGTGGCCTTCCAGTTGGATGCAGAACAGCCCTCCTATCTGCATATTTCATGTGGCCCTTCCCTGCCTGCTTTCAGTCCACCCCCCCAGAAGATTTTACTTGTATTCAACCACAGTCATTTTTACAGATTTCATTCTTAGCTCTCATTATGCATCTCTTGCTATGCTCATCTTCTGAAATGGTACCATGGCAACTTGTGTGTTAATAACGTCTATGCAGAAGATGATCCAGTCTGCCAGTATGTACATCAGTCTCCAAATCTGGGTAACCTTATTGCAAATTTCACCCACATCTTAAACCTACATGGTGAGGGTGGGGCTCCCAAACATACCCACATACCTCTATAATCGAGTTTTTCTTTTTGCTTCATTTAGTGTAATAGTCTATTTTTAAAGGGAACATTCTAGGCTTGAAAATAAGTACATTTTTCTTCTTTCGGTTCTGTATCTATGCACATGTAATACTGTAATCCAAATATTTTCAATTTGGACTCTGATATTGCTCAAACTTATATGTCTTCACCACTGGCATCCTCATTAGGACCTATGCACAGGAGCTAAACTGCAATAACACTTGCTGTAATACATTGTAACTTTACTGCCTGTATCCTGTCTGAGCAAACTCCAGGCTGTTTTTTGTTAATCTTTCTCCACAGTATTGTGGAGACAGTATTTCACAGTATTGTGAAATGACTGTAGTTGAATACAAGTAAAATACTGAGTTAAGCCCACTAGTGCTGTTCTTAGTTTCACAAATGAAACATCAAAGTTTTCAATGTGGCTTTTCAGGCCCTTTATTATTCTCATAAGTTTACACTTTATTCTTAGCTAAAGGGGATCAGGTGATTATGGTCACATTTACCACACACACATGTAAAGCTCTGTGTATATACCCTGTCTTTGACCTAAAAATCTCTTGCATCTGAGATATATATATGTCTGGCATGGTGGCATGCACTTTTCATCCTAGCACATAGGACGTATAGGCAGATGGATCTTTGTGGTCATTCTGGTCTACATGGTGATCTCCAGGACAGACATAGATGCGTGTTGAGAAAATGGCTCGAAGAAGAAGAAGTGTGTATTTGTACATGTGTATTTGTACAAACATGTATGCATATGTGTATGTACTTGTGTATATTTAAGCAATAGAGAAAATATAGGTTTTGTCATGACATTTTATAGTGCTCTAAACTCTCCTTTTTAATATTTTAATAATTTTCTACATTTCAGAACAATCTATTTATTTATTTTTGCTTTATTTATAAGAGTATTTTGCCTGCCTGCAAAATGTAAGCACATTGTACATAGCTAGGACCATGGAGGCTAGAAGGCGGCATTGGATCCCTTGGAATTGGAATTACAGACAGTGGTGGGCCATTACGTTGGTTCTAGGGATACAATATGGGTTTTGTTTGTCTTAACTGCAGATTCATTTCTCCAGCCCCTATGTGTCTACATATTTTAATTATAGTGATGATAGTTGCCCGTGTTTTTATACTAGACCTATCCAGTCTTTCCCACTTGGCTTTAGGGTCCTTGAAGACAAGTCTGTGTATTTCATTCAGTAACTTTAGTGGCTTATATAATACCTTGCCCATTGTGGAAGTTTTGTGATGTTTGTCAGCTTGTACTAGACCAGAGTTAAGAGACTCACATGGGGATCAAGCATATGACCTCAGCCTCATTATCACTGAAGCCTAGCCACAAGAAAAATATGAAAAGTGGCAGACACTCCTGTTACACTTAAGCTTTAATTAAAGTGCATTTTAATTCTCAAGACAAGTTCCAGTTTAGTGACCCTGGAGAAGAAAAAAAAATGTCCTCTATTCATTAACTGAAGAGGGATAGATGCTAGAAATTTTTATTTTAAATCAGGCAGCACTGACCTAGACAAACTGCAAACAGAACAAAGTACCCAGAGATGGATTGAGACAAGGGGAATCATGAAGCTTTCTGAAACTAATCCATTTAGTAAACCCAAAACACTGCCCCTTCTTGCATTTTTGGGTCTGCTTGAAGCACAAGGAAGATTTTTTTTATATAAAGTAAAATATAAAATTGCTATTTCCAAAGAGCTTATGCTTCTCTTCACTGACTTTATGTGTGTACATAGCTTTTATCATCTATCTAGAATAATATATAATCGGCTTAGTGCTTATTGTTCGTAACTTGCTCATCTTTGCCTCTCTACCACAAAACTTCTGTGCATCTTTACTTGGAATAACCTTCATTTCTGCTAGTAACAGTGGACATGGGAGAGCAAAATTGTTCTACATAGAACCCTCAGAGCTACAGAGAGTCTCTGGAACTACCTCTTCATTCTACCATGGCAACAGGAAACAATGCATGAATCGGTGATGCTGGTGCCATGTTCAAGCTACAAGACAGGCTAGACAGGGCCCATAGGATGCAGTTTGGATATGAAATATTTGTTTGCTCTAATGCATTCTCTAAGAACCTTTTAATATCGGCTTTATTTTAATTCACTGCTATTTTTACTGGCTTAGGATAGGTGTAAACTTTTTTCATATAAAACAGAAAGAGGCAGAGAAGATGGACAATAGACTAAAAAGATTAGAGAGAGTAAGTACAGAGTAAATAAGATAAAATATAATGTATATGTGCATAGTAATATCATAATAAAATAGAGTATTATGGATAATTAACATATCCCAAAAGAATAAATATATGTATTCCACACATACACATAAATACACACGCACACATACACACACACACACACACACACACACACACACACACACAATTTTTTTCTCAAAAGAAACGAAGTGAGATTGTTTATCCTGGATATGATGACAAGAGAATTTAGACACCGAGGAAGATGACTCAAGATGCTGAACTTGAAAGTTCCTCCATTATTTCTTTGGGAGGCAGAAAGACTAGAGTCAAATCCAAGTGTTTACTGGAACAGGGAGACTTACTTGTTTAGTATAGATTGTGTAACAGTCCACAGATATTATCAAAAAATGATATATCTCATCTAGCACTGCCCAAATCTTCAGTGTTAAAGAGAAAACCAAAGCCTCTAAGCAATGAGAATTCAAGGCAAGGAAGAATTTATAAACTGTACCTGCCTTCTCATTTTATCAAATTGTTTTTTTATGGTCTGGCTTGACCCTTTAGAGGTACACAAAAATGGAAAGTAATACAACAGAAAGATATTGGAGACTTCCACAAGCCATGAAATGGTAACAAAGTCTATGCATTTTTCGGTCATTATCCATATCATAGAGAATTTTTCCTGAGTAGCTCTGAGCATACTGAGGTGAATGTGCAGCTATAGAGAGCATCAATATAAATTTAATTTACCTGTGATTAAGGTAAGCGCTACTCAAACTTCTGTGAAGCATTAATAGTTGCTTAACTTTCAAAATTTAGACTTTGAGATCTTTCTTATGCTATGAAAAATTTGATCATTTGTGGAGTAAATCCTTTTTAAATGCTTGAGGATTTTTGGTTGGTTTGTTTCTATTTACTGAGAATGAAGGAATATTTTGTTTGATGTGATATAAAAGTTGCCAACAAATTTAAAATGCAGACAATTGAATTTATTAAAATCTAAAAACTGTTCAGTTAAAGTCATCATCTCTGAGGAAAAATAGCACAACAAAGAACATGTTTGTAAAACACAGAACTGACAGTAGATTTGTATATGATTCTTTTTAAATTAAAATTTATATATTTAATTGTTGTCAAACTCATCCAGCCGGGCAGTGGTGGTGCACGCCTTTAATCCTAGCACCTGGGAGGCAGAGCCAGGTGAATTTCTGAGTTCAAGGCCAGCCTGGTCTACAGAGTGAGTTCCAGGACAGCCAAGGCTATACAGAGAAGCCCTGTCTCGAAAAACCAAAAACCAAAAACCAAAACAAAACAAAACAAAACAAAACAAAACAAAAAAAACCCCTCATCCAATTACTTTCTTTCCAATTCTTTCCATTACCCCCACCACTTCCTCCCAACCTGACGTGCTCATTGTTTCAAACCCACTGAGTATAGAAAGCATGATCATCCTTGATTCCTGCTAAGTTCTTGATTCAGATTTATGTCCAAGTGCAACTAACTGGATAACATTAGTCCTACTAATTAAATGGAACTTGCCAGTATGAAGTTAAAAGCTTCATATTATACACTGAAGCATGAGAGAAGAAATTATAGTTTGTCCATCAGATGTGTAGAACCTTGCTTGTCTTCATATATATGGTAAAGATGTTACACAAAGTTCTATATTTGTCTATCACTATTTTTTATCACTGCTGCATTTTTTTCAAGGTCCTGATAATTAAGACCATTATTCTTGAGTTTAATAACTAAAACAAATTTGATGTCTATATCCTTCTATTATAACCCTAACTTTTCTGCTAAAATATATTTGTTCATTGGGTCTTTGTTTTCCTTTCTTCATGAGCATACAGAGCAACTATTATTTCCTAGACCTCCTGACTGTTCATTGTGCCTACATGTAACGGTCACTGAAATGTAGTATAAGCGATGCATGGCCTCTCATGGCTAGCACATAGCAGCCTCCTAGATGCCCCCCTTTTACTATTCAATTTCCAATCCAGGTTATAAACATGAAAGCCTCATGGTATTTTAAATTTAGAAGTTGGTGGGCTATAAGATGGAAAAAAGAAGGGTTCTAGCTCACCATATAGAATGAATACATTGGCCGTGTCCAATGATTTAGCAAGTATAGTTAATTTTCATTATAGTGAACTGTTAAGATTTCCAAGGGTATATATGATATTGCAGCTACTATCATCTCACTTATAAAATCACTTAGTACAGTGACCCAAGACACTTCATGGTGTTTCCTGGGATGTCACTTTTCCTTTCTCATGATCGTTTCCATAGTTGAGAGTCACTCATCAGTGAATGAGAGATATTTAGAAATACATAACAGTCAAATATCACAATCAATTTTATCGCAAATAGATTTGACAACAGACTTGAAATTCAATAGTTGTTTATTCATGCTCTACATATAAGAATAAGGTACCTCCAAGAATTAAACAATTTTTCAAACCCTCACTACTTAAGACCGAGAGTCGATATTCATGAATGATCTGGTCTGCTGCCAAAGTTCGGGCTCTTTATGCTATGTCACCTTTTCTATCATGCATGAGGAACCTCTAAAGAGCCTTTAATACGCTTGCAACTCCAGCCATCTCATTCTCGGCCGACACTGAATATCCTGACACTGGGGAAAGATTTATGCCTTTCAATGTCTCGAAAGCATTTATGGATTCATAATAATAGGAGGGTCAAGAAAAATGTTTTCCTAAATTTGACTAATAATTTCCCTTGGACCACATCCAAGAGGTCGGTGATGATGTGTTCTGCACTTCCAAGGGCTGGCCGGCATTATACTGCTGCACTGAGGCTAGTATTGACATTATAAACTTCTGAATCCAAACTTCAATGAGAAAGACAAAATGCCAATAACTTACAGTGAGTTGGTAATTATCTTTCATGAATGTGAGAACAAGTAGTCCTGGATACAATGACATTTGACACACCTTGTCTTCACATTTATACCTAAGACAATGGGATCATTCTCCTTTTTGCAGAACTCCATAACTAGCACTTCCTTTGTGAGCCCCTCTCCCATTCTCTCCTTCTGCCAAGGAATGTAAGAGGAAGCTCTTACCATCCCCAAAATGAAAGACGGCTTGAAATCATGTCTCAGTGAAATACAGGGAGGAATACTTCTAGACTAAAGTATCTGTTAAGTTTTATGTGGCAGCTATAAACTTGATAAATGTTGTTTCAGTTTTTATTAGCCATTGTTAAAGAAATAAATTTTATTGTTCCTTATTAAGTCAAATTCCTTGTACATATTTCCATGTAATCATTAACCAAATAATTTTCCTTTGTTTTTAAAAACACTGAGAAAATTATGTTCATTATCACTGTGTAAGGGACAAAGGAGGCTTACAACAGCTAAGTCACATACCAGAATTTTATAGCTGAATTAACAGACGCTAGAATTCCAAGTCATGACTATCTGATGGGAGGTCAATGGAGAAAGACTGTTATCCATGATAGGGTCCAGGGAAAAATACAGAGAAGTAATTTTCCAACTACATAGAAATAATACTTTAATAGATAAGATTACAACTCACAAGTGTATGTGTCATAGCTTGTTGATGACACAGGAGTTGATACAACCTAGGTGCCCAGCAAAGAGAAATGACTGAATAATAAAGTGTCGATTCCATGGAGTGTCGTGAGCAGTTAATAAGGAGGCATTAAATAGATGCTCTCATGTATTAATAAACACTTCTAAGGAGGAGCAAATGCTGGGTGACATTTCCTGATGGCAATGTCCAAGTTGCAAGATATACACACTATTTCCCCAATATGTACAAACAGTAAATCTAACTGCACTTAACTCAGAATAAGACTCTTTAATAGAAGGTAGTATATTTATACTAAAATAAAATAAAAATAATTAAACAAAGAGTACAAAGAAATAATCACTGCCCAAATCACTTTTGTGATTTTGTGAGGCAGTACAAAAAGGGGGGGGGGGCAGAGAGGTTGCCATGGTGAAACTCATTTTTCTTTAGATAAAATTGTGTATATGGAGCTGAAGAGAAAAAGAACTCTCTGGGGGATGTAACCTACATACTGGGAAGCACAGAAAAAGGGAAGATTTATATATTATGGTCTTGTGAAATAAGTATGGAGAAGCTGGTTTATGAAAGCGTGTTTATAGATGTGGGTGGAGCCTGTTAGCAAACTGCCTTCAGAGGCAGAAAAATGAGTCACTATGTTTTAGAAATCAGTGAACTAGGGCTTGAAAGATGGCACAGTGGTTAAGAAAATTTACTGGATTTGAAGAGGACTGTAGTTCATTTCTCAGCACCTAAAATGGGAAGCACATAACACTGTGGATCTCTTGTCGCTGGACTCCAGAGGCCCAAGTGCTGTGAACACAGTCTCTCCCTCTCCCTCTCCCTCTCCCTCTCCCTCTCCCTCTCCCTCTCCCTCTCCC
>JANHMN010000008.1:14342123-14364598 GCA_030674055.1 Rhabdomys pumilio | reverse complement strand
CTCCCTCTCCCTCTCCCTCTCCCTCTCCCTCTCCCTCTCCCTCCCTTCATGCCCCCTCTCTCACACACACAGACACACACAATTTCAAAATAAAAGCAATTATTTCTTTCAAAGAAGTTAACTGATTGCTACATATTCAAAAGCAAAGTAGTGCAGCAGTTTCTACATCTATCCAAAAGTGAGAGTAGAGGTTCCTGCATCAAAATTTCTTCTGCTGAAAAATTACTATAACTCAAGAAGAAATTGTCTTGAGTGTCTTTTAGACTCCAGTTACCCTAGTAGGAATGATTCCATGACACAATGTATTTTTCTGATCAATTTTGCTTCTAAAATTTCAAATCCTGTAGATAACATCTATCTATATATAATATTTTATTTTGGAATGATTTGAAGGTTTGTCTTATCCTTTAACAATTTCTGTCATTAAACACTGACATCCCTAAATCAAACATATCCACGTATTAGAGGAGTACCCTGAAATGAAAGCAAACAGGTTAATACCAATCTCCAGTAATAAAGCTAATCTATGAAGCTCGTAGGAAATTAAGCCCATCTAAGTTCCAATTTAAAGATGTAGTTTCTGACACAAAGAGTTTTGTTAAGTTCTGCCTCATGCCATTTTGAAGGAACTAGCAGTTAGGAATATAAACTTTAAACTCGGACTGAAACTACAGATCAGCTCAGGTATTTATTAAGTAACCTTAGAAATGGTAAGTTCTTCACTGATTAACCAGTATTATACATTGAAGAGTTTTCCTAGAGAAAACCCCTGAAGATTATATACTGAGAACTCATTCAGGGGCTAACAGAGTGCTTTAAATGTAGTAAGCTCTCAGTAGGCGTTAGACGTCATCCTCACTAATGGGAAAGGCATCAAGTCCACTTTATATTCTTTAAAACTTTTTTTTTTTTTACAGTTCAGTCATTATGTCTCTCCAGGTCTGCCCTCTGACAGTTCCTCACCTCATTCATCTTCCCCCTCCTCTCCAAGAAGATGTCCTCACCCCACCCCAACTGTGCCAGACCTTCCCACTTCCTGGGTCCTCAAGTCTCACTTGAGGATTAGATGTGTCTTCTCTCACTGAGGCCAAACAAGTCAGTCCTCTGCTGTAATGGGAAGGTCATCAAGTCCACTATAGTTTTATCTTATGCTGATTTCAAGGTTCCTAAATCATGGTTGGCTGTCGGATTTAGCTTGGATTGTTCCCACTTGCTAAGTCTCTCTGAAAGTCACTGTACTTCTAAAGTGATTCTTGGACAGCATCATGGTTTTCTATTATACTATTTCCTAAACTCTTGAATTTGGCTTTGTTTTCGATTTTTAACCAAGAAGAAGACCTTGACCTATTTGAATGCTTTAGAGAAGTTGGGCCTTGTCTCTAAATCCAGCCCTTTTGTCTGGGTCTATGTATCTCACCAAGGGACATGTCTGAAAGCTTCACCTTATGGCTAATGAGGAACTTTTGCCTCTTTTGCTCCGAGTAGCCTGGGGCATTACACAGCTCTGCCTTTTCTTAAAGCCAAGGTCATCCAGGACTATCTGAAAAGGATTATGTGAGTATTTATCTCTAAGAGCTATATGGTCTGTGATCGTTAATCGTTACTGTCAACTTGACTGAACTGGGACTCACATACAGACAGCACATATGTAGTCATTGTTGGCATTGTCTTTGGGGAGCTTATAGAGGTGTTAACTAAAAAGAAGAGACCTGCCCCTAGAGGGAATGGGACTTTTTTACTAGGGTGGAAGACTAAATGAGAAGCAAAAACAGAAGAAGCCACCAGCACCAGCATTCTGTACTCTCTATGTCCTGATTTTGGGTAATTTGTGTCCAGTTGCCTCTTGTTCCCACCTCATGACTTCCTGGTCACAATGGACAATGTAAGCCCAACTTCCTTGCTTAAGCTGTTCTCATAGGATCTTTTGGTTCCTGTTAATTGTTTTCTCTTTTTGGTTTTGGTTTGTTTGTTTGTTTTTCTCATAGGAATAAGAATATAATTAATATGTGGCTCCTGTTAAACTCTTCAATATTGTCTTTGTTGCCTCAACAAATGCAGGAAGAGTTTATGAAGTAATATGTGTTCTAATAAAACTGAACTTGGTAAATAGGAGTGTAGAAGATTTGTCTGGGGTCTAATTTTTAGGTCCTGTGACAAGCTACTGACAAATTCTTCTTTAAATTTACACTTACCAAACGTTCAATAGCCTTGAGCAAACCTGTACTAGGGCATTGACCCTAATGGCCCAAGGTGAGACATGGGTCACAAATAGGACAAGTTTCCCTATGTGTTGTTTCTTCAGAACATCTTTAGTAAGACATATCTTTGCAACACTTGCGTCACCTATTTGTCTGTTTTCAGTCAGTCACACAGACTCACATTCTTAAAAGTATTGAAGATCTACAAGCGACATAATCAGAGCTGTCACTGGTGGTTATGGATTCCGCAGAAAGAGAGAGAAAGAGTGCTGTTCACTTTCAGGGTCCCAAGATTGCCTTCTTAGCAGGCACCAGGTGGAGGTTAGGGTTTCTCATCACCAGAAAGAAAAAAAAAAAACATGTAATCATCTCAAATTGGAAGAGACTTCTAGAAATAAACCTCAAATATCATGATGGTAATTTGAGCAGAGAGAAGCAGAGCTCATCTGAGAGATGGAATTACTGGCTTCTGAGAAGCTCTTTGAAAGAGTTAATGGAGAGTCCAGAGTTGTGCAAGGGCCACCCCTTATGCTTGGTTTGTTTTCATCAGTGATGGAACCACATTCTGTTGTTTAAATGCCTTTATTTCCCTCATTAAACCAGTTTACTTTCATGTGAAATGTTGAGGTTTTATGGGTATTTATGTGTAGTGTGCATGCATGTTTTCACATGTGGAGGCATGTTTTCATGTGTAAGCATGCACATGTGTGCAAATGTAAATATATATATGCGTATATATATATATATATACATATATATATACATACACATATAGATATGTGTGTGTGTGTGTGTGTGTGTGTGTGTGTGTATGTGGAGGCTAGAAGTCGATATTGGACGTTATTCCCAATTGTTCTGCACCATGTACGTTGAAGCAGGGTTTATTTCTGAAACTGGAACTCGCAAATTCATCTAGTCTATGTAGCCAGCTTGTTCATGGATCCCTCTGTCCACTCACCAAGTGCTAAGATTACAGGTGACTGCCATGCTCATCTGCCATTTACATGGCGCCATGAGTCCAAACCTTTTCCTCGCATTAGCCTGGGAAATGCTTTATTCAGTGATTCATCTCCTAAACTCATCAACTCTTAGTTTTGGACATTCTCAGTCCCCTCAAACTTTACTCAACTGCAAAAATAAGCAAAATTCCATGTCTCTCCCTTCTTAGTACTCTTTATCTCTGATGACTGTCTATATTCCATTTCTCTATTTCATACCACGTACCTGTTTACCCCCTTAATATAGCTTTTGTCTTCATCTTTTCCAGTAAATTAGCTCTTGCTAAAATCCCTAGCAATATCACATTGTGAAATTCAATGAGTATTTTTGTTTTCTCAGTCCGCTTGATTCTATGCATTTGTTATAGGTGACCCTACTTTCCTTCTTAAAAATACTCTGCTTTCTGTGTCACTGAGAACAAGTCTGTCCCTTCCTGCGTTGACCTCGGGTCTCTTGTGGCACCACATGGAGCTTCACAGATCTCCATCTCTACTACACACACACCATCAGATTCTCTATTGAAAGTAACCAAAAAGAAGTGTGAAAATACAACCATATTTTTAAAAAGCCCGTGATTCTGCTATATTGCAAAGTGATATGATATGATCTCAAGGCCATTTTTTCTTTCTAGCATTAAAAGTCTTACAAACAATAGTCTTCATCACCCACTCAGTATATGTTGTATATAAGTATGGCATTCTCAAAAGACCAAAGATATTAAAGAGGAGTTTTAAATGAAATCTATGACTTTGTTTCAATAGACAAGAATCCTTACATCAGTGAAACCCAATGAGACTGTCATATCCACTCACTATTCCTCAGCCAAATCTTACCTTACTTTGATCATCTGCCTTTCAGACATATTTGTCAAAATTGGATTGCAACCATTTCACTCTTTGCTTTGGCTTTACAGCATTAGCTGGCATAACTTAATGAAAAATTATAAACCAAAAGACTCTTAGGATAGGAGTGCATGCTACTTCTGTTAGGGTCCAAGAATCCCTGAAAAAAGACACTAGACTCAAATAGTATGCAAAAGCAAAGAGTGTTTATTCACCTGAATTTACTGTGTGCAGGGGTCTCCCCTTCCAGAGTGGAAACCCCTAGTCTTCAGTTTCAGCTTCTATTGTCAGTTAGGGGAATTCCAGGAATGGGTATGTGCCCCTTTACCTTGATTGGTTAGCTCTATCTCTAGGGGTCTGACTAATTATATAATTGTTCAGTCTCTGGGGCGGTGCTTATTTATTTAGCTGCCTATTCTTACTTCAGGCCAGATGACCAGGTGTCCTCTAATTGACTATCTGCAGCTGTGGTTGGCTGACCACAGGTTCCTCCATCTGTGTTCTCATTTCTCGGAAACAGAAACTTAGGCCTAGACTCCCAAACTGCCTGTTTGCAGCCTTTCATCGACTCAGTCTTCTCAAACTCTACTCAGTGTTTGTTCCCATAGACCTGGTTTCCATGATATAATAGGATTTATAACTAAACCCTGCATTGGGGACAAAGGACCACAAGGTTCTTTTGATGTGTATGCATTGAATGATGTAATGTGAACAGGTTAGCTCAGCTATGAAAAAATAAAGAAACATAGAATTGTGTTTTGGAAAGATCTTTCCAATAATTGAATTACCTCATGGAGGAGATAAAATCAAGCCACTTATTTTCCTGTCTTTGTCTAAGACATTCCATATGTCTTAGGCAAAAGTCACCATTTAATCTTAATTTTGAAAAATAATCACTATTTTTCTCTAAGAACTCAAATCTGGCTCTGACTATAATTGATTGTCTGATAATTTCATGTCTTTTGGATCTCGACTGAATTGCCTGGAAATCATCCACTGGCATCCAGAGTCATGAAACAGAGGAGACAAACAATGACTCAATCTCAATGAGACCCATAACCATGTGCCAAGTGCATGGTGGCATTTAAGATAGATGGTAAATGCCAATTCTGAGGCCATTCTGTAAGATTTTTGTGTTTCCCATTAGAGAAATAATGAAGCCTCCATCTCATTTGCAAGTTTAAAATTGCTAATCCAACTCTGGGGAGAAAATTGGGTGAATCACAAGTGACTATTGCTTAAGTTTCACATGAGTAAATACATTGGCTCTGTTGGTATTATTCAAGACTCAGAGCCACAAAATACATTTTCATATCATTTATTTGTAGAAGAATGACACAATTATTTTCAGAATAATTAACTCCTCAGTTTAGTGACAATTATGTTCCATTATAATAATTAAAATCACACCCTGCTATTTGGATGAACTCAATAGAATAATGATTTCTTAGGGGAAGATTTAATCAGATCATTATTTTTTTCTCACACATTAAAAATATCTGTAAATTATTTCAATTCATTGTACTATTGCTTAAGTTTGAATTTTGCTGTGGTAGTTAATTTCAGGTGTCATATTGCCTGGATTATAGAATACTAAAAGAAAGTGTGGGGGGTTTTATGTTTATTTTTTAAGGTATCCCCACAAGAGTTTAGTGTGTCAGTCTGAGATTAGTGTGTGGAGCAAGATCAACCCTCAGTGGTAGCAAGCATTGTTTACATGATTTGGACACTAATGAAGGAACGGAAAATATGCATATATCATGTCAATCTTCCACCATGAAACCTGAGGTTTCTGGGCCTCCTGGAATTAGGACTCTAAACAGGTGCACCCGCCACTTTTCTCATTCTCAAACTCTCAGCTTCTCTAGTTTGGAAGCCTTTGAATCTGAACTCAGCCATGTCATCAGCACTGCTGAATTTCCAGCTTTCAGACTCTCTCCTGGGTTTGCTCACCCCCCATAATCATGTTAGCTAATAACACTAAGAAATCCTCTTACTTATATTGCTAGATAATTGTATTGACTCTGATTTTATGGATACGTCTGACTAATGCTTTTACTGTCTTATAGGAAGAAATATCACAGACAAAACCATGACAGCTCAAGCCACCCTTGAACCATCTGCCCATGAAAATTGTTACTGGAGGCATGCTGGAGACTGGCAAGATTCAGAATTGGTAGCTGGGCATGGCATCAGGGCAACAGATGGCAAACACCTGAAGTCAAGTGGGTGGGAGCAGGTGGTGAAGAAGAGAGCGGTATTTCAGGATCTTCGTCCATTGAAAAGAGAGCTCCAGTAAACAAGTGGGAGAATGTGAAGAAGAGGTCAACAGCTCTCCAGAGAGGGAAGTTCTGAGAGCTTGCAAAGATATTGTGGCCTAGGAAAATAGGTTCAGCAAAATGTTCCTGGTCTGTGAAGAGGTTGAAGTATAAGTCATAAACCAAGGGAGAAATGTACAAGACTAATTAGGCAGGAGTGGCAAAGAGCAGAGCTTTGCCATCTTGAATATTATTCTACTCCACTCGTAAGCAAATCAGATCGTAGAATCACAGCAATGTCACTGCTAAGTCTGCTTCATCGGACAGTATATATCTCGGTATATTCTGTCTCTATGGAGTGTCTCATCTTGAACTATGACATTTCCTGGATAAAAAGATAAAGTATGATGACTTAGAACCTCTCAGACATGTAATGAGTTCTTCAAAGGATAAATTTAAACTTGGTACTTTTATACAAAAGGCTAAGGCAACAAAGCCTAGATGTGCAATGACCCCTTACCATTCAGTCAGCTGCTGCCCCGTGTGTCCTTCTGATTGGAAATGATGTCGGTAGTTTGTAAACCAGATGCCAGAGCAACAAAGCTACAAGCCCTAGTCAAAAGCCAAGCACTTACAATGGAAAGAACTGAGTACGTGTTTACTGCATAAAAACAAATGGGTTACTAAATAAGTGAATTGAAATCAATTCTGTTACTTTTGACATTTCCAAACTTTTTAGAAACTTGGCTGAAGGATGTGGGATTCTGACTCATAGCTCACTATCAATTCCTGACTGTTTCTCAGACCACTGTTATTGTGTAGCTTTCTAGATCCCAGAAATTCAGTCAGACTGCTTGTTCTGATGCTGGAACAGACTAGCAGATCAAAAGACACTAACCAGTAACATAAGAATAAAATATGCAAAGTCCACAAAGAGGGACTAGAATTTAATTAGAAATTAAGATGAGCTAGGAGTCACTTTAAGAAGTTCAAAGGTTAAACCAGAAAAGTACTAGTGTGACTGTTGGACAAATGTCCTGGGGAAACCCAGATCTAATTTCTCCACTTTTTCTATATGTTTCTCCTCATCTTACTCTACCAAAGCAACTCAGCAGGAGCTAAGGAAAAGAAGGCATATCTTTCTCCTTTGCACTTGACAAGTCAGTGAATCTGATAAATATTTGGTGATAGGAAGAGATGGTCAAAGGATTTGCATATTTTTATTTTAGTGAAGGTGGGAAATGAATGAAAGTATCTATTTCATTATTGGAAACAGGCTGTGAGTCATGGGATTTAAGTGAACAGGTCCTGAATGTCCCATTACTCAATACGGCCACATTTCAGTAATGTGAGATGTCATATTAGAGACGCTGTGACAAATGATCTGTTCAATTCTAAAACTTAGTTCTATTTAAAACACCAAACCTGGAATATCATCAAGTATTTGCATTTCATTTTTGTTTTTTTTTATTCCATAATCTAGTTCTGTGAAGTTAACTCTTTCAGTTCCTTGGGCTGTCCTGGTCCCAACTTTTTACTCTTGTGACTTGTTAGAATCTCTCTCTTCAAGTCTTCAGCTTCCTGTAGTATTGCTGGCATTCTCCAGTCATTGTATTGTCACCATAAAACTTTTTCTGGTTCAGTTTTCTATTGCTTAATATTTTACAGTGTAACATCTCATTTAATGATAAAACACTGGTTACAAAGGCGTGTTCCTCATTGTAGTACTAACACCTGGCACCTTGGCTGGCGTTCAGTCCATGTTGGTTGAAGTGCTGAACGGGTAATATGTCCACATCTTCCTTATATTTTATGTGGTAAGAATTTACTGTGGGTTTTGAAAGCTTTCAGATCTACTTGGCATCACACTGTTGGAATTGTGTAAATTTCCTTCTTTCCATTTATCTCTTACTTCAGTGCAAAATCAAAATCATGTATAGTATCTATGAATAGTCCTGGGAAAATATATATGCAAGTTACTGTGGGAAGATGGAGAATAACTATGCAATTCCCCAGGGATAAGAAGAAGAAACAGTGTTTTATGAGATGGTATAGATAGTACGGATAGTACAAAAATAACACATAGTATATAAAGCCACAAGATAGGAGTAGACAGATGGCAATTTCTACTTTGAAAAGTTTCCAATGACAATTTCTCTTTGGAAAGGTTGTATAGGGCAAAATTCGATGACTTGATACTAGAGGGTTATCAGAAGTAAAAGCATAATGCATGGTATAAAAATATTTACCTGCAAATTAGTGTTACTGGAGTTTAATGCTTCCGGCAGAAAAAGAATTGAATGAGGCCAGAGCTGTAAATGGGAGTATATCACTGAGGACTTTAACACTTATGTGCGGAAACTTTCTTTGTTATCATTCTGTGTATATCCATGTATACATGTATCTATGTGCCCATGGGTGTATGTGAGTGTGTAGATATGCCCATGACATGGTGCATATGAGAAGTCAGAGGACAATTTCTTGTGGTGGGCCTGATCTTCTACCTTGTTTGAGATAGGCTTTCTTACTTACCATTGTGTATATTAACTTAGCTAACCTGTAAGGTCTCAATTTCAGGGACTCTCCTCTCTCTGCTTCCCATCTTGCCATAGGAATGTTGACAGAGACTACCATGCATGACATTCCATGGGTTCTAAGATCTGAAACTCAGGTCCAGCAGTCTTGCACTGCAAGCGCTTTCTCCATAGAACAATCTCTGCAGCCCATGGCATGAATCTGGAGTGTTACAGTGTGGTTAGTGAAGATAAGGATAGTTTGTGATTCAGAAAACTCTGCAGAGAAGTTGTGCATGCAAAGGATTAATCTGATGTGAGTGAATCCAAAGAAAGGAAATTAGTTCAAAAAGCTTGACAACACAAATAAAAACAGAAGCAAAAAAAAAAAAATACTGTCTAAATTTGGTGCCTGAATGGCAAGAGGTCAGAAAGTTATGCTGCAGTTGAGAATAATACCAAGATTACTAACTAGGCTGAGCAGGGAGATGACATGGACACTAACTGAAGCAGCAACTGAGGGGGAGAGGAAGAGACACTGTGTTTACTGGTCACCATGATATTGGTGTGCCTGCTCTACAGCGGATGGAGAAATTGAACTTTGAGGGTAGAACTGATGCTGCCATTATGAAAATAATTAAAATGGGGACACGCAAACCCCATGAGGATGCATAAATGCAGAGATACTTACTGTGTTGATTTTTTCCTCTCAGGAACAGAGTATCTGCCTCTGTTTTGTATTTAATTTCTATTATTATCATTACCCATACAGTTAAAATATTTAAATAATATGCAGTTCTTATTAGAATTATGCTAAACTTTATGACTTTGGGGCTAGGCTAAATGATGTTTCAATTTTTATTGTTCATAGAAATGCATCTGATTTTTAAGTGTTTGATGGTTATTCTACAGCTTTGCTAAATTTTAAAAGTATTTTTGTTATGCTGCTTAAGATCTCTGTGCAGACAAGAGAACTTTTATTTTTTCTCACTTAGCTTTCTTTTACTTTATTAACCATTGAGTCAACTAAAACTCACACTACTATGATGAATCAGAGAGACTGGAGTCGTGATTCAGCATTTCAGAGTACTAGCTGCTCTTGCAGAGGACCCAGTCCAGTTCTCAGCACCCACATCATGACTTACTTCTGTGACTCTAGTTCTGGGAGATCTGATCCCTTCTCTTAATCTTTGTTGTTTCCTGCAAGAACAAAGTGTAAATACAGATAGAAGGGCAACACACTCATGCATACACATAAAATAAAAATAAGGAAGTCTTTAAAAAGAAAGAATAAACACCAGCCTCCCTACTTTCTCATGTCCTTCAGGGATAGTATTGGGTCATTCAGCAGTAGCACTACCTCCTTCCCAGTCACAGTACCTACACAGTCACTTCTCATGAGGTGTGTCCTTCTCTCTGCTTTTCTAAGGGTTTCATTATGGATAGGAACTGTGTGGCT
This sequence comes from Rhabdomys pumilio, assembly GCA_030674055.1. Classification (NCBI taxonomy): domain Eukaryota; kingdom Metazoa; phylum Chordata; class Mammalia; order Rodentia; family Muridae; genus Rhabdomys; species Rhabdomys pumilio. The sequence goes on along the minus strand of JANHMN010000008.1, from coordinate 14,354,329 downwards.
GGCGTTATGCTTTTTCTTCATCAGATGACCAGATAACATACTACTTTTTTCAAAGCTCACTAATATTATCATTTCTTTATTGGAATTTTAAAAAGTATGTAGTCAGCCACCCATTCTGAGGCCCTAACAATTTGATCCTATTTAAATTATATTTATGGATTTCTGAATTCTTTCTGCTGTCATATACTTATTTTTTTTACTTGTTTGTTTATATGTTTTTCTGTGTGCATTCATGCACATGTGTGCTTATGTCCACAGAGGAACATTGGATCTCCTGGAGGAGGACTTATTGGCACTTGTATGCTGTTTGATGTGAGTGCTGAGAACTGGACTCCCATCCCCTGGATGAGCAGCCAGTGTTCTTTCTTGATGAAGCATCTCTCAGCCACTTGCCCATATACACCTTTAAGGATTGTCTATGTACATTTATGAGTGAAAATGTTTCTTAGTCACACGTTCCCCCTGGTACACTCTAAGTTTTCACATCAAGTTTTTACTAGCTCCATAAAATAAATTGGAAAGAATGTTTTCTGAAGTGCTTTTATTCATGGAAAACTTTAAATTAAAAGTGTGTGGTTGCAGTGTAAAGTTTTCTGTTTATATACAAAACATGTTCATAAAATGAGCTGAAGAGAAAAATATTTGACAAGACTGTAGAATAAAGAACTATGAAGATCACTTATTATATCCTAATGGAAAATTGAAACCACTATTAAACTATGAATATTTTTAAGTAAAATAAGAAAGGTAACTATTCATTTAAATTAATAACTGAAATCTTAAAACATTAAATAAATAGTCCTAATATAAATATTTTCTTGAAATACTTTTAATGCTACTCCATTTTATCATTTACTTCAGATCCCTATCACTGCCTTCCTCTTACAGTTCCTACCCCATCCCCGTCTCCTCTGAGAGGATAGAAGTCCCCCTGGGCATTCCTCCATCCTTCACATTTAAATAAAACTATTGGTTGATTTTCCATGTGATTCTATCTAAGCCTGAGCATTTCAGGGTGTGTATATATGTATACATATCATTTTGTGTCCTCAACAGTGACAATTGTGATACAATCTAGTATGTACCTATTTGTGCTTTTCCCCAGAACATAGTCAATTTTGTCTCTGTTGTTAAGTACACTGGGCAAAGTTTCCATAGTGTTCTGTTACACCTAGCTGCATTCTGTCCATACTTGCTACATTGAACTGAGATTACTTATTAGATATAATAATAAAAAATACAGCCAGAAAAGTGTCTTTAAGTACAAAAAAGGGAAGAAGCAACATACATATACATACACTTATATATACACACAAACACATACATGTACATATAAGTGTATAATCTGTAAAGTATACCATGAGTCAATGTTTCTTTTCCTCTGCCCTATCTACAATATCCTCTTTGGGTATGTTCTTGTACAAAAACTAGTATGGTGGTATGGTGTTAGGCAACTAAATTACAAGTTGGACTCATTAAGAAAGTAAAATATGTTTACTGAAGAGATGGCTCAGAGGTTAAAAACATATTCTTTGCTGTTGCAAATAACACACGCTGGGTTCCTCTAACCCTGTAAGTCATCTATAGGGTACCCAACACCCTCTTCTGGTGTCCTAAGGCACCAATACAAAAAAGTACACATACACAGTCACACATGCACATAATAAGATATTGAAAATATTTAAGAAAAACAAATATGGTGTGTGTGTGTGTTTGTGTGTGTGTGTGTGTGTGTGTGTGCCCGCACGTGCGCACGTGCACATGCGTGCCTGCCCACAGCTAGCTCAGTGCCTGTGTGCAAGTGAGAGTTTGAGTACTTGCTTGTTATAACACAACTGTGGCTCTCAGAAGTTCTAGCCTTCCATCTTACTTCCGACAGTTGCTCTTTGTTTTTCACTGTTGTCTGTGCCAGATTAACTGCCCTATGAGCTTCTATGGATTCTCCTGTCTCTATCTCCCAACTTCCCACAGGAAAATGGGGATTATAAATATATTCTTCTGTGTCTAGCTTGAGTAGATTTTATGTGTCCAAATACTTGTGCAGCGGAACGTTATCCACTGAGCCATCTATTCCTAGCTTTCAAATAACACAATGTCTTAAACAAGATGTTGAACTTGGAGAGTTGTAAGTGGGTAGACACTGAATAGTGGCTGGTTCAGGAGGTTGGAGGACTTGAAAAGTCCATGTTCTGTTTCTCTGCCTAATGAATTTTTATGTATGGGATTTTATAAGAATTCAAAGTTTACCTCTTGAATTTTCTATACATGGATCTTAACTTTAATCTTTGAGGCTATGTGTAAAATTCTATTCCAGTTTTTCCAAAGCAACTCTAGCAGAATGATACAAGTGTTTTCTCTGTAGATAAAAATCAATTGTATTTATGTGAAAAGGTTTGTAGTTTCCCAAATATTTTTATAAGAATCTTTTAATGTGAGATAAACACTAATTCATGACAGTAATTTATAAGATACACTAAATTTAAAACAACAACAAAACAAGCAAACAACCCCCTGCCCCAAAGCAAACCCAATATGTAATGAGATAGGGAAAAACTGATTAGCATACTCAGTGGTAGTTGGCTGGATGGAAGGTGTTGATTAAGTTATGAGATAGATCAGCTAGTCAGTGTGAGACTCTCTCCCAAGGGGAAGCATGTGGAGAAAAACTATTATTTCTACATTGACTAACATTGGTCAAATGGAATATGCAAAATTCTGAGTGAGTCAATACTGACTCTTTCTGTTTTGAGGGTGGGTAGGACTGGTAACATAGAACACAGGGCAGGCAGAGAGCTATCAGCAAAGTCCCTTACTCCTCACCTTTCATCTTCACAAGCTCCTATTCTGTTCTGGATAAAGGTTAAATGAATGTATAACGACATCTCTGCAAAGCACTTGGAAATTATTACCTATCCTAGTAAATTGTTATGAATCCATCTAGCCTAGACTGCAGCATATGATTTCCAGACTGCTTAACCTCCTGATCCAATTCACTTGAAATATCTTTTCTATTAAAAAGAAGGCAACCAAAATGAACTACAATTATCTAGGTATAGTCTTGACTACAGTGAATATAACAAGGGCATCATTTTCTTGATTACACATATTTTATTTCAGTGGATTCATGCACCGCCTTAGCTTCTTAGATGATTACAGTTATAGTTAACTAATATTTAGTTTTGTGTAAAATCTACTAAATCCCTTTCAACTGGTACCCATAGTGTACTTTATTTTCACTCACTATTTACATAGGCATTTTGTTAGGAAATTCCATGATGGGACATTTGAACATTAATGTATAATTTTGATGCCAGGGAGAGAGCTCAGGTGGTAAGGTGCTTACCTGGCAATCATGAGACCCTGAGTTCCATTTCTAGCACCAAAAATTATGGTACATGCTTATAATTCCAGAACAACAGAGAAATGGAGCAAGGTCAGTCCCTGGGACTTGTTGACTAGGCAACCTAGCCTACTGAGAAAGTTACCAGCCCGTGAGTGAATATGTTTCTAGTGGGTAGGAAAAAAAAGTAAGGACTGAAGAAGGGTTAGGAGAGCTGTGAAATGCTTTGTCTTGGACATCGTATGGCTAATATGAACATCAACACACAGTAGCTGTAGTTGCCTGCACTCCACCTTCACAAGCCAGTCAACATTCCAACCTAGAAGTCTCCTAAGTTATGCTGATACTGAAGAAGAAAGGGTCTCTTTTCTGTTGGAATCTTGATGCTGGTAGGTTCTGCAGGCAAGGTGTATTTCCACGTATTCATGTACCTATGGACCAAACTTATTGAACTCATGGTGTTATTAATGATATCAAAATAAGGAAGACATAAAGTTAGGAGAGAGGTAGTAGGTCCCAGGGAAGAATGTGGGAGATATTGGGGGTAGATAAGCTCAAAATACATAGTTCTCTTGCTTATGCATGCACAAAAATATATGTCTATAGAGCAGATATGCATACTACAAGAGTTATATTTTATACAAGGGCACATAACACCACCCTATGCTGACAAAACAAGCTATAAAACTCTTGACATCATGGATTCTTATTTTAGCATGCCTTGTTTGCCACAAGCTCTACATCTGAGGGTCTTTGAATAAATGACAAGATGATGCATTGTTTGCCTGGTTGTTGTACTTGCCATGCCTCTTGTGTAAGTCTCCTCAGCCAAGCAGATCAATAAGCACGGAATTCATTAACTACTGTATAAGGAATATGAATTCTGTAGCTCGATGTACAAACATCATACAAACTTCTTACCTAACTGCTCCCCTCTTTCTCAGTTAATCACTTAATCTCATGATTTCATCTAAGACTGATGGGTTTATTAAGTCAGAAATATACTTACAAAAGGTTGAAAAAAAAAACAAATCTTACTGGGTTGCTATACACTTATTCATGATATTTTTTTTTCTACAGAGAAGAAGCAAAAACAAAAATAATGACCTCACAAAACAATGAAACATCAATATCAAAACATGAGAACACATAGTATTTGGAAATAAATTCTAAAAATAATGTGTGTACTTCACACTTCTGGTAGGAATGTGATAGCTGTAACTAAACTTACCTACCTGATGTAAGTGAATAGAAAAGTGGCTAATGTTACAGAGAAAATAAGAGCACATAATTGGCAGCTGGTAGTCCAGAATAATGCAATGTGATAGGGTGACATAATGGTAAGTTTTGGCTGGTCCATGCTTGGAGGCTCTTTTGTTGAGAAAAGGATGAGCTCTCCTAGGACATGTTGTCTTGTTGATGGGAAGGGGTACAGATTCAAGTTTGAGAGGGAAGTAGCTTCATCTCCTAGAAAGAACAATCTTGCCCTGCCTAATTGACTAACGTACCAAATCACTACAGAACTCTTTCATTAACAATCCCAACTTACAAAGATGCTTAAAATTCACATGTGTGTGCTTGTGCATGCACACTCTCACACACAGACACAATCTTTGACAAGTTGTGTTAGTGAAACACATATCTATCTCTGTCTCTGTCTCCATCTCTGCCTCTGCCTCTACCTCTATCTCTATATCTATATCTATATAGGCAGGGAGTAAGTGTATTTCCCACTAAGCATGACAACCCCTATTTAGTCCCCAGAGCCCATGTGGTGGAGGAAAAGAAGTGACTCCATTAGCTTATCTTCTGTGCTCCATTTCCAAGTTAAGCACGTCTTCCCACCCCTGCTTACTTACGTACTTACACATATACACAGCTGTGGTATTGCACACCTTCAATCTGAGCATTAGGGAGGCCGGGGCAGGTGGATCCCTGTGAGTAGGCAAAGAGTCAGAGTTACACAGAGAATCTTTTTCTTAAAAATCTAAACAGACAAAATAAAACAAAAAGTTTTTAAAACAAAGTTGTAAGAAAAAAGCAAAGGTAACTGAATCTCCTTTATGTAAAACTACACCTTGGAGAGTTCAAGGGCTTTTAACAATTTTGAGAAAAGAATCATTATAGAAAGAAAGAAAGCTGTTCTACATTTATTAATATATTTAAAAATATATTTCAAGAGTGTGTATATTACTAAGGGTTAAACACACATAAACACACACACACACACACACACACACACACTAAGAGAGAGAGAGAGACAGAGAGACAGAGAGACAGAGAGACAGAGAGACAGAGAGAGACAGAGACAGAGAAATTTATTACTACCAAGGGGTACACGTATTAAAAAGAGACCCAGTGGTGTATACTCTTAAAGAGCTTCAAGGTCCATGGAAGAAAGCTCATAAGAATTTGAGAGAGATAAATGGAAGAAAGAAAACTGAAAGAAATTTATAAATCCATAAATGTAGAAAGTTCTACCAAAAATATTCTTAGTCTTTATTCTTTTTAAGAATATCTGAGATAGTAATCAACTTGTTTGACATCCATTTCATAAGACTGGAAATTTACAAAAATCACTGAAAGTATATTTCCTCCCCAGAAGAAAATGAACTTAGAAATAACAGTTGCCAAAAAGAAAATTTGAAAATGAATTAAACTTAGCAATAACCTATGAACCAGGAAATAAAACAAGGAAGAATACTTTTTTAGCAATTCTAATGAAATTTTACTGGTCTTAAAATTAAAATGCATTCAAATAGTTCACAACAGTCAATTCATATTTTAAAACTGTTAAATTTGCACAGAAGGTTCAAAATTACTAATCTAAATGTGTATCTTAATAAAGTAGAAAACAGGCTCAGGTTTGCAGGCCAGAAAATGCCTGCTGGACTGGGCAGCATGACAGAGTCGGCTGCCATCTGGGCCCAGACTCAGGGCTTCCACTCAATCAAGTCCAATGCCTAGTCTATCTAGAAGCGACCAGATCACAAGGAGAAGCTGGTACTACCGAACAGCATCAGGGAGCACATCATCACCAACAAAGATGAAACCTGAAGCATGAATGTGATCAAAGAAGTCTGTGTGATTGCCCATCATTTACACTGCTTCAGAGACCAGAGGTCTTGAGCCAGACCAACGACACATGAAAATAAGTATTTGCATGTAAAGCTGTGTGGGGAAAAAAAATTACTGAGTGACAAGCTATAGTTTCCAATGCCACTGTAACAAACAAATGTTTGATACAGGGGTGGAAAGAATAGAATAATAGAGCAGTGATTATGCTATAGGGGTGAACCATGTCTATACCTTAAGCTATCATATGCATGGCCTATATTGCCACTTGATGCCATGTTGATGTTTGTGGCCCATGTTTCTGAGGGGGAGGGGGATGTGTGTGGTGAGGAGGACATGGACTGACAAGTCTGGGTTCATGGTCCTGCTGTAATGTCAGTGGCTCATGGGGATGTCTGGACATGTTTGGTTCCATGGTCTTATTGATGTCTGTGACCTGTGTTACCACCTAAGGTCATATGGATGCCCATGACCTGTGCTGCTGCCTGAATTCATGTTGGTGTCTGTGGCCTTTACTGCCACCAGCCAGAGATCATGCTGAGGTCTGTGGCTTGTGCTGATGCTGAAAGCCAAGTGGATGTTCGTTGTTCAAGCTATGGCTAGATACCATGGGGGAAATACAGGAAATGTTGTCCTGGTGACTGTAAAGATGGTATTGATGACTACAGACTCACATTTGAGAAAGAGAGATGAGGAAGGCTTCTGTGAAAAGCCCTACTCCTACTCACCCAAAAATGTAACAACCTAGACCTGAAGCCATCAAAGGGAACTCCACAGTAGAAGGCTACTGGCCAGGGTTAGTGTAGGGAAGGATTTACTTTTCTTTAAAAGCCTGGCCACTGGATGTTTTTGACCATGCTCCAGTGACAATATGGACAAAACAAAGTGAGCTTCTTTTTATTTTTTATCTTCCATTGCAGGAAGTGAGGTGCAAGGGTAGAGAGGCAGATCAGAGAGGGGTGGGAAGTAAGAGTGACTAGGATGTAGTCTGTGAAGTTTCCTAATGACTCAGCAGTTCAGAGCACTAACTGCTCTTCCAGAGGTTTTGAGTTCAATTCCCAGCAACAACATGGTGGCTCACAGCCATCTGTAATGGGATCCAATGTACTCTTCTGGTGTGTCTGAAGACAGCAACAGTGTACTCATATACATAAAACAAATAAATCTAAAAAAAATAAGTAGAAAACATGATAATATTAAACTCATAAACAGGGCATAAATCCAAAGATTAAACCCATTCACAAATAAGAGAATGAATGAAGAAAGAAAACCAAAAGCTAGTGCTTTTCAGACATGGAGACAACTCAGGGAACTGGAACTGTGAACAATAAAGAGACTCCCTGATGGCACAGATGTCAATATTAGTGTTAGTACAAATAGAAGCATCATGATAGATCCTATAACCTAAATGGTATTATAAACAATTTTATGGTAATAAATGGGACAATTTTACTAAAAGGGAAATATCCTGTGTCCTAGTTAAGGTTTTACTGCTATGAATAGACACTATGACCAAGGCAACTCTTATAAGGACAACATTTAACTGAGGCATGCTTAACAGTTCCAACATTCGGTCCAGTATCATCAAGGTGGGAGCATGGCAGAGTCTAGGCAGGCATGTGGCTGAAGATGTTAAGAGTTCCATCTCCTGTTCCAATGGCTGCTTAGGAGAAGACGGCTCCTAGTTGTCCAGGCAACTAGGATGATGGTGTTAGAGCCCACACCCACAGTGACACGCCTGTTCCAACAAGACCATGCCTCCTAATAGTGCCACTCCCTGGGCCAAGCATATACAAGCCATTACCTAAAAAGAACAAAATTTATTAAGCTCATTAAAAATATTTGACATCAGGAATTCTGCTACATGAGCTAAAGGATTTGAATTTGGATAGTTGGGGGAGAAATGCCATGAACCCTATTGAAATCCACTGAGAGAAATAACTGTTTATTAGGCTGACACTCACCTTAAGATTTTTTTTATCTCAGCCTCTCTAGTTCTGTAGGGTATAGTCTTTTGCCTCCCAGCAGAGCTGGAGAGCACTTATTAAAGATTCATTTATTTATTTGTAGATTTATTTATTTTATTTCTTAAAGATTTATTTATTTATTTATTTATTTATTTATTTATTTCTATGTCTGTCTATGTATTTATACACACTCATGTACAGGTGGCTGTAGAGACTAGCAGAGTGCGCTCACTCTCCACAGCTGGTGTTACTAAGCAGTTCACAAGTCTCCCAATTTGGGTGGTAAGAATTCAACTACAGTCCTCTGCAACAGGAGTAAGTACTCATGACAATTAATGAAAGGACTCTAACTAGCTTGAGCATGGCAGACATTACACTAGCTGGCCTTGTCCTTCTCTCCTGTCCCCTCCTCTTAAATCCATTAGATTATGTTTCTAAATTTAGTTCTCAAAGTCTATTTCTTTATTTGGGCATTTCCTCCTCCTGAGGTTGATTAACAAGGTTCAGCAATCAAAGTATTGAAATCCAGCAATCAACAGTCTCCTTTGGCTCACCTAACATGTCCAATTAAAATTAAACACCCCATTGAAACACAGGGTTTCCCCTTTTATTTATAAACTGGCATTTCCCTATGTGCCAGAGCAATCTCCTCTAGATACAGATGCAGTTTTTTTGTTTCTCCCTCCCTGGGTAAAAACACTTCTTTCTCCCTTCCCCGCCTCCCTTGTTCTCTTCCCCTCTCCTTTGTTCTTCATCTTCTGTCTTTGTCTCTCCCTCTCTCTCTTTTTTTCTTGGACTTTATCATTCTGGGGCAAATAAATCTCCTTTGTGAGGAGAACTTGTTCTTGGGTTTTCCCTCATAATTAAGCCATCTAGTCATCTCCTTAAAAATCACGTTCTATTTTTAGATCAGATTTATATTGATACCATAATGCATGAAACAAGCACATCCAATCAAAACAACCCATAAAAACCATTCTTTTTATTGACACTGGCAGCTAAATCTTTAGGAAAATTAAACCCAGGAGTACGAAAATATGATATAATTCATTGTTAAAATAGGATTGCCTTTTTTATTTGTCTTAATAGGCATCTCACAAAATCATCAGTGCTTGACAAATTTTTTCTGTAAATTATAGCATCAATTATTTCTTGATGACATAATCAAACAGTAGCAAATGCTAATAATAACAGCATAGCTAACAGCAAAACCCTAAAAATTTTCTTTTAAATAAGGGAGGTACAAGTATTTCACTCTTCCTGTGCCCTTAAACATATTATACTCCTTAGTTTGTGACAAAGTGCAAGACAAATTGAAATCATTTTTTAAATGCCATATGTAAAATATACTCTTAGTAAGTGAGTATGGAAAGAAAAACATAAAATCTTAAATATAATGATATAAGAAGTGTGAGTATTGTTTTTACTGACCTGAGTTATTAATTTTGCCCAGAATTTAATTGTTAGAATTCCTCTTCAGAGAAATTGCTTCTCAAGTAAAGAGTAGATGGCTGTGTACAAACTTCTTTAATGATAGGCTTTGCATATTGAAAAAGTAAAAATTATTTCAGTGTATTTTCTCCGTATTAGGAGAGTTGCATATATGTAACATATACTTCCTCTCATTATCAGTTACATTCTACAGTCAAAAGAAAACAAGGAAAGTCAAAGCTTTCTAGATCCGTTAGCCATCCTCAATGGAAAAGTGAGCATAGAGCAGACACTAGCTCCAGTGAATAACAAAATCTATTTCTTTTCCATAGGCGGGTTTGCAGATGTTTTGGCGTGAAGCGTCAGAGAAATTTCTGTGGGCAGGCATACGTGTACCCATTTAGTTTTCTCTGATATCAGCTCCTACTATCTATTTCTATAGCAGTATTATCAGGACTGAAAAAGATCTCTTCCCAGGTGGCAAATTCCACTCAACCCTAGAAACTTAGGGTAGGAATTGAACCCAAGAAGAATTAAGAGTTAGGAAGATGGTTCAGCAGCTAAGAGTGCTTATCGTTTTCTCTTTCGGAAGACTGGAGATTGGTTCCCAGATCCCTGCCAGGCAGCTCACAAATGCCTACACCAGTTCCAAGGAATCAGATTCCCACCTCTGGCCTCCATGGGCATCTATATTAACACACACACACACACACACACACATACACACACACACACACACACACACACCACACACGCACGCACGCACGCACGCACCCACGCACACACGCACACAGGCACGCACGCATGCACACACGTATGTACATATGTATGTATGTATCCCACAACATACCCTTCATATAATTTAAAAATAAAAATAAATCTTAGATAAAAGAGTACATAGAGAGGGACCCATGGATCCAGCTGTATATGTAGGGGAGAATGGCCTTGTTGGGCATAGGTGAGGGAGGAAGTCCTTGGTCCGGTGAAGGCTGGATGCCCCAGTGTGGGAGAATTCGTGGGCGGGGAGTCGTGGGTGGGTGGGTGCACACTGTCATAGAAGCGGGAGGGTGGATAGGATAGGGAGTTTCTGGGTGGGAGGGGAATGGGAAAAGAGGATAATATCTGAAATATAAATAAAATATTCAATAAAGAAAAAAGAAAAACAAAGTCAACTGATCAAGACAAGTAGCAGCTGAGAAAAGTCCAACTGATCCCCTTATCAGGGACACTGAACTCTGAACCTGTGCACTGGCAATTTACTTGAGACTCTTCTTGGCTCTGACCTTGAAGAAATCAGGCAATGTCTAGACAGAACTGTCACCATGATTATTTTGTCTGAATGGATGGTTAGGTCAAGTAATTAACTGATTAATTAGACATTCAATCAATCTTTAAGTGATGTAATTAATCATCTTGATACTTAAAATGTGAGGCATAGATGCCTCTAAGCTAAAACAAGTTTTTTTTTTTTTAAAAAAGGAACAACTCTCTTCTTTCTCTTGTTACCTGCTTGTTTTCCTTTTCTCCTCTGTTCTGTCCTCCCTCCTTCCCTACCTCCTTCCCTCCTTCTTTTGTTCTTTTTTTTTTTAATACTTTCTATGAGCTGCAATTTTACACTGTGAGTTAGACTCACACATTCTCTGTGGTGTTTGTAAAATAACCCACATTTTCACTCATATATTGTAGATGAAGGCTCTATATCTTTCAAAAGAATCATGACAGTGTTTTGTTTGTCTGTTTGTTTGCTTGTTTGTTTGTTGTTTGAGACCTTGTTTCACTGTGTATTTCAGGCTGTCCTAGACTCACTATGTATACAAGACTGGCCTCAAACCTAGAGAGAGAGCTTCCAGCCACTGCCTTCCCATACTGGGGTTAAGGTTGTGTGCCACTGTGTCCAGCTATTACATTTTTTGTTAAATATCAGAGGTACTTTTTTATATTCTTTAGATTTCACATTCTCAGTAACGTAAATATTTTGACCTTTCTTTGAGAAAATTACATAGAACACTTTATAGTTTTCTGGCTTGCTTTTGCCCCATCTTGCTTTGCTTTACAGCTGTCTGTCCAAGAGGTATCTGCTTAAAGTACAACTTGTGGTACACACATGGTTCACTACCGATGTGGCAGGCTAAATCTCAGAAGAATACTAGTTACATTAATGATCTTGTCAACTTGCTTTTCACAGAGGCTTCAGTTTTACTATTAAACAGAATTCTATACCCTGTCTCTGTAGGACTCTCAGCAAGATAAAGACAGGATTTCCCAGTTTGCACAGCCGAGAGATGATATTAAAACCACATCATCATCCCCATTCATGTTTAAAAAGAACACCCTTCCTCCTCCTCCTCCTCCTCCTCCTCCTCCTCCTCCTCCTCCTCCTCCTCCTCCTCCTC
>JANHMN010000008.1:14319318-14337511 GCA_030674055.1 Rhabdomys pumilio | reverse complement strand
AGAGAGAGAGAGAGAGAGAGAGAGAGAGAGAGAGAGAGAGAGAGAGAGAGAGAGAGAACCAAGGGCTTCTAGAATTCTCTGGGTCAACTGACTCTTGAATAACTGTCTTGGGTTATTCTGAGTGTCAGAGTAAGAACAGTGTGGAGCACCAGTTCATTCTCAAGGTCACTTGCTGTCAGTAACCTCTTCTGCTTTTCTTTTTTTTTTTTTTTTTTTGTGTGTGTGTGTGTGTGTGTGTGTGTGTGTGTGTGTGTGTATGTATGTATGTATGTATGTATGTATTTTTATTGGATATTTTCTTTATTTACATTTCAAATGTTTATCCCCTTTCTAGGACTTCCCTCTGGAAACCCCCACAGGACCAAGGGCTGCTCCTACCACTAATATCTAACAAGGCCATCCTCTGCCACATATGTGACACTGGTCCCTCCATGTGTACTCTTTGGTTGGTGGTCCAGTCCCCAGGAGCTCCAGGGGGTCTGGCCTGTTGACACTGTTGCTCCCCCCGTGGGGTTTTTATTCCTTTTTCTAGTTGAACAAGAGGTAGAAGTAATTTTACATAGGCTTCAGATGTTTGATGTAGTTAGAAACCAAAATCCAATAACTGGTTGAGCTCCTCTGACTAGGAGCATGGGTGGAGTCAACAGCTCAGATGTGCTCAGTCTCCTGACCCCTGTGCTAAATCTCTTGCCTAGCATCCCAGGACATAGGATCATCTTCCACCCGCTCTTTAACCTTGCAAGTAACTAGCACAGAAGAGACTCTGATCCCCAGCTCCAGCCTCCCACCCCACCCCCGCCACACACACACACACACACACACACACACACACACACACACACACACACAATGTGGGTGTCAACTTGTAAAGATTTTTATTTGCAACTGACTGGGATGTGAATATTGTTTAAATTGCTATTGAATAACAATAAATTAAATCTGGCAACAAAGAAGATAGGAAGCAATGAGGAAGGGAGTTGTACTTTTGTATAGAGACATACATTTAGGTCTTCTGCCATTGTACTGTAACTCTGAAACCTAAAAATTATATATATATATATATATATATATATATATAGTTTTATATATACATATGTATGTATATGTGTGTGTGTGTGTGTGTGTGTGCACACACACACACACACACACACACACACACATGCACCACTGGGAAAACTTCTGTAGCATATTGCATTTTTAAATGTAGGTTTAGTATTTATTTTTCTGTAGAAAAATGACAGGGCAATAAAAAAGGACCTTGCCTTATGACACCAGAATATTTTAGATCAGACTGAGTACGAAGCTTTAATTGATTTTATGCTAGTAAAGAGCAACAGCAAAGCAGAAAGAAGATGTAGGAAGACAGCATTACACCCACAGCTTTCTTAGTCACACTCTGCAAAACAGAAAAGGAGGAAAACTCACATTTTCTGTGATAGCAAAATCATCAAAGACCTGTTTGCATGTGCCCTTCTTCAGGCTAGACACTTGAGAACACTATATAAAAATGCAAGAGGGTCAGAGAGATGGCTCAGTTAGTAAAGCTGCCTGTTCCCAAGACTTCAGACCTATCCACAGGTTCCACACAGTAGAAGGAGAGAACGAACTGCTACAAGATGTACTCTATCCTCCACGTGCACACTGTGGCACACATGCATACATTTGTGCTTATGAACACATGAACGCGCATGCACACACAGTTATATGAAAATTTTAAATCTGCTTTTTAATTGAATAAAGTTTGCTTTATTTCCACTCTTGGATTAGAAGGTTTACATAAACCTTGTATCATTTTGGAATAGAAACTTTTGTACAACATGAGTCAAAACAGTAAGCAAATAAACTAATCAGAAACCTAACTTTCAGTCAGAGTCTGACAGCTTTTGCTGGGTTTTCCCATAGATTACTTTGTCCAGCTCTGTCCCAAATTGTGTCTAGATTCCCTTATTTTTGTTATTTTTGTATAGAAATACAAAATATATAGTTATTAGCATAGCTTACCTAGGTATTTACTAGTAAAGTGGTAAAAACAAAGAAACAATGAAATTAAAAATTAAATTTTGGTGAATTTGAAATCATTAAATTAATGAAATACGCCAAACAAAAAAAAATCACCAAAATAAATTTAATATACTACCGTCAATAAAGCAGAAGAGTAAAAACTTACAGAGTAAATAGTAAAGGTTTTATATGCCGACTTCCTGAGGAGCATGAAAATGATGCAAGCAAACACAGTAGATGATTTTTCTTTTAAGTCCTTCTAGTGAAGGTGTACATTTGAGTCACATGATTAATTTTAAGACTAACTTAAGCTTGATTTCAAAATATCTTTTTAAAATTTTGCTTGTTCTTTATTCTTTAATCCTTTTTCACAGTCAAAACTTCACACACTCCCTTCCTGGTCTGTCCCTAGACCACTCCCATTCCCGTACCTTCTCTCCCACCCCTAAATTCCCACCCTAACCCTAACCCCCATCTCCAAAAGGATGTCCTCACACCCACAACCCTCCATCCCACCTCACTATGTCTCCCCACTCCCTGGCACCTCAAGTCTCTTGAGGGTTAGGTGCATCTTCTCTCACTGAGGCCAAACCAGGCACTACTCTGCTATATATGTGTTGGGGCCTCATATCAGCTGTTGTATGCTGCCTGGTTGGTAACTCAGTATCTCAGAGATCTCAGGGGCCCAGGTTAGTTAAGACTACTGGTCTTTCCATGGGGCCACCCTCAGTCTCAGCTTCTTCCAGCTTTTCCCCAATTCAACCACAGGGGTCCCCATCTTTGTTCCATTGGTTAGGTGCTAGTATGTGCATCTGACTCTTTCAGCTGTTTGTTGGTCCTCTCAGAGGGCAGCCATGCTAGGCTCTTATCTACAAGCACACCACAACATCAGCAACAGTGTCAGGACCTCCGGCCTCCCCTTGAGCTGGATCCTAATTTGGACCTGTCACTGGACCTCCTTTCTCTCATGCTCTCTTCCATTTTTGTCCCTGCAGTTCCTTCAGACAGGAACAATTCTAGGTCAGAGCTTTTGACTGTGGGGTGGCACTTGATGTTTTGTTCCTCCACTGGAAGTTGACTCTACAAGTTTCCCCTCCCTATTGTAAAGCACTTCATCTAAGATCCCTCCCTTTGAGTCCTGAGAGTCTCTCATCTCCCCGGTCTGCAGTACACTCTAGAGGGTCCCTCCACCTCCTATCTCCTTGGGTTACCTCTTTCTATTCTTCCTGTTGGTCCTCAGGACTTCAGTCCTGTTCTTCTCTTCCACTCCCTATCTTCTCTCCCACCCAAGTCCTCCCTCTCTCTTCCCCCACACCCCTGCCGCCCCCGTGACTGCTTTTTTTCTTCCTCCCAGGTAGAATTGAGGCATCCTCACTTGGGTCCTTTGGCTTATTAACCTTCTTAAGTCCTGTGGTTGTTGTCCTGGGTATTCTGTACTTTTTGGCTAATAAAAATTTATTAATGAGTGCATACCATGCATGTCCTTTGGGGTCTGAGTTACCTTACTTAGAATGACATTTTCTTGTTTCATCCATTTGGCTGCAAAGCTCATGATGTCCTATTTCTTAATAGCTGAGT
Source organism: Rhabdomys pumilio (assembly GCA_030674055.1). Classification (NCBI taxonomy): domain Eukaryota; kingdom Metazoa; phylum Chordata; class Mammalia; order Rodentia; family Muridae; genus Rhabdomys; species Rhabdomys pumilio. The sequence goes on along the minus strand of JANHMN010000008.1, from coordinate 14,333,932 downwards.
AGCATCTCATTGTGGAGATTAACCACATTTTCTGTATCCACTCTTCCACTGTGAGACATCTGGGTTGTTTTAAGCTTCTGCCTATCACAAATAAGGCTGCTATGAACACAGTGGAACTCGTGTAGTGTGGTGGAGCATCTTTTGGGTGTATGCCCAAGAATGGAAGAGCTGAGTCTTCAGGTAGATCTATTTTGAATTTTCTGAGGAAACTCCAGATTGATTTCCAGTCTCAAGGCTTCCAGGAGGTCCACTGCACAAAGGACAACTGGTAAGGGGCACTTCCTAACAGTCACATCTCCTGGGAATCCTGAGGAGCACAGTGGCCTCGGGACCTATTATGCCCAAATCCCTCGCCCCCAAATGACACTCCCCTTCTGGTCAGTGCCTTCTACCTGGGCAGATCGCCATTTTGTCTGGTCCTCTGAAGACATCACAGTCTCAAGAACTCTAGGAGGTCCACTGCACAAAGGCAACTGGGCAACAGACCCTGCAGTCTGAAGGCCTCCCAGGAGAACAGCAGCAGCTTGACTGTTCCTCTGAAGACCAAACAGTCTGAAGTCCTTACAGCAGGTCTGCTACAGCTAGGGTCACAGGTCTACCAAGAGACCTGAAGCAACCCAAGGACACAGGAGGCAGGGTCCAGACAGAAGCATCCAGACCAGCTAGCACTAGGGACAAACAGATGGCGAGAGGCAAGCTCAAGACCAAAAGCAACAGAAGCCAATATACTTTGGCATCATCAGAACCCTGTTAGTAGGGCCTCAAGGAGCCAGGAGATTAGCCTAGGCTTTGCTATGTAGCCACAGGTATACCCCAAGCAAGGCAACCTTTTCTAGCTACGAGAAACCCATTTCACAGGTTTCTGAGGAGTACTGACTGTAGACCTTTAGCAATCTTACAATCCTGTAGCAATCTTTCTGAATTTAATCTGAGCTGAGCTGATTTGGACTTAACAGTTTTAAAGACACATTTGTACCCTTTTCTTTGGCTACAAAATATTGAAGCAGTAGACCCCCCCAAAAAAGTGAATTCCCTCCATGCTGGGAGAAAATAAAAGAGCAAAATGAGAAGTAAAGAATTTATCTCCACAAAGGAGACTTATAATTTGTCAGCTTACTGTATGGGACTCTAAATAACAATGGGCCTCGGTCTTGGAATGCTTACCTATGCATAACTCTGACCTTCCACTTAAACCCTTAGGCTGGGCCTGAAAGACAGATGTGAGAGGAGTGAGCCACCGCATCTCCTAATCCCTCTTCCCAATGTTGTGTAAGTTGACTCACTCCCCACTTTACTATTACTTGGCTTATTAATTGTCTTACTAAAAATGCATGATTGAATTTGGCGTAACTGGAGTTTCCAGGGCCCTGGCTCTGATCATTGGAATACTACTAGCCTGGAAAGAGACTTGGGAAGCTTCTCTATTTCCATTGTATTGTGGGGAGTCTCATTGGGATGTTTCATATTGACATTTCAAAAGAAATGTCTCTTCTGCTCTTGAGTAGTGCCCAGACTGTCAAAATGAACTTCACCAAGAGCTGGATATACCAAGAACTGCTTAGCTTTAACTAAAGAGCCTACAAAGTACTTGGTATTTGGAGGTTGGGGGTAGGGGGAGATTTGTGTAGAATTCAGAATAGCCTTGAAGCTTTCTCACCGCAAAATGTTAAGTTTTTCCAATGGCTTTTTTTGTACACAAGTGAATTTCCTTGTGAATTTCTTCAATAGCCATAATGACACTGACTTACGCTTGTTTTAGAGGAACAGCCACAGAACTCAGGATCTCAGATATTTCATTTCTGTCTTCTTTAAGTCACTAGTCTTAAACAAGAAGTTCATATTTCTTTTTAAATTGCGAATGACTTCTGTAGCACTGGCCAATTACGTTCTTTTGGTGGTGAGCCATTTAATCAGATTTCTAGCACACTGGCTCCATCGTATATAAGAAAAGTAATTTTTGTTCTTTTCAGTTCACTGGGTGAGTAAATGCCCAATTACCTTCTAGGTCTATCACTAGTCATTGCTATTTTGGAAATTTTTGGCTGCAGGTTCTTCTCCAGGTTCTTAGCAATTACCTTACTCCATTTTCCAATTGCTTGGTCAAGAGAAGCATCTAGGACATGATACCATTCTCATGACACAGGCTGACCACAAAGTATTGGCTTGGAGTTTCTGTTCACAGTATGGGAGTCACATATTCCCTCCTTTCATTCATTATTTTATTGACACAAATACCTTATTGCTTAAGTACATGCTACATTTCACTAATTAGTCTTACATTCACAGTCTCAGTAATTAATCACATATCACCCATTTTGTTCTTCAGGGAATGATGACTATCAACTATCTCTACCTGGGATTTGGTAATTAATTAAGGTAAAGTTGCTTATTTGGTCTGGTTTCTTTTCTATTCCATGACTGAACTCTGTGAAAGAACATTAATGAGAAAGAAAGATGCAGTGATTGCCAGGCCGTCTTAAATGCCAGTTTGCAAAGCATTTGAGACCTAGAAGAAATCATATTATTTAGTCATGCAATTTCATCTGTATTAACCTAATTCACCTCCAACAGAAGACAGACAGAGAAGGGGAAAGAGTGTGTCTGGGGAATTAGATAAAATTATATGTAATGCCATTGAATTAGTGACATTTCTACTATAGAAAAGAAGTAAATAATTAGAAATAATTCCTACAGAGTTCTAGCGAGTGTTGGAAGTGTTAGTAGCAAGCATGGAAGTTAGATTTAACTAAACAAAAAATACATTTGAAAGTGCAAAGTGTCATTGTCCTAATTGTAATTTATGATATTTGATAAAGAACTTAAAAACTAGAAATTGTAAGTGAAGTTAGCATCACATCACACTAGAGCAGTGGTTCTCCACTTTCCTAACCCTTTATCATAGTTCCTCATGTTGTAACCCTCACACATAAAATTATTTCATTACTACTTTATATTTGTAATCTTGCTATTCTTATGAATCATAATGTAATTTTTTGGAGTTAGAAGCTTGCCAAGAAGTTGTGACCCATAGGTGAGGACTACTGCACTAGGTTAATATTAATCTTTCAATATTAAACTGTAACAGTATAGTTTTGTATAACTGTCTTTAATCCATAACAAATATATTTATCTCTTCTCTCTACTATACAAAAATGACCACCGGCAACTTATTATAATCTGGGGATAATTTTATATATTCAGTTTTTTCATTAATGTAGTGGATAGAATTAATCAGATGGAATCTAGAAAATAAATTGCTCACATTATCTTTAAGTACTTTTAACGTAATTCAATTTTAACATACATGTATTCAAAGTCACAGGAACTTATGAGTTTCTTCCATGTGAATCATTGCCTTTTGCTTTTTTGCCTTGTATGTTTTGATTATTTTTTCGTAGCTTATCTTCTCACTGATCCTCTCTTCAGCTATGTCCAATTTATTAATTCTATTCTTTCATTTCTTTATTTAAATGATCCTTTTTGGTCCAGTGAGGTGGATCACTGGGTAAGAGGATGTGTTGCCAAGTCTGCGGACCTGAGTTAGATTCCCACATCCCGTATGGTGGAAGGAATGAATGGGATTCTGCAAATGGCTGTCCTTTGACAACCCTCACCCAACACACACAGTATGATAAGAGATATAATAATAATATCAAATTTTCACTTTTTATTAAAAAGCTAGTTATTATGTTTTAGATTCAATCTCACTGTTTTTTTTTTTGAAGATGAATGTGTTCAATGCATTCCTTTCTTTGACTAGATCAACCACTGTTAATGTCTCAGTCTCATGAAATTTATGTTTTCATCATCTAGTGCTCTGCTTCTGTTTCCGCTTGTTAAGTTTGCTCCTCATGATCCTGGTCTGTTCTTTATAGAGATTTATACATGAATATTGAATGGAATGACACCTGGAAAGGCACGGTGCCTCTAGGTCATGTTTTTCTCCAGAGAGGATTAATAGTCTCTGTAATGTAGCAAAGAGAAGATCTCATGAAGAGATGTTAGGGTTTACAGGCTACTCTCCAATGTCTGAAAGTATTATTTTAACTCTGGTCCAGCAGCATTTGTCAGGAGCAGCCCTGGAGAGGTAAAATAATTAGACTGCATTGCTTCTGAGTGCTCTGTAGCATTTTGAAGCCTTGTTTCTATAATTGCTATATTATTATTGCTATTGTTCTTACTGCTTCTTGAAGACTAAGGTTTCCTTCTTGGTCTCCTATTCTTTTGCTCTGTATAACACCACATGCAAAGGTCTTGAGATTAAACCATGTAGCTTTTGTTAGTATTTCTTGGTATCTGATGCTTCTTTACTGCCTGCCTGGTGCAGCAGGATTAAGTTCCAGTGTTCCGTCCTGGAGAGATGGCTCAGGAATTAAAAGCATATGTTGTTCTTACAGAAGACCTGAATCCTCTTTACAGCACCCAAGTTTGTCAGGTCACAATTACCTGTAACTCTAGCTCCAAGGGTATCTGATATGTCTGGCTTCTGTGGGCACCTGCACTCACCTGCACAGACCCATGAAAATGCATAATTAAAAATTAATCTTAAAAATAGTAAGTGCTAGTGTTCCCACTTCATTCCTGTGAGGTTTCCTAAAACTTTGATGATTTCTATCCCAAAAGATGCTTCCACCCCATTTTCTCAACCTCTTACATTATAATAACAATTAAGCAAAGGTCTTGAGTATGGCCATACCCAAAACATCAGGCACACCTAGTCCATGTTTCCCTCCATCTAACTTCCCAGCTGCTTGGGAAATCTCAGTTTTCTATTTAAATATAATCTGTCTGATTTGGGGTGAATTTGGCTGCATAAATTGGCCTCCTGCAAATATTTCTATTCTAGTCAGAAGAGAGAAAAAGAATCTCTTCATACAACCCAGAAATGCAGTTTTGAAAGGTGTGCAAGAACAAGGATCAATTCCCAGAGGTTCAATTATTTTGACCAAGGAAGTGTCTTTCAATTACAGGCTAAAATACACTGGCCTCTTTATCATATCCACAGAGACATTTTGCATATTTTTATACCTTAAAATAGGAATTTTTCTTGTGCCATTTCTCCTGGGCAATGAGTGACATTTTCTGTTTCCTTGAGTCTCCTAGACTCATGTGCCCTTTCGTGTATGGCAATGACTTCGAGGAATAAGTATGAGGAACAGGAACACTAGTTACTTTCTCATTGCTGGGACAGAATACCCAGACAGAAGCAGCTTAAGCAGGCTTTATTTTGGCTCACAGTTTGAGAGGTCAGTATATCCTGACAGGGAAGACATGATGACAGTACAGTGGGGCATCTGATCATATTTCTTTTTTATCAGACAACACAGAGAGGTAAATGCTGCTCCTTTGCTGGCTTTCTTGTTTTCATTCAGCCAAAAAATAATGCCATTCAGATTTAAGGTGGCTCTTCGTATGTCAGGTAAATCAAGAAACTTCCTCATATACATATTCAGAAATTCGTTTCCAAGGTAATCCTAGAATCCTATAATGTCACAATAATAATCAGTATAGATATTATGATTAGCATATATAGACTTTGATTCTTGGAACCCTAGAATGTTAATAGTAATTATATATAAAATTTCCTTAATTTATCAGGAAATTTATTGTCTTAATTTTTATCTTGTACACACTACCCTGACAGGATGTCACACAATTTTAATATAGAATACATCTTGGGGCCTCACTCATTCTGCACTTTATGATTCAACCAGACATTGATTGAAAATATTTTAAACAGTGCCTCTGCCCTGAACTTGGACAGATCATTTCCTCCTTATCATAATTCTCTAAACCACAGAGGATGTCAGTGATTTACATTCTATTAAGTATCTAATACTTCGTGGTTTAAAGATATATATAAATACTAAAGTATTTAGTATTTATATAAGGACACAAACATCCTTGGTTGATATATATGAAAAATTTAAGACCAAACCTTTGTAAGTATTAAAGAATGACTATACTATTTTCAAAAGTAAACAGATATGTTGGCATGAAATCCACTTTTGTCAGCTTGACACAACCTAGGATTACTTAGCATGAGAGTCTCAATGAGGAATTGTCTAGATTGTGTTGAGCCAGGTAATATATTTTAGGAATTTTCTTGATAAGATTAATTATCCCACACTTGGTGTCCAGCCTTCATGGGGTGCTGAGTGTGGGGGAATTTGAGGGTGGGAAGATGGGAGTTGGGGGTAGGAGAAGACACATCCTCATATAAGCAGGAGGAGGGGGATGGGATAGGGGGTTCTTGGGCGGAGGGGGTATTGGGTTAAGAGGATAACTTTGAAATTTAAATAAAATATCCAATATAAAATTAAAAACAAACAAACAAACAAACACTGTCTGGAGAGAGGAAGCCCTTAGTGAGTGGAGTCCTGAGCATGTATCACTGTTATGGGCACAGCCATGACTAGTACTCCAATGCCTTAGCCCCATGGCCATAGCAATCCTTATATCTAGATGAGGTTCAGGAGGGATGGCAAAGCTCTCCTCCAGAGTGGGGAGAAAAAAGATTAATTGAGGTAGGAGAATCCTCTCTAAATGTAGGTGGCATCATTTCATGTGATGGATCCCCGATTTCATAAAAGCTGGGAAATTCATCTGAGTATAAGCAAGCAAGCATGCATGTATCTAATTTTCCCTGCTCCTGATTGTTGATGTAACAAGCTGTTTGAAGTTTCTACCTTGACTTCCCTACAGTGGTGGACAGTAACATGGAACTGTAAGATAAAAAGTAAAACCACCAGATTACCACCATCACCACCACCACCACCACCACCACAACAACACAACAACAACAACCACTTATGTTGTTGTTTTGTTTGTTTGATTAACTGATTGATTTTTGTTAGAACATCTTGTCACCGCAACAGAAATGAAGCTAGAACATTTGTGGGTAAATCAGTGAGTCAAATATTTGCCTCACAAATGAGAGGACCTGAATTCAAATCCCCAGAATCCATATAAACCAAGATGTGTTAATACGTTTTTGTGTCTTAATGCTCCTATGAAGAAAAGGAAGTTAGAGACAGAAAAATTCACAGAAACACACTAGTTAGCTACTTCAGCTTACACAGAAGTGGACAACAAAAAAAGAGACTGCATCTTACATGAGGTGAGAGGTGAGAACCAATGGCCTAAGTTACCCTGTGACTTCATATGTGCACCTTGACAAGCATGTGCCCACTCTCACACACATGAACACACAAACATACACACAAAGATTTTCAAATGAACATGCAATGCTCAATATTTCTCAAACTCAGGAGACCAGAAAATACTTTCTCATAAAAAGTCTTAAAGGTGAAGCACTAAAGAAAAGACTTAGGAATCATATACTTTGATTTTTAAAATTTATTTATTTAATGTGTATGTGTTTGCTAGCATGTTTCTGTGCTGTGTGTGTGTGTGTGTGTGTGTGTGTGTGTGTGTGTAGGAGGAGCTAAGGTGAGAGGAGTAAAGGAAGAGAAGGAGGAAGGAGAGGAAGAGGAGAAGAAAGAGCTAAGAGAGACAAGAGAGAGAGAGAAAGAGAGAGAGAGAGAGAGAGAGAGAGAGAGAGAGAGAGAGAGAGAGAGAGAGAGAGAGAGAGAGGAATTGAGGCGAATGTTCACGTGTGCCTGGCAGTCAAAGGTAGTTGGTATATCTAGGTTGGGTATTGGGTTACACCTCTGATTGTAAAGACATCTTTTTATTGAGCATTACCAAACTTATAAAGTCTTTGATTAACATTTAAGCATTAGAGTCTCATTTTTCTACTGGGCCCGCATGGATGGTGGGATGGTTTGGGCAATGTCCACCCTTGCAGAGACAGCATGGAAGATTGGCAGAGCCACCTCCCACACTGGTGCCTCGTGGGTGGCAGGTATGGTGTCTCTGGCTGGCCGTTTCTAGCTGCAGAACGCACGTGGCCTCTGGCCACACAACATGGCAGCTGAGCTAGGTAGAGACGCTGCAGCCTAGATAGTAGGCATGACCAGTGGCCATTTTTTAAAATAATTATTACAACATGTATGTGCTGTGTGTGTGTGTGTGAGAGAGAGAGAGAGAGTTCATGAAAACAAGAAGAGGGCGTCCTCTAAAATAGACCTGCAGGTGGTTGTGAGTTTTTTGCGTGTGCTAAACTCAGATACTATGGTAGAACAGAGCAATAAGCACTTTTAATCACTGAGCCACCTATCCATCCCCTAAAAAACATTCTTAAATACCATTCACAATTTAAATATATGAACTAAAATAACCTAGAAAGTATCAAGGGCTGAAACATATCTTAAATAAATAGACACTTTAGTTAGTAAAACTTAGGAAGAAAGGAATATTTACTTAACAGCTAGTGAGGTTTTGTAGTTCATTTTGTTTAGGTTGAATAACATTTATGGATGTATTTTATGCTGCTTTCCTAACAGTAATTATTCAAGATTATTAATTCTTTTGATTCATAATATCTTTTGAACTATAACATAGCCCACATGAAATAAATGATATGCATATTTCAAATAGTGAAAATTTGAACTTGAGACATCTGGTTCTTATCAAGTTTCTGGAAATATTAAATTAATATCCAGAATATGGCCTAAAATAAATATGTGAGTAATAGGAATTCCCAAACTACAGAGTAAGAAGTTTGAAAGATAAAAGTGAAAAATATATTTTAGGAAAACAATTATAGAACATGCCAGCACTGGGGCTGGGGAGATGGCTCAGTAGTTAAGAGAGTTTGCTGCTCTTCCAGAAGACCTGAATATGACTCTCTTCAGCCAAATATCTACATACAGTGGCTCACAACTGCCTGCAACTCCACTTCAGGGATCTGAAGTGCTGAAGTCCTGCTTCAGCTTGAGAGAGGGCCCTGAGGAAGAGGTAGCTGGGAGCAACAGAAGAGTTGACAGCTCTCTGGTCTGCTTGAGACAGTTCTTTCTTGCAGAACAAAGACCAGTCTTTTATTAGCTTAAGGTACTTCCTTAGCAATTACATATCAGCTCATTTATTTACCCCAGGTTTCCTTTTGATCATTCCACAAATTGGCATTTTATGACCTTAGCCTCTTGACTCTTATAAACTACAATACAGAGTACATTCGAGTCAAATGAACCAGACAGCAGGTATGTTGTTTTTTTTTGTTTTTGTTGTTTGTGTTGTTTTAACATAGCAAGTTCTATGCAGTTTGTTTGGCACAGCGCTTGTGTTTGCCAAATCTCGACATAGAGGCTATATTTATGTGAGAAATTTGCAATTTAGTGAGGTCTTGTTTATACCAGTGCAAGAAGCACTGAAGTGCATTTTTATAATTCTTAGCCACCTCAATATATTCTTTGAATGTTTGGATGTTTTCTTTTTCATCTCAGCAACTCCAAGGCTTATTATTGGAAAGTATTAAGCAATCCCAGAAAGTAGAAATATCATTAAGCCATCATCTTTTTTCTTGATACTAGACTTTGTGTCCATCTCTAACTTCTATTTAGATTACACATATAACCACCTCCTTTAGAGAGTAGACTATATAGATCAATATAGATCTATATAGATTAGTTGTTGAGACCTTCCATGGAGGAGGAGATGATTTTACCACTAGTATTATATAAGCCTCTATCTGAGCCCTGACTTAACTAGTCCTTTCTCTTTTTTTGATCCAGATGTTTTCTCCTATTGACCAAATCATGTCTCCTTCCTTAATATCTTTCTGATTAAGCTGACTCATACTGCAACTTCTTCTATCCTTTTAGGTCCAAAAATTCCCTCATATATCTTGTATTGCATCCTTCTATTTTGCATAGTAGAGAAATCCTATAAAGAAAAATTCTCACACTGATTTATGTAATCTTGAACTCTTGTTTTCAGAGTTCTTTCTTGCAGCCTTAAGTGATGCCCTGAATGTCACAGCATTACTATTTTGAAGAGGATCTCCAGACTCATCCTGCTTCCCAGAATCTTTACTGTTTCTGATTATCATGGAGTCATTAACCTTGGCAGGGAGAACATTCCCCAAAGGAGGAACATGAAGTAAAATATGTGCATTAATATGCAAAAAATGTTTATACCTACAGTAGCCATTAGCACTCCAGGAAACCCACATCCTTTTGGCTCTGGACCAGGGGTGAAAATCATGTCACGCTGTCCCTTCTGTGGCCATGCCATGCCAGACCCAGCACTGAAGCATGCTTTCTGTCCAATAGATCATTAGTTCTGCACCCTGCACATGCACAAAAATAAATAAGTAAATAAATATGTCTTTAAAGAAAGAAAATTCAGCACTTGGTATCTTTTTTATTGGATATCTTATTTATTTACATTTCAAATGTTATCCCCTTTCCTAGTTTCTCCTCCACACACCCTTTATGCTATCCTCCCTCAAGGGGTTTGCAAAACTTTGTGTCTTATAAGTTTGTATCTCTTTTAGGAATCTCTTACTGTAATTGATAACAGAAAATACCAGAAATGTTTTCTGTGATTTTTCCACACCACCACTGTGGTATGTGTGACTGTCCTGAGAATCTCAAGAGTATCAACAACGTTGAGAAGAAAGGGAAACAGCAGATCTCCATCAGGCCATTATGTGGGTAAACATTCTCAGGGCCTGCCACAAGACAGCAGGCCACAATAGGCACGAGAGAGTCCATGTGTTTCCAAAGTGGCTTTATTGGCATGACAGATGATGGTTGAATCTGGATGTGCGCCTCCCCCCCCAACCCCCACCCCCAGTTAAGGCAAAGGGGAGTTGGCTTAAATAAGGAGGGGGAAAAGAGGCGGAACTGGGAAGGAACAACTTAATTTAGCTACATACCCCCTTTAGTTAACTTAATATGGAAATCTCTCGAGGCTGAAACCTGTAGCCACGCCTTCTTCCTGTGTCCTATGTGACTGAACGGTGCAGGTAAATGATAGATGTAGACCGCATGTAGGAGCCTGGATTCTGGGGGCATGGCCAAAAGCCTACCGTTTCTCAAGTGGGAGTTGAGGTTCAACACCCATGCCCAGTCAAGAATCACGACATCTTTCCACATCCTGACAATGTTCCAAAGTGATTGTTCAGTTCCTAACTGTGATGATGAAGCATGGTTACACTGGTGAATTTGAAATCATTTCTGATCATAGAACTAGAAACATCATGAACCTCACAGGCAGGTTGAACAGTGTATATTAATCCTCCCTGGATTTATTATGGAGCTCAGAGATCTAAAAAATGGCAGAATAATCTGATTCTCGGAATGTCAGTTTGGCTTCATTGCACTGACAATCTCAGCTGCCATCATGAACCACAAAAATGCAAGACAAAAACACATGGAGGAGTTGGAGAGCAGGAATCATGGGATACTTTTTCTGAAGGTATAAGACACATAAATAAAAAGCCTAAGCTAAAAGAAAAGAAAAACATCAAAAGAGTAGGAATATTGGTGGTAGTAAAGCATAATACTATATTATAGACACATCTTTGCTATTCCTTGTTTTATGTGACTCCATCATAAGTGATTTATACATATGCATTAAACTAATTTAAACTTTACACTTAGTACTATGGTCTTAGGAGACACTACTTTGTCTTAGAAATTTATTGTGTGACAGGCCAGGTTTTACACATGCACTATTTTCTATACACACGCAGAATAAATGAATAAAATCCTAACAATTTTGGTATGTTTCTATTGAAGCACAGAGTTAAAGAGATGTGATTAGTGATTCCAGCCAGCATGCATGAGGCAGTGCTAATATTTTAATCAGCACTCTGCATTTGACATTAGTCTTGAGGGTTGTGGAAACAAGAACAAACTGAAACATGACTTACATTCTATGCCTCTTTATGCTTTCTCATTTTGAGTCCCATAAAATATTGATGGCCAGCACCTAAGCAATTATATTGTTTGTGTTATTGTTATGATTAAATAATAAATGTTATGGGATCCAGATAGAATTAATCATCATAGTAAAAGTATGTCTCAAGAGCAGATTTTGTGGTGTTTTACTGTGACAAAATTGCAGCCAAGGTCCCCAAAGACAATAAACATAATTAATTTCTAGCATCATTTAGTATAAGATTCACTTGAGAATGGAGAATTTGAAGTGGAAAAATAAGCTCATGGCCATAAACGTATTGTATGGTGTTCATTCTATCTATTTTCAAGTGAATTCAGTCAAATGGTTCTTTATACCAAACTACTCTAACAATGAGCAGGATGAGACTGAAGACAATGTTTTGATTAAGAATTGAATTCTGGGCTATAGATTTAGCTCAGTTGGAAGAGTATTTACTTAGCAAATGAAAAGCCCTTGGATTGGTATCTATAGTACACAAAATTGACATGGTATGTCATGGCTGCAATCCTATTACCTAGAAGATGAAGGGGTGAGGAACTGAAGTTCAAGAGTATTTATGACTACTCAGAACGTCGCAGACCATACTTTCCTAGAGATACAGTCTCAAAATAATTTGAAGAAGCAGAGGAAGGAGGAATATGGAGAACAGAAGGACAAGGAGAAAAGAAGGAGAAAGAAGAGAGGAAACTAATTTAATACTATCGGTGACTTAACAGTCAAATAGAGGCTGATGAGGGAGGAAGTAGATCAGATCAAGAGGGTTCAAGGGGATTAGTAAGGGTAGTTGAGGAGGAAGAAACGAAACAAGAAAAACAATGTGGGAAGATGCCATAAAGAAACCCACTATTTTGGAGATGAATTAAAATAAAACGAAAGTAGTTAACTAAGTAATTAGATGCACAGTAACCATAACTTAATTATTTTTTTCTTAATTTTTTATTAGATACTTCATTTACGTTTCAAATGTTATCTCCTTTCCTGCTTTTCTCCTATCCTCTCCATCCCCACCCCCACCCCTGTAAAACCACTATCCCATCCCCCATCTCCCTGCTTCTATGAGGGTGTTCTCCCACCTATCCATCCATCCAATCCCTCCTCTCTCCTCCCTCCACCCTCCTCCCCACTCTCGGGCATTCCCCTGGGGTGTGGGAGTGGGATTGAGCCTTTACAGGATCAAGGGCCTCTCCTTCTATTGATTCCCAATAATGCCATCCTCTGCTACATATAAAGTTGGAACCATGGGTCCATCCGTGTGTACTTTTTGATTAGTGGTTTAGTCCTTGGGAGCCCTGGTGCGTCTAGTTGGTTGATATTGTTGTTCTTTCTATGGGGCTGCAAACCACTTCAGCTCCATCAGTACTAACTTAATTCTTAAGAAGTACTAATAATGAATAAATTCTATGTAGATGAAATCAGGTATTGGGCCAACAAGATACTGTAACAAGTAAAATCTTCCGCTGCCAGTTTGACCATTTGATTTGATCTACTGGACCCACATGAAGGAATGAGACAAGGTGTTCTCTAGCCTCAACACAAAAAAATATTAAATTAATTAACTTTTAAAAGGATGCCAAAGCTTAAAAATAATAAAGTAGGTAGTACTGTAAATGTTCAAATATAAAACAAAATTATTTTAAATTATAATTTTCTTAAAATTGCTTCCCAGGAAAATATAGCTAGGATTTGTTTTTGTAGAGTGAAAAATTATAAAGACCATTTTATAAAATATATACAGGCTCACTAGTTCCAGGAAGGCGGAACTGAATGTAGGATTTCGGGCCTTCACTGCTCCATACATTCCTCAAGCCTCAGGGAAGAAAATCCAACTGTGGGTGGGGTAGGCCCAAAGCAGGAAGACACATTCCTGGCCACAAAGAAAAATAAAAAGGCATGCCCAGACAAGTCCTAACTAGCCATCCTGCCACCTCTGCAAGTTGCTGATATTTGAAATAACCAATCATGTGTAACTGCATGGAAATTCCTTCCTTTCCCTACCCCCTACTATAAAAGGTTCCTTAGCCCACAACGTGGAGTCAAACTGTACTCGTGCACGAGTGTGCAGTTTGAACGCTGGCTGCCAACTCTCTTCCCTAATAAACCTCTGCTAATTGCATCCAGTAACGGTGTCTTGGAGTTTGTGGGTGTTCGCGATTTCCCGAGACTTGAGTAAGGGTCTCCCAAATTTGGGAGTCTTCATTTTGACCCGAATTATCTGATGCTTTTCCTGTGACAGCACTATATCTCTCTTCCAGTTGCTATGGTGCCATGTCTTCCTTTTAGATGAGTATAATTCAACTTTCTTGTGATGTTCAGCATGGCTCTTTGACTTGCTTTGAGTAATATGGGGAGTAGGCATGGGTTTGTGACACCTAAACAGAAATTTTAATAATATTTAACAATTTTTCCATAGTGATGTCATGGGCAGGACCTGCTTTAGCCCATTTAAACCTCAGCATTACTAAGTTATACAGACAACATGAAATTTATTTACAATGAAATTAGACTTATAATAAATAAGATCTGTTATGGTAAGTCATTGGAATTACTATGTTGTTACTATCTCATACTCTAACAGAACTATATAGATTAAAAATTATCTTCTATAGAATACATTATGGATAAGTATTTTTATATACAGAGTGCTTGTTTAATTACGCATCTTGAAACAAGGTAATATTTTAATTCAATCATCATCATCATCATCATCATCTACCATTCATTTGTCTATCTATTGTTTGTCTATCTGTCTGTCTGTCTGTCTGTCTAACTGCCTATCTGTCATCTCTCTAAAATAATGAATGAA
>JANHMN010000008.1:14300847-14319308 GCA_030674055.1 Rhabdomys pumilio | reverse complement strand
CTGTTTGAGGTTTGTTATGCAAGAACAGACAATCTAAGGAGATTTTGTTTTTACATCAAAGTATGGGTACAGTCATACCATCAAATTAATTATGTATGTTTTCTCATGGGCTATCTTTTAAAACACACCCCCATAAAGTGTTAGTGGAAAAGGTAAAATCTAAATGCTAAAGGAATGAAGAAATACTGAAAAATGGAAATTTTTAATTTGTTTGAGAATGGGGCAATTTAGGGACACAGAATGAGAATCACACATTTCCCAAAGTAACAGGGATTAGGCAAGTGGCTTAGAAGAATATATGAAATTGGCCCCAACTCATCATTTTTTTTTAACACATTGGGCATAACAATTGTACCAAAAGACAGCTTAAAAGGATCTTAAGCATAATTCCAGACTATGCTCATTTCTATATAGAAGAATGTTACTCCTTATGTCTTGGTTAGTTTTTTTGCCAACTTAACACAAGCTAGAGCCATCATCGCAGAAGAAGAAATCTCAGTTGAGAAAATGCTCCCATGTAGGCAATGCTCTCTGTAGGCAAGTCTATGGCATATATTCTTGATTAATGATTGGTATAGAAGGCCCAGGCTAATGTAGGTGATGTTACTTCTGGACCAGTTGTTCTGTTTGTTTGTTTGTTTGTTTGTTTTTGTTTATTGTTTTGTTTTTTAAAAAACCAAGCAAGCTACAAGCATTACAAAGCCAAGCATTGCTACAAGGATCAATATAGTAAGGAGTGTTCTTCTAGCATCTCTGTTTTAGTCTTGCCTCTAAATTCCTTCCTTGAGTTCTTGCTCTGACTTCCTTTCACGATTAACTACAAGGTATAAGCTGAAATACTCACACCCTCAAGTTGCATTTGGTCATGGACTTTTCTATATAAGTAGAAACTTAACTACACATCCTACTTTTCAAATAGTGAAAAATAGGTTATCCTGTTATCTGGAAGCTTTCCAGTCAGATTTCATGTCTCTTCTGAAATGTTATTTGGGCTCAACATTATAATCTGTAATAGAGGACACAAATGCCACTTGTAGGCTTTCTTGTCATTACATTAAGTAAGAGCTCCTATATCGAAGTTAGTTACCTAATATTACAGGGACATATATAATGGTAGAATGTCCAGTGTTAGAATACCACCTAAATGTACTAACGTTTATATCTTGAAGAGGATAATTATTTGTCTTTCCACAAATATCCTGAATGATTTCTGAAACTGTAGTACTACACGTTGAGAGGATATAATCCAGTGTTACATTCGTTCATGGTGTGCAAACCCCTGGAATACCAAAAGAGGGCAGCAGATACTCTAGAAATTGTGGGATATCAGATGTAGGTGCTAGAAATCTAACTCATATCCTCTGTAAGCATAGCATGTCTCTGATCTACTGAGCCATTTCTCCAACCCTTTCATTCTTTTTTAGTTGATAACGTTTTCATTGTCAGTTGTTTCAAATATAAGTTCAGAATTCTGCTCCTATTATTTTATAGTTTGTTGATTTGGTTTTCCAGAAACTAAGTATGTCATCTAACTTAAAATTATCAGAAATACATGTTTTTTTCATGATATTGGATTTTAAAAGTAATAAAGGCTAATTTAAGGCTTAGTAGTTGCTGTGGGATTTTGGTTTCCTTCAGTGACTAAGCAGAACACACACACACACACACACACACACACACACACACACACACATTAATTTGAAGATCAAAATTAGATGAAAACAGAAAAATGCTTCGCTTTCTTTCTCTTCACACTCTGCACTTGGAACCTCTTGTGTACATTAATTCAAGTCTTAATATAAAATCCTGAAGATTATCCATGTTTGTGTGTATAATGTCATTCAATATAATAGTTTTTAGTGTTTTTGTACCATGATGTAGAAAAGGATTTGAGTTACAGAAGCATATATTTTTATTAGTTATTTTTTTATTTTATGTATAATGTGTGTTTCTGTAAGTGTACCATAGACATGCAGGTATCCATGTAGACCAGAAGACGTTATGAGAATCATTGAGTCATGAATGTTTGTGAGGTGCCTGGCCTGGGTGCTGATAACTGAACTTTGGTCCTCTGGTACAGTAAACATTCCTAATATCTACATCGTTCCTCTACTCCCAGAAACTCTGTAACTTCATGGCATAGTTACAAAAAAATCCTTTCAGTGCATTACTTCCCTTAGACGTTTATAATCATAAAGCTTCACTCCCTTACAATATATTATACTGATTATGTGTCTTCTTTCTTCTGTAAATATATTGGTCACACATTTTATTTCTTGGCTGCAGTCATCTGATATAAAATCATTTTGTAGTGTGTTTATGGCTTGCTTATCAAATTAGCATTAAATATTTGTCGCAGTTTTATGATGCAAAATTGGACCTCTGGTGATTTATTATACTATAATCCTGCAAAACCGCAAAAACGGTTCAATCTTTTCTAGTTGTGTGGTGTAATGTTCCCAGGAGAATATGTGCCTGTACTACAACAGTCACCAAACTTGGATAGAGAAGAGAGCATTTTAGCAAATTCTTATGGGTACTAATGTTGGATCAAATTATTCATGATAATTTTATTTAAATGTGTAATCCCATTGAAGTGCATGTCCATGACCATAAAATGAAAGCAAAAGATAAGATGTAAAACACAACTACAAACCTGTTAAAATTTAAATAAACCACATCAACTAGATAGTGACAGTGTAGTAAGAATTTTGGTTTCTCTAAAAACACACTTATATTAAGTGAATATGCTTTTGTTTTAATACCAAATGTAGGCTATGGGGATGCTTTAGATCGTCCACAGATTTGTGTGATCTTGCAGGGCCATGATTGATTCTGCCAGCTGAAGATTGTTAACATTTAGAATTCTGGGGCTCTTGAGAAGGAGTAAAAAGGCCAGAAACTGCCCTCATCCCCCCACTTTCAAGAGATTTTGGTGGATCCCTGTTTCTACCCCTGCTGCTGCTGGCTCCTTCTGCTGCTTTTGATGTTTGCTAGATCAATGGTTTACTGGATTTCTGGTTGAAAATATCCTGATGGGGACGATTGGTTTTGATCCAAGGAATCTGATGGCCGTAATCAGGCAGAAGTAGTCTAAAGAATTCCATACCCCCCTTTTCCCTCTAAACTTCTTTCTTGCCTACCTAGTGCTGGGGAGTTGGGAAAGATTGGGAAGGAGAAGAGTAGTAGATACAAGATTCCAATAAAGTACCCAAACAGTAAAGTACACTTACATGACATTGCTTCCTAAACTTTATTTGAAATTGTTATATAAATAGATCTCCGTATTTTGTATTTCATTTGGGACCTACTTAATTCTTGAGCTTTTTAGCCTGGTGAACCAGCAATTAAGGCATCTTTATTATGCTTACTGTTATCTTTCAGTGTACCATTTATTTTATCTTTTAAAAGCATTTATTTGTACTTAATTATATAAGTGTGTTTGTGCCTATCACCTGTGTGCAGATGCCTCTGGATGCCAGAAAAAGGTATCGGATCCTGAAAAGCTGGAGTTACAGGCAGTTGTGAGCTGCCTGCCCATGGCACTTAGCACCAAACTCAGGTTCTCTGTAGGGCTGTGAAGAGATGGTTTGGTCTCCCCAGTAGAGCACTGGGTTTGAGATAGCCAGAGACCCAACAGGTGACCATGGCCTGTGACGGATGGCATGTATCTTTCCACGCCCCCGGATTCCATACTTCTCCATGAGGTCCACATCCCCACTAACCCATTAACCTGTGCTTTACAGACACGTTTGGCTCCGTAGCACCTCCCAGAGAGGTTTTGCTTCACCGTCTACAGCTACAGAGGGCGTGACTAACAGGTTTCTGCCTCAAGATTTCCATATTCATGATTACATAAAAGCGGGGGTGGGGTGGGGGGCATAGCTAAATTATTCCTTCCCAGTCCCCCCTCTTTTCCTATTTAAGCCATCTCCCCTCTGGATTGAATGTGGGGCACGCACATCCAGACCCAACTACCACACCATGAACAATAAACTTTTAAACCCATGGACTCCACGTGTCTTCTGGGACCTGCCACCGCCAAAGTTTCTAGCCTTTGGAACCTTGGACCTTCTCCTGTATGTGGGACCTGCCAGGGTGGAACGCCCCGCCCTGGGGCTCTGCTGCTGCAGAGTTTGTTCCCACAGTTCTCCATAAGAGCAGACAGCACTGTTAACCATTGTAGCATCTCTCTCTTGACTTCATTTTAAACACCGACTCATCATTCTGTTAAGCAGGTTTACTGGTGCACAGGAAAATATATTAGTGTAATAAAAACAAATTATTAAGAAATTATTTATTAGCTAATTACTACTAAACTTTCAAACAAATGCGTGATTTGAATTAAATTTTTTGTGTTATCATTTTAGCATGTTCATATGATATTATAGTTAGGTAGTTTACATTTTCTGAGCGTTTTTCTTAGAAATGAATACAGAATTTACCAGACGGCCCGTAGGTACCTGGCAGCAATATGTATATTTGAACACATATATGTGTGTGTGAGTATCAACTCTAGATAATTTAGTTACAGGGAAGGTTTATGAAATTGCTATTACAATTAAGACAGAAATATTCTATTGTTAAAAGCTCGATTGTTTTGTCCTTAATAATCCCTTAACATTCAGATGCATCTGACTTCCCTTAATACTTCTAATATTCCTAATAATACTAAATTAACTATCTTAAATTTAAAAAAAGCACAAATTCAATTCAAATTATTTGTCTGAAAGTTTAATAGTAATTAGTCCATGAATAATTTCATAAAATCTATGTGGTTTTATTTTTTGTGTGTGTGTGATTTCAAGACTGATACATATACCATGCCGTGGAATAAGTAATATTTTAACATAATTTTTATTTCCTCTTTGAAAATCTCATATATGTACATAATGTATTCTGATCATATCCTCCCAGATCAACCTTCCCAAGTCCCTCTCCCAACTTTCATCTTTTATCCTTTCAATCCACTGAGTCCAGTTAGTGTTGACCTCAGGTTTACATATGGCTGCGAGATCATCTCTGGGGAAATGGACAAACTATCAGAGACCACAGCCATGAAGAAAAATTATTCGTTCTTCCACAGCTGCCAATAGCTCATCATCTAGGTATGGAATTTAGTGAGCCACTCTCCAGTTCAGGCTAGAATGTTAACTGTCTTGTTCTTGTGCAGATTTCCTGCCCAAGATTCACATGTACTGTGAGTTCCTGAAGGCAAGGGCCTTCTTATGTCTAAATGGCCTTAACTTGCAGAAATCTCAGGTACTCCACAGTTCTTACCATCTTTATGCTTTTCTTTCATGCTATTTCCCAGGCCCTGCAGAGAGAATGAATTAAATAGATGTTGCATTTAAGACTGACAACTCCAAGGTTACTCGTTCTCTGACCTCTCACCAGTTGTGGGTCTCTGAATTAACCGACATGCAGTGGAAAATAAGGAGAGCTATGAGTTACACTCATCTAAGGATATTAAAGGTAAATAATTACAATGCAGTTTGAGTCTATGTCCACTTAACAAAATAATGTACAGAATATTTAAGGATGACTTTTTCTCTCAGTAAAATGCCACTGAGTTCAGTTCAAGCACTCACAGTTTATCCACAGTGTATCATGTTCATGTTTAGTGGAAGTATTTCATTATGTACTTTATTTAAATTTTCTCCCTTGGAAAGCCACTGAATTATTTCCAAAGTTTGAGGGTTTTATAAATAAAGCTTTATAAACATTTTACCATGTTTGTGGGCTTCAGCATGTACTTAAATTTCTATCATCATATCTACCAGTAAGATTGCTGAGTTATATGATAAATGCATGTTTTACTTTATAGGATATTTCCACAGTGTTTTCTAGAACAGCTCTGCTGTCTTGCATTTCTAAAAAGGTTAAAAAAATGGAATTAATCTCTCTACATCCGTGTTGGCATTTGTTCTTGTCACTATTTTATGTTTAACAAACTTTATAGTTTAGATGAGATTTATAAAAGCCTATCTAGTCTTCATATATAGATTTTTAATTTTTTCATTTATATTCTCATATTTCAATTACATGTCCAATATGTGTGGATGCCAGTGGAAGTCATAAGATGAAGTTGGAGCCACTGAAGCTAGAGTGACAGGTAGTTTTGAACTGCCCTATATGAGTGATAAGCAACTGAAGTTGGTCTGGAACTTAAGAAGTCCTCTAGAAGACCAGCAAATGTTTTAAACTGTTGAACCATCTCTCTACTCATTTGCAGATTTTTATCCCTTTTCTTGTTTCCTACAATGGCCATAGTGTTCTTTTACTAGTCTAGACTGAAAACTTTTGCTTTGTACTCATTGGCATCTCAGTTTTTGTCATAAGTAAATTCATAAGAAATATGCATAGATTCAGTTGTCAGGACTGAGGCCAAATTTTCTTGGACATCATTTTTATAGGCATTGACACAACTATAGGGAGCACGTTGGACCATTGAGGGATCAGGAAACAAATACAAAGTCCTGACCTCTTTGCTTTAGTTTTAGACAAATTTCAAAAAATGTCAGCTCTAGGGTGAATTCCCACAATTGCTTTTGTTTCAACATTTGACTTCCTGTTCTGGTCACCGTCACAACACCCACTCCAGGTGCATTGTTCTTGGGAGCATGCTCCAGTAAATCTCTAGCAGACTTCCTCTGACTATGTTTTCTGGCTTTTTCTATTATTCTACTTTCATTTCTGTTGCCATGATGAAATAAATATTCTGACTTAAAGCAACTAAGGAGAGAAGGCTTATTTTAGCTCATAGTTACAGTTTCCAGCCTATTCTCATGGGAAATTAAGGTGGCAGGAGTTTGAAGCAGCTAGTCACACTCCATCACAGCAAACAGCAAAGATATGATTGCACACATGCCTAGCATTCAGCTTGATTTCTCTCTCCTTATGCAGTCTGGGGCACAAAACCAGGCAATGGTGCAGCACACTTTTTGGCTGGATTTTCCCACAAAGATCAAGACCATCCTTTGCAGACATGTCTGAAGGCCAACCTGATCTCAACAGTTCCTCAAGCAGACTCTGGTACCAAATCAATCTAAGGTTTTGTCAAATAGACAATCAATATCAATCATTACACTATCTGAAATAGTAAAACTGACTCAATATTAATGCTTACTGCTAAAACTTGTTTTGCATACAAAAGGTGATTTTGGACATATCAGCATTATATATTATAATAGGAAATTTTAGGACCATGTTCCATACTTCCAGCTTATGCCGCAAAACTCTGAATAATAGCTGAGATATTTTTATGTGTTTTAAAGATAAGTGCTAGACACATACACGCAGAACTTAAAAAGTCTATCAGACAGTTCCTGCTTTGATTCTATCATCGTCACCTACCTCCAACTCTTGACAAAGACCAAGAATTTTAAAGGAAATTGCAATGAATTTTTACAAATATAGATCAACTTGGCTTCCTTCTCTGTCTCCCACCCCAAGTACATCCATAAGACTGTGAAACGTGGTAAAGAAGAATCGGGAAATCTTACAGGAAACATGGGATGTTTATGGGCCCATCTGAACAAAGAATCTGGTACGACTTCTTGCTCAGGGGATTCTAAGGAAGGATGCAGGCTGGATCTGCTTGTCATGGTAAGGATATGGAACAAGCAGACAGTGTTACAAAAGCGTCAGATCTGCCAGTCAAAGAGGCGTTTGTTTCTGCTGTAAAGCTACCCACTGTGGAACAAAACGGAACCCACCTATCTTGATGACTTTCTACATAGTATACATGTGTAGTAAGAAGGTGTAGATGGTGCAGCAAGTCCTGGGACAAGAAACCTATAAGACATTAGATGAGAATTACAATTATCCTTCAGGAGGCTGAGCAGTGCAGAAGGTGTCTTCAGAATAAATTTCCAAAATAATAAAAAATTAAACAAACAACAACAAAAAAATAGATCACAGGCTCCTGTGAAAGGTGTTTGACTCCCAGAGGGTGGATGGCTGCCAAATCAACGGCCAAATTACAATGATTGCTTTTTAAAGTTCACTTTCTCTCAAATCTAATTCGGGTAGGAGCAAGAAATGAAATATAAGAAAGTACGCGTCACAGTTTCACAACACACCTCTAAATTCTTGAACATTTATCTTATCAAACAGGGGCCATTTAGAGACTAGAACAATGGTCAGGCTTCTTGGAGATCTTTGCGAAGGATGGAACTATTATTGAGGAAAAGCAGCCCACTTAGAGATTCAAACATAACTTGTGTTTTCAATCTAGATAGGATTACACAACTGATTTATATAGATCTCTAGTACTAAATACACCCGAGACAGGAAGAAAATGAATAGTGTTGGAGCTGTGCGTAGTCTAGACTCACTCTTTCCCGACCTTATCTATCCTTATAGATATAATAGTTCCCTGGAGATCCAGAGAAGTGATTCAGTTTGAAAGCATGGAGTGTGAGCCAATATTTGGTGTTGGTAGGGTGACTATATCAAGATTTGGTGTTGGTAGTGTTCATATATCAGAACCTTGTTAGAAATATAGACCCTGTTCCTCTAAAATGTTGCTGCAGGTCTGATGGCAGAATGCACAGAAACTGTTCAGGCAGGATTTTCGAGCTATGGAGGTATATTCAAAATGGTAACTCATCTCAAGGCTTCATGGGTCTCCTTGTAATTGGATTATGGACTGGCTATTTCTTTCTTTTGTCACTTCCAAGGGCATAGTATATTAATTATTTCAAGTTCTTGTTCTGCTGCTCAGTTATCAGGGACACCATCTCCAGGCAGATTTGGGGAAGTATGCAATGTTCTTACAGATTACTACGGAGAGACTTCATGAGAAGATCTTAACTTTGTATGTGAAAGAGAAAATAAAGTACTTTCATTCATTAAAAAACAATGACATTTAGCTTTGAAATGGGTAGAGTGTACTCCATTGACTAAAATTTCCCTGTTCAAGTTTTAGTGTTGACTGATCATATTATTATATATATGATTGGTGGTTTGTAAATTCATTTTAAAACACTTTTTTTTTTTTAGAAAAGTAACCTCATTAAACTTAGGTTGATATTTTAGTCATACTATTTTATTTTCTTGGGTTCTTTTACTCTTTATGTTCAGTTTACATCATGAGTTTTCTTTTTTTCCTGGAGTAATATTTTATCTATAGGTGGCATTTCATTTACTTATGATTACATCTAAACTGCTGTACTTTAAATATTAGTAATTTAGTATAGAAATATTTTTAAAACATCTTTGTGTGTCAACACTAATCTATCAAGAGAACGAAAATATTGGACATTCTTATCTTTTATTTCAATGTCACAATAAAACTCCCCACCACATTACTATTATGTTTTTACTATCATAGTCTCTAACATGTTGACTCTTTTTGACAACTATGGCTTTACTTAGCATTTTCCCATAGCATTTTCCCTTTAAACTGGTCATGATATAGTATGTCCTCTTATCTCCTATTTTTTTCATCCTTTATACTACCTGTGAGTAACTTAATATTTGAAATAGATTTTGCTATATGAACTAAATCATCCTCAGCCATTGGCATTACGTGTATATCTTGTGCGTGTTTTGTAAATCCTCCTCTTATTTCATAGGCAATCCTTACATTTTAATTGTTATTCCTGTCATAGAAAATTGTCTGAGACTTTTTACTTTGCTTTTTGATCAGTACTAACTCATCACAACTTCAGTAAATAAAAAGAAATTTAAATCTTCCTATAAGAATTTCTAGGTACATGTTCTCTGGCATCACACTTGACAGGCAAAACCTAAGATAATGCCGAGGCATTAGGCTGGATTGTTGTATTAGGGTACCCTTAGGTTAGAATGGAAGCTATTTTTTTTCTTTCACCAATAGACTATGGCTAGAACAGGTAATGACTCTGTGGCTCTTTGTTAAATGACTGTCCTTGGAATTCATGTAGAAGCAGGTAAGATTACATTTATTAGACTTCACCATAGCCGAATTCAGAGAGAATCTGCTAGCCTTTTAAACAGAAAAGGCTATATTAAAAATGATGTATGAGGATTATAATATGACTATAAACTGTAGGTGACCCAAGGAGTCTCAAGACAATCTCCAACTTATTACAGATAAGTTAGCTGGAGAAAAGAAACTTTTTCATCTGTCTCGTTGGAGATGGAAACAATTGCTTTTATTTACTTATTTTTTTTTTTTGAGCCAGTATACATAAACACAATGTAACCAGTAAAGTAGAATGGGCACCTATTAGGTCAAGCCTAGATACCTGACCCACAGAATGAAGCAGAATAAAGCCAGAGTGTTTCAGGGCTTTGTGACACCTTGTTCCACTCAGTTTAGGGAGATGTCCACATCCTATTTTTGAGGAATCTTTTTATTTAATTCTTTTTCATTCATATGTTAGTATAGACTTGGAAATGGTGTCTTTTATATAGATGGAATATATGGTTCTAAAAATTCAAAATAGTTTTCTCCTTTCAGACAATACTGTGGTAAGTTCGTTTTACACACAAAACATACTGTGTTGGTCATTCTAATTTCTATTCTAAAACTTTATTTACTAAAACTAGAGTTGGTAAATGCTGCATTGTGGGGGTGATGTGTGTGTTACTCACAGGACTTGAAATTTCATCAGAATAAACAGGAAGGAAATGAGTGGACATAGTGCAGCTCCTTCCTACTTCTTACAGATATGATACATCTCAAGAAGTAATGTTCCTGTGTTTACAATGACTGGAAACTATAAAAAAAACTCAACCCTAGTAATTTTTCTAAACTCTGATTTTTGCTCTAAACATTGTTTTTATCAAATTAAAAAAATTTCCTCTGTGTGTCACAAGTGTTCCTCAGCAGATGAAGGGCATTTTAATTGTTGTTAAGTATAATTAAAAGACTGTGCTACTTAGAAGGAAAGATTGTTCAGATAATCTCTGCTCCTCTTTTGCCTGTTTTCATGAGCTATATTTTATTTTTAAAACTAAATTGCTTTAGGTCAGAAATCATGTACCATCCTATTGAGAAGTTAATTTAAGAACCAATCTAAGATTTTTGCTATTGTTGTTGTTATCTTATCTTACAACATTAAGGACGCCCCCCCACCCCCAACAGCCCTTATTCTTATGATATTACTGGTTCCATCTCACAATCATATTTAAAAAGCAGGAGTGGGGGCTCAGCAGGAAGAGGATCTACATTCAGTTCTAGGTATGCCTATCAGCTGACTCACTACTGCTCATAATTCTAGCTCCTGGAGGTACAATGCTCTTTCTGAGTACCTGTGTGAGTGATGCTTATACTCCATTCTTCGTGCAAACATACAGATAATTTTAAAATGATAATAAGATCAATCTTATAAAATAATCTTCTTGATTCTTGATGGAGGGAAAGCATAAAATTGATCCCAGTTCAATATTCCCTGTGATTGTTTCAGGCCATGCCCTTTGTAAGATTTTTTTTTTAAAAAAATATATATTGTATTTTTATAAAATATTTATTGGGTATATTTGCATATGGGGGAATATATGCACATGCTAAAGTATGTGTACAGAGGGAGTCACTGCTCTCCAGAGCATAAATCTCAGGTCATCAGGTTAGGTGTCAAAAGCTCTTACCCTCTGAGTGGTGTTTTCATCCCACTTCCTGCCACTTTAAGTTCCACGATTGTGTGCTATGATGCTCCGGCTTTAGGGAAAGGATTATAGGCTATTCTACTGATAGTTACTTCTCCCTCAGTTTTTCCTATCTGTTCTATAGCTGGTCAGCATCCTTTTTGAAAATGTTGCATTTAATCTGCTGTTTGAGAATACATAGGTGATATATATGCTATATTGTGATTACTGTTGATTCTTTCTACCTTTTTTATTTTTATTGTCTATTTTATTTATTTACATTTCAAATGTTATCCCTCTTCCATGTTTTCCCTCCAAAAGCCCTCTATCCCCTCCTTCCTCCCCCTGCCTCTATGAAGGTGCTCCCCAACCCACCCACCCACTCCTGCCTCAGCACCCTAGAGTGCCCCTATCCTGGGTCATCAAGCCTCCACAGGACCAGGGGTCTCCCTTTTCACTAATGTCAGGTAATGCAATCCTCTGCTGCATATTCATCCGGAGCCATTCGTCCCCCTCTGTGTACTCTTTGGGTGGCGGTTTAGTCCCTGGGAGCTTGAGGCGGGGAGGTCTGGTTGGTTGATATTGTTGTTTTTCCTATGGGGTTGCAAACCCCTTCAGCTCCTACAGTCCTTGCCCCCACTTATCCATTGGGGTACCCACTCTCAGCTCAATGTTTGGCTATGTACATCCACATTTGTATTGGTCCATCTCTGGCAGAGTCTCTCAAGGGATAGCTATATTGAGCTCTGGTCAGTAAGTACTTCTTGGCATCAGCAATAGTGTCTGAGTTTGGTGTCTGCAGATGGGATGGATCCCTAGGTGGGGCAGTCTCTGGATGGCATTTCTTTCAGTTTTTGCTCTACTCTTTGTCCCTGCATTTCCTTTTGACAGGAGGAATTCTGGAGGTTGGTGGGTAGCCCCCATCCCTCAACTGGGGGCTGTGCCTATCCACTGGATATGGTCACTACAGGTTCTATTTCCCCTTTATAGGGTATTTTGGCTAATGTCCTCCCTGTTGAGTCCTGGGAACCTTTTGGGTCCCTGGCATCTGGAATCTCTAGTGGCTACCCCCCAGGTCCCCCTCCCCCACTGCTACACACCTACTTTCAAATTCCTGACCCTCAGCTTTTCTCTCTCATCTCCTCTCATATCTGAACTGCCCCCTTTCCCCCTTCCCCTCCCCCTCCTCTCTTATATCCCTTTCCCCATTGCTCTCTCCTCCCTACCACTTATCTCACATTCATTTCTTTTGTTTTCTTTTGAGCAATTTGTGTGCAATGGACTTAGAACTATAAATTTGCAAATGGCCGATCATCAGTCGATACACAGGAGAAGACAATGATTGTTGCTTCTGCAGAATCCATCAGTAGTCAATAGATCAGGAGGGAAAGATATGGTCCTATGAGTCCCACCATGATTTATGACTGACTGTCAACAGACTCAGTCTTGTATAGCAGCAGCTGCTGTGAGATTGACTGCATTTTGTGGGTTATGTATTTTCCAAAAGATAGCATTCACAGGCTTTCTCTATATCTTCTAGCTCTTAGATGCTTTCTGCCCCATCTCCAGTGATGTTCCTTGAGGCTCTGGGAGTCTTAGTATGTTTTTTTCTTATAATATGTCACTTATTATCATCTTCTTGTATAACTCAGGAAGGTTCCACTTTTCTCTTGATGGTTTTAGTCAAGAGAATTTAGAATTAAGTGCCACAAAATTATGAGATTGAAATTGTAAAGATTAAAATTTATAATCTTTACTGAAGTATAATCTTATACTAGGTATGGGTGTTTATTTTGCATAGCACATAGGAAAAAATACACATTCTCTATCAACCTTCCCTACACATGCCATTTATTATGACCTAAATTCCAGTCCCTACACATGTTCTACTCCATGTTGGACAGCCTAACTTGAGTATTTATGGTGTCATCTCATCCCTAGAAGCCCATCTGGAGTAAAAGGAGAACAAGACAAAGTCAGCAGCATAAGCATTCACTCTCTACCTCTGCTGGTGTGTGTGGTGCTGTCTTCCTCTGCCATTCGATATCCTCCCTCTCAAGTGACTTCAAATCCCATGAACCAATGTTTGTCTCTTCTTTCTTCCAGGTATTTGTAATAGCAATGGAATGTACAGCCACCACAGATTTTTCTGTACTACTTTAGTTTAGCGTGAATTTGCCTCACTCAAGAAAGTAGAAATTTAAAGAGAAAAGATTTATTCATTTCTAAAATCTTGGTATGGGAAGGATGACACCCACAGAGACTAGAAAAGATGTTGGATCCCCTGCAACTGGTGTTATAGGTTGTGACCTGTCTGATTTGGGAGATATGAATCAAACCAAGGATCTCT
Source organism: Rhabdomys pumilio (assembly GCA_030674055.1). Taxonomy (NCBI): domain Eukaryota; kingdom Metazoa; phylum Chordata; class Mammalia; order Rodentia; family Muridae; genus Rhabdomys; species Rhabdomys pumilio. The sequence goes on along the minus strand of JANHMN010000008.1, from coordinate 14,305,381 downwards.
ATAATCACAGTACATACTCTTAGCCAAGGATCCATCTCTCTATGGCAGAAAGTAAAGCTTAAAAGTGCTGAGACTTAGGAGCAGGCATGTCTGCAGAAAGGCAATAGAAAGGCAAGAGAGGAAAAGTAAGACATCCACCATTCTGTTTATATATGAACAAGAACAATAAACACCCTCTAAGTCACTTGTATAGTATTAGGTCTTTCTCACTTCTCGATCCTTCTCCTTTTTTCAGTCCTCCTACTTTTTGAGGAGAAAATGAGAATAAATTCTTCACATTCTTTCCCAGAGTAAATCACTGACAAGCAGGTTCAGCAGTTGTTTAAGTGTGAGTCTTCCTCCAGAAAACTGACAGGCGGTAGGAGGGATTTTTTTGTTAGAATATCAGTGGAGCTCAGAAATCAAAGAATCCTTGTTTTATTAAAGCTTCTTACTTCTCCAGCAGCTCTGTTCTCTGAAAGTGCTGCTGGATACAGTAGAGTGTCTTTGGAGGTGGATGGGCTTCGGAAATCTTACAGTTATCATTTGTTTCAGATCCTCCTGGCACACACCATTTGTCCTAATTACTACTAGTAAATACAAAATTTTAAATCTCAATTTATGATTCTGAAATGCTGCCTTTCTTCCCAAAGAAATCGAGGCTATAAATGAGAAGATGATGGTTTTGGTGTTGTTGGTGGTGGTTTTTTAATTCCCTCTGATTTTACCCTCTAGACTTTACAGAATTTTGGTTTTCTAAATAATAATACAGAATGAATGGGCTGTATTAAAAGTATAATTGATTGTAGTTTCTAATTCATTTGTAGCTTCTTATGGGACTTAAAGATTCTCTAATTCACTGGCCCTTATATCTACACATAAAAATATCAGTGTCAGAAAACCTAAGTTTTTATTTCACAACCTTCTTTTCTGCTTTTGACCACAACATTTTGGACACTATAAATGTTGGTCTTACTTTAAAGACACCTGATTGATCTCGTTGGCAGGAAGTCAGTATTTAGTTACAGCCTCATTCATACCAGAATAGAATAAATAAAAGTTGGGTTTGGACTTTATCCTTTATCTGGCAGAATTGTTTTCCCTTACTGAAAACCGTATTTGAAACTTATATTTATGAAATAAATGATGGCCTCAAGTTTCTGTATTAATTTCCAGTGCATCCTCATCTCTGGACTGCAGTCTCGATGGCTGGGAGTCAATTTGTTTTTCTTCTCTTAGGTGTCACTGGGCTTAAATTGTTTTCTGCCCATCCAGGAGATTTCTCTCCCTTAATGCTACGGAGGAAGATGAACTACTCATTGAGCTGACAGGAGTAAGAGTAGTAGGATTAGTTTGGTTTCAGAAGTGATGTATGGCTGCAGGGCATAAAATCTACAGAGATTCATATCTGGGAAGAGTAGTTAGTCTACGACAGCTGCTGCTATTATTTTTCAGTGCACAAATCTGCAGGCAAAAGTGTCAAGGTCAGCTACAACTGTTTTCAAATTCTCTGGTTTTGTTATCAGCAAAATCGATTAGTCATGTCTTCCAATGTATTAAATGTGGCATTTAACACAGGTGTATGTGAGTGTGTCTGTGTGCATGTGTATGTACATGTGTGTGTAAAATGTGTGGGCTAGTGTTTGATGTCAGGTATTTCCCTCAATTATTCTCCAACTTAATTTTTAAGAATTAACATATTTTATTTATGTGTATATGTGGACGTCTTTGTGTGGGTCTGTGCACATGAGGGCAGCTAACTATAAAGGCCAGAAAAAAATTAATCAGATCCACTGCAGCTGGAGTTAAAGGCAGTGTGAGCTGCCTAACATATGTTCTGGGTCTCTGGGTTCTCTGGAAATATGAACACTCCTAAGTACTGTGCCATTTCTCTAGTGCATCTGATTTATTTTCTGAGACTATTTTCACTGAACCTACAGCTTTCCAAGTCACAGAATCTGTCACAATAAGATCCCAGGGACTGTCCTATCCCTACCTCCCCAGTGCTAGGATTACAGATGCCAGACACTGTGTGTAGCTTTCTTCACTTAGATGCAAGAAATCAAACTTGGGTCTGCAAGTTTGCTCTTGTTTGGTTTAGCTCTCTTCACTGTCCCTTGTAGGGCAGTTCAAAAGGAAGCATAAATAATCAGTTAGCTCTGACTGTTTGGGTAGTCTAATTAATTTAGGAAAATCCAATGAATATTAATATTATATGATTTTTAGCTCAATTAACATCTGAGCCACTCTGATACCTGGTTAAAATATAAAACTTGTTCAAAGAATGACTACTTCTTCTTTTATTATTTTGAGTTAGCATAAATGTGATGCTTGAAGGTTAACATTAATTATAAATAGTAAACCATTAGATAATTTGGTGTTCTGGATGGGATTCTAATATTTCAGGACGATTATTCATTAGTATATTTATTATTCTTCACAGCTTACATGGAGCTTTAGGTCATCATAATTGCAGGCATTGAAAATGAAAATTTCCCATCTTTATTGTATACAAAGTAGTTGTGCTCAGTGCTGAGGGTATCGTTCTCTCAGGTGTTAGTCAGCTGACATACTCCTATATTCTTCTGTAATATTCTGTAAAACTTTCCATCATTATAGTTGTATATGGATCAAAACATATATTTGTCTGTGAATTATATAGGATATAAGCAAAAAATCACTACACAACACATTAAAAACTTTAAAGTTTATTTGGATTCTCTTTTATTAATTGCCTGACCTCGGGAAAATTGACTAAAGTTCACTGAAATTTACTTATCTTATCTAGAAAATAAGTGTTGAAGATTTCTGGTTGCTGTCAGCTTCAAGTATTTGCCATTTTGTAACAAAATTTCCTACATTCAAATAATAAAAATTTATATTTCTTATGAGTTTAAAATGTATGATGGAGTCCAAGCAGAGTTCTACACAGATCTTCTTTTGCATTCTTACCTGGCTGTAGTCAGCAACTTGGTTGCACTTAGCTATAGATACTGGACTAGGCTAGAAGGTTCAATAGGGTTGACCTAACATTTAGATACCTCTAGGCATTCTAAGCTTCTTAGTGTCTCATTATTCAATAGTCTTACCTTGTTGTCTTTTTAACACATGGCTGGCTTCCAAGAGAATGGAGGGTGAGATAGCAGATCTCCTAAAGGCTATACTGAACTGTTAGAACTTAGCCTTCTCTGGGCCAAATCAAGTTTACAACCTAGCCCAGGTATAATAAATTCTCTCTCTCTCTCTCTCTCTCTCTCTCCCTCTCTCAGTTTTGTGTGTGTGTGTGTGTGTGTGTGTGTGTGTGTGTGTGTGCTCATGTTGTATGAGTATGTTGTATATGTGCAGGTGGCATTTGCAGAAAAAGTGAGTATCCTGCCCTATGCTCTGTGTCTTATTCCTTTTGAGACATAGCATCTCATTGAATGTGAAGTCAGGCAAGTGGCTAGCTTGTCTTAGCAAATGCTCTTCTTTCTGTTCTCCATAATTCTAGAGTTATCAGTAAGCATATGACCATACCTGGCTATTTCCATTAGTGCTGGAATGCCAAGTCAGGTCTTCATATTTGTTCAGCAAAGTGCTCATTTCCAACGACCCATTTCTCCCACCCCAAATTCCATTCTCATCAGGTAGAGAAGTAAGTACACACAGAAACAAAGAGCTACTTTTGTAAGCTACATGGCCGAATCTCTTAGATTAGAATTGTGTTCACTCAGCAAGAGGCTGTAAATTGCATTTTTCAAACCAAATTATGGCTGCTGTCTGCTGTATTCAAAAATAGTCTTATGTTACCGGAGTATATTTATGGCCAAAACAGATATTGTTTTGTGATGCACTATAGTGCAGAAGGCAGATATCAGCTCAATAATTAAACAGATAAATGGTATGTTAAAACATGAGTAAGAGTTTTGAAGGAAAACAGCAGATCTATGGAACAGTGGTTAAATTAATAGGTCAAGAAAAGCATCAGAACAAGCAGTGTTTGTATTCAGAATTATAGCCTGAATTGAAGGCAGCCATGTGGAAAAAGAAGGGTGTGACAAACACATGAGAGGCAGAAACAAGGGTGTGACATGGCCCTGAGACATGACTGAAGCCTAGATGGTCACTGTGGCTGTGGTTTTACAGTAGTATCTGAAAAATGACAATCTGCAGATGCTGACGGGAAACAAAGGGTTATAACAGTATGAGTTTTCTTTATTTTATTGAGATGCTTAAAGCTAGTTCTATCAAGTCTTAGATAGCAAGACTGTTAAATTGTGGCCGATAGTATATGAGAACCCAAGGAGAATCTTTGGTTTGTTTTTGATTTATTCATCATGTTCTTTAATTCAAGACCAATGTGATGGAAACAGAAAGAAAAAGCAAAAAAATAAATTAAGATTTCAAAAATAAAGATTCAAGTGGACATGCCTTTGAACTGAGACTCTTTCATTTCCTGTTCCAAAACTTCTGTAATTTCTATTAATAAACTTCTGGCCTAACATCTCTAAGGAAGAATCTATGACTCTACCTGAAAATTAAGTCAGCACTAGGTCTACAAATGCAGAATCACACA
>JANHMN010000008.1:14293347-14298347 GCA_030674055.1 Rhabdomys pumilio | reverse complement strand
TCAAGATTTTCTTGTTTCCTGCCACATATATCCTGAATTTCTAGGAACTCTTTTTCTTCTGATTTCTATTGACCTCTGTGGATGCTGAGATTAAAATCATAACCGGCTGGAACTTGCTTTCCATGGGCCTTTGGGATCCAAACTCAAGTTCAAATTGTGTACTAAACATGCTTTCTTTAATCACTGAACCATCTCCTTAGTGCCTAACTTCGTGAAATTTTGTGCATAAGTTCTCCCACTGAGAGTTGGGAGGAATTCAAGCTTCTTCCAGGCAAGGTTCCCAAAGATTAAGTGACATTTCTGGAAAGAATTCTTAATGATCTGAACTTAATGATGTGCTTATTTTATTTGGTACCCCTACATTTTGATTTTCCCTAGTGTCACAATGTCATCAAAAATTTTCACTTCCTCCCTTAGTCCTCCTCTCCCATCTAAAAAGCACACTGATGGATAACTTGTTTTTTATCTTTATAGAAATGTCTACTTAACCAATGCAAGTATTTTGGTAATCAGTACAACATATCCCCTACTGTTAGGGAAAGAAAACCTGTTCATGAGTCTGGAGAGACGGTTCAATGATCACGAGTGTTTCCTGTCTTTTCCAGATGACATGGATTTAGGCCAAGTGCTACAGTCAGGTCCCTCAAAATCTCTTTTAACTCCAGCTCTTGGAGATCTACTGACCTATTCTGGCCTCTACAGTCACCTACATACAGATGGAATATACACATAAGTACACACACACACACACACATAAGTACACACACACACACACACATAAGTACACACCTGACTTAGTTCAAGACAGGTTAGCAAAAATTGTTCTGTGGAAGCTCTGGTGACAGTAGGTACTACTTTCAAACTTCCGGTAAATCCATAAACGCCTGGCAGTACCTTGTAATTGACTCATTTCGAAAGACATAAAATCATGACGCTCAAACCAATATAGAATGAACATGTGAACTTAATGAAGTAAACTGTATGTTGCTGACGCCAGCTCAAATGAAAATTTAAAGCACCTGGTATTCATGGGTAATTTAATAAAGGAATGTTAGGAAAGACAATTGAATTTGATATGAAGTGATTTAAAGTTCTAGAATAATAAATTGCAATATTTGAGCTGTTGCTTTCTACCAGGCAAATGATTATTGCAGTTTTGGTGGTTAAACTTTGCTACAAGTTAACCTTAGACTTGCAGACATGTCAAGTAATCCATTTAAGGACAGCTCAATAAGATGATAATCTAACTTGTTCTCATATGCTGTTTTTCATGAGTCAAAACTTTTGATGAACCTTGGATTCTACTTAAGATGCCACTAACCTTTCTTCTACAATTTATCTACTTTGTAAAAACTTTAAGGAGAATCACATTCTCAAAGTCATATGAAAATTTAACTTTGCTGGAATATTAATAACATATTAATCAGTAATAATATTAATTAACATATTAAGTTCTGATTATTTTTTAGAGGAAGAAAAATAGCAGAAGAAAACTGTAATATTTTATTTTTTGTAAAGCAATTTTTGTTATTTTAAATTATTGTAAACTTTAGATTAGGTAGTGTTTCATATACATTTGAAAATATGCATCTGAAAATATATTGGAATATATATTTAGAAATATAGCTCAATGTGTATGGAAAAATATAAAATACAAATATATGTATATATATATATATATATATATATATATGTGTGTGTGTGTGTTATTCATGCATGTGTATGTTTTATATATGTGTGTATATAATATATGTACACATATATATGTGTATATATATGTATATATATGTGTGTATATATATATATATATATATATATAGTATTTTATATTTTTCTGATACACAGTTTTTCACTGAACTCGTAATTAGGTTGGTGGCCAGCAAGCCCCTGAGAATTTTCTGGTTTTGCCTCATTTGTCTGCTAACTAAACACACTAGAGTTACAAGCATTTTTAAAGTTGTGATGAAATCTGAATTCAGGCCCGCAAATTTTCTCAGCTGTGCTCTTTCCTAGTGAAGCATCTTCCAAGGACAATCTTCAATTCATCCTCTGATTCTTCGGGCCTCACATGAGCCAGAGAAGTGTCATTGTTGTTCTGGAGGCATTTTATGGACCAGTTAGTACTTCTATTTTGATTTTCTGCACTCTGTCTTTCCTTGTAGTTTTCTGCTACTGCCTCGTCTAGTCCAGTTTATTTGACCTGAGTTCCACTTAGAGAGGAGTGTTGAATTTTTTATTTAGGAACAAAAATTCCCCAATAGTGATACAATGCCTTTTGCAATCAGTGTAACTCTTATTTTATGTGTTTGAGCCAGGAAGCACCATTTTCTTGCCTGCAGTGACAGGCTCTGGAAAAGTGATCATAAAGAAATTTCCCTGGGAGGATTTTAAAGGGAGTCAGAAATTTTTTGTGACTATAAATTTTACAGTAATGAATATGTCTTTATTATTGATTTTTCAATATTCACCTTCAAAAGCTATTGTGGTGGTACATGCCAGTAATATCATTACGTGGAAGACAGGTGCTGGCAGATCAGGAATCCAAAGGGCTCTTTGGCTACAGAACAGGTTTAAACTCAGCCTATGTATTGTCTCAAAAAGTTAATAAGGGACAGGGGTCTTTATGGCAGGATTGCTCAGTCTTTAAACCTATTGTCATTAATTTGACAAATATGTTTGATTCCCCACATCCCTCATGATGGAAGGTAAGAACTGATTTTCATAAACATGTCAGAGCTTGTGGGCACTGCAACACTAAACACACAGTAGATGAAGAAATTTAACAACAATATATATTTTAAAAAAAAAACATGTTTGCTTCATACCATGCACTTCTGTTTTTGGAGCGGTTTCCTCTGAGACTGAGACATTCTAGGGAAGCATCTTAAAGCAGAGGGTAAGCAACTTCCAATAGCTTCAAAAAGTCCCTAAAACTGACCGGATTCACCAGGCCCCTTCAAAGTAAGCAATAAAGTCAAGCTGCAAAGAAGACTCAGAGACCAGCTGCCCAGAAGCAGCAGAAATCAGTACCTTTACCAAGTTTAGAGCAACTGAATCACGTGGGAAGAACACTCTCGAACCTGTTGTGCTGCTTGTGGTCCAGATTCCCAGTTTTTGTGAGCTGTGCCCTATGCTGGGGTGGCCTTCGGTGATATTAGTTGTCTTTGAGTCATTTTTTTTTTTTTGTTCCTGTCAGTAATAGCTCGCCTTATTCCTGTAAGTAACTCTCACAAAACTTATTTCTTCTGCAAATCAGACTTTGGTGGTATCCATACATTGGTCTATTGTGGGTTCTGTATCTGGAGGGAATAAATGGGTGCATTGTGCTGTCCCAAGTAACGTCTTGTCACACAACTACAAATAGAAGACTTGAAAAAAACTTAGCAGCGAGCGTGCTGTGGCGCAGCGGTTTGGGCGTCCACCTCTAGAGGTCGGCCACGGTCCCTCCCGTGTCGGTTCAAATCCTGTTGGGCTCCTTTGTGGAGTCTGATGGAAAAATAAAAAGAAACTTTCAGGAAAGACGTGTGAATTTATAGCAATGTGATGTTACAATTCAATAACACTTGTTTTAAGTGTATTCTTCTTTTAAATTTATTTAAATAATATACATATAATAAATTTAAAGTACCATAAAAAAAAAGAAAAGAAAAGAACTGAGTTTTATATAACCCAGAAGACTCATTCCTAAAGACTAGCTTTTGTGGTACTGAAAGTTATTATGCATGGTGCCAAAAAAATATCATTCAATTGTCCTCCCTATCTCTGATACCTATGACAATAATTACCAGCACAATAAGTTATATTCAGTGCAACAGAGGAATTCTTATCTTGGAAATCTAACATTAATTGTATATTCCTCAAAATATGTACATGCAAGCAACAGTAAATAGAGTCACTTATATTTGTATATTTATTTGATATTTACCCAGGACAATAATTTAAAAATAAAAGTAAATAATGTAATAAAACTATCTTCCTTCAAAGAGATTCATCCTAAAACCTTGTTTATTTTTTCCAAGCTGATCTTTCTCATCTTGAACCTACAGCTCTGCTGCACAAGGTCTAATCTTCAGATTTGAGACACTACTGCCTTTGTCTGTTATTACACCTGCGGTATTGGATGAAGCTCAGAGACCCTACGTTTTAGACAAGTGCTCTACCATTGAGCTACATCCACAGCGTGGCTATTAGGATGGCGCAGAACACATGGCTGAACATATTATCACTTCCACATATCCTTGTTTCCAAACACTATAAATTGCAGGAAGATAAGGTCTCACTTAGTCATAAGATTGAGAATGGGGGTAGAGATGAGCAGCACGGGAGCCCAGGCGAAAGACAAGCACAGGCACAGTTACATCCATATCATTCAGGGAATAAGATCACACAAAGGAAAGGGAAATTTTTAGAACTGCCTTCATGATGTGTTGTCATGTGGTATTCTTGGGTCATTAATCTTGGACTCTGTAGCTATTTAGAGTCAAATATCACTACACCTCCACCATATGCTATGTTTTATTTGGCATTTAAAAGCTACTCAGGGAGGGAGAATCAGTTTTCTTTAAGGGAGTGACTGCCTGGTGGTCCTACACTCAGTGTCAGGCCCTGTACCAAGAGTATTTGGACAGAAAAAATTGGACTCTACAGGATGAAAATGAATTACAAACAAATGTCAGAGAAATTGAAGTTGAGAGAATTGGAAGTTGGGAGTATCTGTGAAGAGTTGACGGAGGGGATGAATATGTTCAAAATGTGTTGTATAAAATTTACAAAGAATACAAGTATTATAAAATTAAAAATTAAAACCTGTCATACTAACTACATTTTGCCAGCTGAAGATTCTAGTTTCTAAAGCATTGAATGACATAATTATTAAACTCAAAGTATTGCTTGCTGAGGACTTGCCATTCTTAGGTGATATGGAGTTTAAACTCTCAAAAACAAAACAAAACAAAACAAAACAAAACAAAACAAAACAAAACAAAACAAAACAAAACAAA
>JANHMN010000008.1:14260585-14293337 GCA_030674055.1 Rhabdomys pumilio | reverse complement strand
AAACAAAACAAAACAAAACAAAACAAAACAAAACAAAACAAAACAAACAAAAAACCCAAAGGCCCCAATAGTGCTCTCGCTGTACATCCCACACTTGCATTATGCCAGTTTATGGGTAGCAGACTGAATGAAGAGCTATTTGAGAAAATTATGAGGACATTACAGTCATTGATTACAGTGGACCGGTGAGCATCTTTCCATGCATCTTTCAAGTATCATTAAGCATCTTTCGATTCCTCTTTTAGATGTATCCCAACTTTTGAATTCAATATGACATTGACATTGTTCATCTACAAATTTCACAATCAGGAGCCACACAATTGGCTTACAAAAAAAATCCCAAAAGCACACAAAGTTTTTACTAAATTTGTGATTTTGTGTGAGGCTGCATTTATAGCTACATGCAGCCTTGTGCAGCCCTGTGGCTGCTGGTGGGACACATCTGCTTGACAATTCTGTTAAACAACACTGATAAACCAATGCTATGGTTTGTTTTCATCTAGGCTTCCAGCTTTCTGGATCAACAACTGACTCCTAATACTCTAGATCCAATATCACCACCATCCAATCATATCTAACTACCTCTAGAATTAAGTGCAGCCTGATGGGAGCATTTATCCTGGATGCATGTGAAAGGAGTGATGTGTTATCTGGTATCAGAAAACTGTGTGTCATTCTTCCAGCCCTTCTCCTGTATTTTCCTTCAGTAGTGGGAAGAGGACAGGGAAGGTTGTGTAGTGTATAGAGTGATGCAACATGGGCAGTACCTGTGCTCTGGCAAATCACCAAATACCCACAACTTGACTTTCTCTTATGTAGAGTAAACTACAGCCCATCAGAATTAGCAAGTCTTGAAGTTTATGATTATAATCTATGTGGGATTCACATCCTTGCCTGTATATCTAATTATCTTTCAGAATTGTGTTTAGTTATATAGTTAATGCAACTACTATAATAATTAGATGCACATATTCATAATTGTTTTTTTATTTTCCCCTGAGAATAATTATTCAATCTTCACTGTCAACTTCATAGAATAACTATAATAATAATAATTAATTACATCTAGCTAACTTTGTGTCATTTTGATTCAACTCAGGAAAGAAAAAAAGGAAAATATTTATAAATATCCTAAGAACTCAATAAGATCATGAGATTAAAACAGCAAAAAAAATATCCAATAATCTTCACATACTCAGTTAATCTGTTTGACATCAGACAGGTTATTTTGAGAAGTAATAGCAGCCTACAAAGAGCACCCAGAATTCAGTACTCAGGACCCACTTAGTAGAAGGTAATAGTCAGCTCCCTCAAGTGTTCTTTGACCTCCACATGCATATGTGTGTGTTACAAACATAAACCAAATTTTAATAAAGAAACACCAACAACAGCAAATAATAGAATTCTTTAGAACGATATAAGATTTAGCTCAGAGATATACAAATAAAAATACCTGTAACCATGTACATAAATGCTCAAGTAAGCATTACTTATTAACTTTATTAACTTATAGGTGAAAGTTAATAAAGTAGGACAATATTTATAGATTCCTTAAATCTAAGATGTTTGAAGCATACATTGTTGGTAAGAGTATAGAAAATGAACAGTCTTGCTTTTTTCCTGACGCTAAAAAATATTAAACTGTCATAGAAACACCTTGACAGTTAATTCCACTTCTAAGGACTAATTCTAAGAGTATACTTGCATAAAGGAACAGTTACTCACTTTAGAATTGTTTTCAAAGACACAGTATTAACAAGTTCTAAGTCAAAGATTTATAAATGGGTCATTTAGCATTCATACAATACATTAGCTTGCTATATAATTAAACAAAAATCATCATGATTTCACAGAATAGCCACAATATTATGTGGCTCAAAGCAAGGTATATGTGAAAAGAGTACAGATAACATGCATGATAACCTTCCCACATATAGAGTCAGCCTCACCACAGTTATGAGATCTGAACGAAGCCTTCCAAGAAAAGAAAATTCTGTTCCTGGGTGAGCTATTGGAGAGGTAGGTTTACTGTTTTTGTGCTTTCTTCTACTCCTCTCTATTATTCTGTCTGCATGTGTTACCTAACAGCAATGTGACTTACTATAAAATCTACAAATGATGAGTGAAAGGAGAATGACATGGCTTGTTGGGTGGAGGTGCTTCCTGCCAAGCCTGACGACATAACTTCAAATCCTAGAACTCATGTAGTGAAGGAAGAAAAGAGACTCCTACAGGTTGTCCTCTAACCCCCATACCTATATGGTGGTACGCATGTGCAGTCATACACACATGGACACAACCACATATACACAGAGAGACAGGACAGGAAGAGGGAGAGAGAGAACGAGGGAAAGAAGGACAGAGAGAGACAGAGAGAAATAGAGAAAAAGACAGAGACAGAAAGACACCCCCCCACACACATATATATATACATATACACATACACATACACATACACATACACATACACATACACATATACATCTAAAAGAATATCTGGAAATTTATCAGGGTGTATATTATAGAAAGATGGCATCATGGGAAAGAAGTCATATTTGAAGTCTAAAGAAAGAAGGTAGCTTGTGAGGTAATCACAATCAGGAACAAAGCCAGAAAGAAGATGGCACACAAAGGAAGCTTGAGAGCTAAATGCAGGAACACCAACTGTCTGCCCTAGCACCAGCCAGTCTTATTTTAGGCAACATATATGGCTGTCTCCAGGGTGTGATGCAGTCTGCCTAGACAATTTGAAAATCGTTGCTGTAATCTCCAAAAACCAAAGCACTAAAATCAATAGTGTTGACCGTATCTGATTAATCCACTTCTACTCACTCTCTACAAGCACAGCTGTGTTCGGACTAATTTTAGAGTCCGTTTCTCTTTCATATAAAATACGCTACAGCACTTCAGTATCTATGTAAATAAATGGAAGCTGTTCAGCTTGAATGAGAGGGTGGCAGAGTCTCTCCAGGGTATCTGTGTGAATCTACATTTTCAAGCTTTCCTCTAAGCAGGCCACTCTCTGTAGTCTTTATTGGTGTGGCTTCAATCCTTTGCTATATGGAGGGGTGAAGAAGCAAAAACAAAAACAGATCCAAGATTTGATGCTAGTAACATTAGGATTTTCTATTGATTAGTGAGAGAGTCATGCTTCTGGGACTTTCATATGGCAGCAGCAAGGAGCAACAGATCTCTAGTATTTTAGAGAGTTTTGGGAGCTGTTCTTATCTTGAAGCACATAACTCAACTGTTAAATCACTTAATGTGTAGCTTTGAGGTATGGAAGGTATCGTCAATGAAATCAAACCGTTCTCTCTTTTGATGATACCTCTGCCCAATGGGGCAGCTTTATTTTCCATCTTATCAGCTGTATGGGTCCATTTGTTCCTCACCATATATGCTTTGATTCTCAATATTGTATAGATATCTCATTTAATTCTACAAATAAGATCCCTAAGATGTTTATATATAGGTTCTTTTCCCATTCATATATGTCTATGCATGTGCATGAGTGCATGTGCGCGCGCGCACACACACACACACACACACACACACACACACACACACAATTTTTTATGTACATGTGTACAGAGGAGAATAAGTAATTTAGTAATTATTCTCTGACCTCTTTAAGGGTTCATGCCTAGGACCTCCATAATAGAGACCACATAGAAAAAATATAAAAAATAAATTATTTATTTAAAGAACTTTATATGGCTCAGAAAGCTTCAGAATTAAAAAATGTGGACAAAAGACTTAGAAACATAATCTCTTTCTGTCTCTCTCTGTCTCTCTATGTCTGTCTCCTCAGTGCTGGGCTGCATGCATGGACTACCATACCTGGATTTGTGCATGAGTACCTAGGATCTGAACCCAAGTTTTGCTGCTTTATGGCAGCTATTTTTATGGACTGAATGAACGCCCCAATCCTATTAACTTTATTTTGTGAGAATCATCTGTATTTTGTTTAGAGGTCAAAGAGCTTGGCACATTCCACAGTGTTAAAAACTTGAAAAGTTTAATTTGTGGTAATTCTTCTTGGCTTCCTTGTGCTCATCCTTATATAGATAGCACATGACAATTGTGTCACAAGTCTTCAGTAGACTGGGGGCAGGGCGGGGAGGAATATTAAAAGTACCTGCCATGAGATACTCAAGGAAGACAAGATTTATACTGGCTCAGGTAATAGATGGTATAGAAGGCAAAGGGGGCACAAGCATGTGGCAGAGCTTGGGGTCTAATGCTCAAATGCCTACTTCTTGTGGCCGACCTCACTGAGGTAGTTACTCACATCCCTTAGAATGCATAACGCAATGTAAAGCTCCCTTTATAAGGCAATACTAGATGGAGACTAAGTAGTCTTATGTCACCTGAGCCTGTAAGGGACATTTCACTCCAACCACGAATATGTCATCCGACTTCTGCAGTGGTCCATTTCCTACAGCTTAAAATATTTACAATAGAGAACGAACCATAGTCTCTGTATGATATTCTGATTCCAAATACAGCATATAGCAAGTAAAACATATTATGCTATACTCTACTAAATTATATTATATACAATACAGACGTTATTCATATAAATTGTATATGTATCTTAATGCACATAGAGAAACAGCTTCATGCTTCTTAATCTGAATAATCATAGTTATGCTCATACACAACAGTCCCCCTGAATTTCTGTGTTAAATGTTCATCCTTGAAAGGATCATGATTAGTTCTTGGGCTGCAAGAGCCTAAAGAATCTGACATTTTGCTCAAACTATTTATCATAAGCCAGCATCAAAATGAGAAGTGTGTGGACACTTAGTTGGTGTTTACATGAATATTAACATTAATCAATGTATGCAAAGAGCCTGGTAGGATGATTACTTAGTAAGATTTTAATAATTGCAGCATCCTCCCCATCAACCTCTCTTTTCCTCTTTATTGATAAATGAAGGCTGCCCATAATCAGGGGAGCAAAAATACTAAATGTTTTCTACAGAATTAAAGTACGTGCACCTGTGTCTTAGCATCTTGCTAACACATACAAGGAAAAAGATATATTAATGTAAATATTAAAAATATATTAACATGTAAATATATAGTCATAGTAACATAAATATAACTTGTATATAAATTAATATAAACAATATAAAATATATACATTATGTATTATATTATTTTAAATACACTAATACATTAATATATAAGTATTATAACATTATATAAATTTAATATATATTATATAAATATATAGTCATTTAATGACTTTCATTTCAATTTACCAGTTGACCTCTTATAGTACTAATGCCAATATATAATGTTGTTCAAATTATTTAAACAATGCATGATATTCATATTTCTCACACATAAAACATCTCATTGAGCAGAGTCACAAGAAAGCACATAGACAAATACATTTTCAAATATTACAGCTTATAAGTTAGATACAACACACATCTAAGCATACGTAATTTCTTACCAATTAGAAAAGAATCTAGGTCTGTCATGATGGCTCATTGGGAGGAAGCATTTGCTTCAATAAGCTGACTTTGTCTGGTACACATATGATGGAAAGAGAAAAAGGACTGCCACATTTTGTCCCCTGATATCCACACAGGAGCTCTGTGTCATGTGTGTACTCTCAGCACAAATAAATAAATAAAACTACGTATGATAAAAAGTTAGAAGCCATTCTAGATCCAGGAACTATATAGATATCACTTACATGATACTTAGTTGAGTACAGGATACTTCAGGAAACCTCCCCTGCTGTCTGAGTTGATCTTTCTGATTGGATCATTCGTTTTATCTTTATACTTGAATAATTAATATTTTTAATATTAATGTTAGTCTGGATTCTCTAGAGCAGTGGTTCTCAAATGTCATAATGTTGCAACCCTTTAATACAGTCCTTAAGGTTGTGGTGACACAAACCATCATACTATTTTTTGCTATTTCACAATAGTGATTTTGCAACTGTTGTGAATTGTAATGAAAATATCTGATATGCAGGATCTCTGATGCTCAACACTCAAAGGCTTCATGACTATCACTTGAGAACCATTTTTTTTGTTGTTTTTAGAGAAACTCAACCAACATGATGATGATGACAACAAAGACAAAGACTATGGGGATGATGAAGACTACAGTGATGATGGTAGTGATGGTGGTGATGGTAAAGTTGTCGGTGGCAGTGGTGTGTGTGTGTGTGTGTGTGTGTGTGTGTGTGTGTGTGTGTTTATTAAATCTTTTAGTTTGAACATAACAACAGCAGCTTAGTCACACCTGAAGACCTTAGAACAAAATAATTGCTCAATCCGTGAGGGATGCAGCCTCAGCAGTCCCAATCTGGCACAGAAAACATGAAAGGTTCCTGGAGAGACATTGGGTCTTGATTCAAGCTGGAAGCCTGGAAACATTGGCTCTGATATTTACAGCAGCAGCAATGGGGTAAATGGACTTTGTGAGGGAGAAGGCCAGGAACCTAAGAGACTGCTACCAGAAAGGGGCATCAAGCAGTTCAACCAAGTGGGTCCAGGTTCTTTGACTACTCATGTACACGCCATATTGTGACTACTCATGTACACGCCATATTGGGCCCTCCATTAGCCCAGACAGTCTTTACTCCAGTCTGAATTTTACACTTTCTTGTAACCCCTGAGAAATTTGAACAAACTTTTACCCTTACCCAGAATCCTACCACTTTCGTATGCTCAGTTTCTGAGAGTTCAAATACAGATTTTCCTAAAAAATGAGAAAAAACAGTTGGATTGTGGGAGGGATTAATCACTTACCAGACACAACTTCTCTTTTTTCAGAGACTTGGGGTTCTTTCATTTAATATGTAAGTTTTAACATATGTACTTAATTATAATAGTTTTGTGACTGCTAAAGGAACCCAAGAATCATAAATGATGTTAACTCTTGAGACAGTTAAATGCTGAGGAGTTACTAGTCTATTTATTCATATTAAATTGATTCGGGTTGATTCTGAGTAAATGACTGATTGTTTTGTTTTGAATTTGACATTTTAAAATCTTTCAGAATGTTTTTCATCTTTCTATTCTGATTTTTGCTACTCTGCATTAAGGCACTTAGTGATAAGCATTACACAGTTTTGTTTAGGGCTTTCAAGATGCAGGTGTACACACAGACTCTACTGGAAGCATTTCAAATCACACAAACCAGTTATAATACCCATAATATGGAGTTATAGACAGTCTAAATGGCCCTCTTGATTGGAACCACCCATGACAGGTGAAGACATATTAAAGCCATAACTGTAAATTCAATGATAAGCCAACAAAGAATTAAGGCATGCTGATGATGAAGTTAAAAGAATGACATAGCAGGTGAGTTATAACCACAGCTTTTATTGTTACAAACAGCTTCTGTCTTTTTCTGTCTCTCAGTCTCTCAGTCTCTCAGTCTCTCAGTCTCTCTCTCTCTCTCTCTGTCTCTCTCTGTCTCTCTCTCTCTCTCTCTCTCTCTCTCTCTCTCTCTCTCTCTCTCGTGTATGTTGTATGCAAACAGGTTATACGGGTGCCTGTGAGCATGCATGGTAAGAGGCTAGCTGAAAAGTCAGTTATTCTACTCTCTCTATTCTATTAATTCATAATCTGTTACAGAACCTGGTACTCTGGACTCTGGTAACCAGCAAGCCTCAATGACTTCATTTGGTAGTTTATGTATGCCTGGCAAGGCCTGATTAGAATACAAGTTTACTTAATAATGAGCTCAGAAGTTTTGTACAGGGGGAGGGGAGGCTGGAGTTTACCTTTGTCTTTATGCATTTCCTTTATGCTCTCACATTATGGTACCAAATTATTTTAAAATGGTTAAGGAAATCATTATCTGAAGTGATCCCAGTCTGGTAATGATCATGGTAACCAACAGAAGTAGACAAAATGATTCTTAGCTAGAACATATTTCTAATAGATAAACTGAAAATTGCATAATGTTCACATGTGAATTCAGAGTTCTTAAAAAGTCACAACAAAGAAGGAAACAAATAAGTGAAAGTCAAACGAAAACAAGAAATATTACATTTATATACCAACTATATTATGACTCCAATGTGTATAATGGAAAGTGAATTTTAATGTATATGCAATAGGAAATTGTAGAGAATTTTCATAGAAATATCCTATAGTATCATATTAGTGCAAATATATAATTGAGCACATTATTCAAAATTTCTCAAATGACACAGCTCTAAAGAATGAATAGTGCTATTTATGAATTGAACTTCAATAAATCTGATGTAGTGATAGAATTACTATATAAAGTGATAATCAGTGGGGCATTTATAGATTTTCATGTTTGTAGCTCTAAGGAACGAAGGCTTAAAGGACATGCAAACCATCAACTTTAGACAATTGGATACAGCCAGAACAAAGAGATCTAAAGAGATTTGAAAAATAAATATTTAATTGTATAGAATAGGAACCAAATATTCAGGAAGAAGTGCCAACAAGGAGTCAAAAGCTGGTCCTCTGAGGATGCTAATTATTCAGTAGCCTTAGGAACAAGTTACTACTGGAATGGCTTTGATAGCCAGTCAAGGAATGACAGCTGCTTTATGGAACATACTTCTGAGAGTCAGCTGGCCAGCCACAAATGCTCTGTACTGACTGACCATAGTTCCACAAGCAGCAGCCAGGAGCTAAGGAGAAGGTACTGGTACCTCTTTGATCCCTGTGCCTGCCTAAACCCTATGTAAACATTTCCATTTTGCTTGGCAAGACTACAATAAACATCTTCTGCGGGCACTCAATTAAGAGTCAGTTTCTTTCCTTCCTTCTATCCTTCTGTCCCCCTTTTCCCCTCTCTTCCTTCTACCCCTCCTTCCCACCCTCCTCCCTTCTTTGTTTCATTTAATTCTTGCCTCTCCTGTTTTCTATTTTCTCCCTCCATCTTTCTTTTATCACATAATTCTTAAAACAAGTGTTCATTCTGTCTGTCTCTTCACTTACATTATTATCCAACCTCAGCACCCTACAGTCACACATGGATTATATAAAACACTATCAGTTGGGTTTCTGGTCTCAAGGGTTATTCACTTCAACTTCATCCTTCACACAGGATAAAGGGACAGAAGCTATTGAAATGCGCCTATTTCTTTTCCTTTTAAAAATTTCCCCATGACTGCCCTCTAATAACGTCTAAAGCCTCTTTTAACAAGTCCAGCAGTAAAAGCTTCCATGTGTTCCCTATCTAACAATGCATGGCCTCATTCATTGTCAGAAGGTTTTTAATACTACTGAACATCATTGAAATATTTATTTTTCCTTTTTCTTGAGTGAGGAAATTGATTAAATTTATGTATAGGAAGTAGCAAAGCAGACATTACAAAAGTAGAAAGAATTAAAATTATTTCTGTATTATTCCAGTTTTTTTTTAAATGTCATGTTTTATTCTTTGGATGCATATAATTTTACCATGTATTAAATACAAAAGCAAACTTGCATACTAAACAGATGAATATGCTTGATTCTTTTTACACACAGATTTAAATCTTGACCAATTATTTTATAACATAGGACATAGAACCTCTTCAGTGTTTGTTCCAGCGTTGATTAATATGTTTATTTTCCAAAAAAAGTATCCAGGATAGATGGTGAGTCATTTCTTGAACGGGGTACTTCTGGGTTTGCTTCCTGAAGCTTCACAATGAGGACCTGCACAGATTTCTATTCCCTCATAGTAGGAAGTATGAAGCCTACACTTGACAGAGAATTTTCATGTATTGATTTTGTTCCTTTCTGATCTCTGTTTTATTTTTTGAGGAGTTCATGCACTGTGCCTGCCTTTCTTCTAGACGGACTTATCCACTTAATTAGACCTCTAGTTGGACTTACCTACTGGTTTCTATAATGTTCCCATTTTCATAATGTCTTCTTTCATTCTCTGTAGGTTGTGTTCATTTTCTGTTGTTGTTGTTTCAGTTTTTTTGAAACAGAATATAATGATGTAGTCATGGCTGGCCTAGAGCTCACTATGTAGACTTTGAACTTGCAGCAGTTTTCCCTGTTTCTGCCTTCTGAATACTGTGATTGCATGTAGGAGCCACCACACCCTCCTTGCCTATTGCTTCAGGTACTCTGGAAGAGCAGTAACTGCTTTTCACCACAGAGTCAGCTTGTAATTCCTGTTCTTCTTGATGCCTCTATAACGTTCAAACCTCATCGTTCTCATTTCCCTTCCTGTTTTTATCATATCCTGTGCCTATGCTAACATGGATAATACATACTTCTCTCAAGCTCTCTTAGGTTCTATTTCAACTCTTGCTGTAAGAGCTAAGAATGCAATAATCAACAATGCTAACACTTGTATTCCATTTGCTCAGAACATATTGGTACATGTGCATAAAATAGTAATAGGGTTGAGAGATGTGGCAATAGACATATGAATAAAGAACATGGAAAAATAAAAAAAATTGCAAATACATGAAACTGATGGGTGACATTCACTGTTGTAAGTGCTGATTGACACTGGAGAAGAAATGGAGATATTTGTAAGACCAAGAGGTAGGGAGGACCAGAATAAAACAGACTCCAACATGTGACTGGACTGTTACCCAAACAAACCCATAGCAGCTGTGGTTGCTTCTACAAATCCTGAACAATGTCAAGGCAGTCAACATCCCAGCATAGAGGCAGTGTGGTTCACGTTACTACACTGCTAGTCAAAAATTCAATGACAGGTGATGGTATCAAGGGGAGGAAAGTCAGGTTTCTTTTAAGGGTATAATCCCTAGTAGATTGCCTATGCTCCAGTGGATGTCCCATACATTGTATGTATGTATAAAATTCTTGAATATTTAGTATTAAAATAAGAAACAGTGACTGTGTCAGTCTGCACCTAGAGCCCAATTTATCTCAGGAACTGCTGTTAAATATTTTATTTTTTAGCCCCTTGGAAGTCCTAATGTAGTTACATTATTCTGTATTGTTAAGCCTTCTCTTTCCAGAGTGCATGTTTTAGCCACTATGGTTTTATCTTACAGATTCAAAGGCTTTTATAAAAACTTCCAAGTGACCATTTTGGTGATAATGCCTAGTAAGCAATGCTCTGCACATGGTAAAATTTGAACTGCGAGCTTTTTATTTATTTTCCTGAGTGTACCCCAAGAAATACTCACAGGGCTGTAAATAATATTTCTCAGTCATATGGACAATAATATAAGTAGACTATAGAAACTTATTCTGCCACTAGTTTGCAATACTCATCCAATCCCTCAGGCCACTATTTCTCTTTCACCTCTCAGAAGGTAAGTCACTGACCATGTCACCCCTAAGATGCTACATTCCCACAAAGTCTTAAAACTCAAGAATGTGAGAGGACCTGAGGTGTCAGTACTTTGTACACGCCATATATAGCTGCTTTATTTTAATGTTTGATTTTGCTTAAATATCCATCAACAGGATGGAGACATGGCTCAGTGGTTAAGAGTGTTGATGCTCTTTCGGAAAACTTGAGTTTTGTTTTCCACACCCATACCAAGGATCTAACAGCCACTTGTGACTCCAGTCCCACAGAATCGTATCCTCTCTTTTCACCTCCATGGAAACCTTCACACATGTGTATATACTCACACATGTGCACACACACACACACACACACACACACACACTTGCAAACACACACAACACACATGCAAACACACACACAGACATCACACACATATATGCACATGTAAATAAATAATGAAATAATAAAATTAATTTTTAAAAGAAGTACTCACCAAAAAAGTACCTCACTAATAAAATTTTGTCTCCATCTCTAAAAAAAAAAAAAAAAAAAAGTAATGTTCAAAACAAAATCGATTATCACAAAATTACCATGATATAAAACAATTTGGTGGTCATTAGAAGCCACTTTAAAGTGATGGTGTATGAATTTGACTGCTTCCCAAGAATTGGTAGAAGTTGCTACCAGATTCACAATGGACTCATTGCATTGTCAGAGAACATTTACTTAAAATTATCTCTTTTGGAAGAAGTTAAAACTTCACAGGTAACAGTAGCTTTTTGAGGGCAGCAGGCCGACATCTGATGCACTGAAAAGTTCCTTGCCTTTTAACCTTTTCCTCTGAAGAATAATTTTCTTACTGACTCAGATATGATTGCTCAGTGTTCTCACAAAGCTTTTGTTACCACTTACAAGAAAAATTTAAAAGTTTTGTCAGTATGAAAGTCTTCCACTTTTCTAAGCTCATGTTTTTCCTTTCTCAGGGGGAAAAATTACAGTATCTAAGTTATGGTTATTTTTTTTAAATAAAGGGCCCTAAACAATAACAACACATCCAAACCTGTTTGAGTATATGAATAAAAAGAATTTTCTGTGGTCAAGATTAGAAATACCATATTAATCAAGTACAAATATTTCTCTTTCGCACATTTAAAAGAAAATGTAAGAAAATTTGTATAGGTCTGATGGTTGTTTCTTAATAGCTTATGGTGGCAAGGATTAATGTTACAGCTGAGAGGGAAGATTATTTGACACAAGAGTTTCTTGAGAGCCAGTTGCTCTGCTTATTTGTTGCTCCTTTTGTAGTCACAAAATCATGTATCATCCTGCTGTAGGGATAAATGCTGGTGTATCTTCGGTGGCAGGGAATAACAAAGCTATATTTATTTCTCATTTGCCTGCTCTTTAGTAATAAGACAAAAGAAAAGACCACCTTCTCAGACTTCTTATCCTGAAACAATGGTTTCAAATCTCTGTTCCTCTTTGTCACATATGACTAGTGGCAAGATCTGATGTGGGCTGTTCTCAGATATATCCCCAAGGTCGTCTAAAGGTCCACAATGTATTTCTCCATTTCTCCATACAAAAACCAGTGGCTGAGCTGGATAATATCATTGTAACTGAATCTTATCATTTCCAAAACTATTAAATAAATCAAAGAAACTTGTTACTATTAGTTTAACTTTCATAAGTAAGGCATTATTTAGAAGCTCTTTACAATTGACCATATGTAGTAGGTACATATGCATACATTTCAGAATTAAGTAGTAAGTAAAGACTCTATTAATAGAGCAGACATACTATTTACATATATCTTATTTAGGATTTAATACTTAATACCAACTGTATTAAGTCCTCATATTTTTAAAAAGAGTTTACTATGTATTCTTGGCTGACCTTTGGAGCTCCTTGCATAAATCAGGCTGGCCTTGGACTCATAAAAATCTGCTTGCCTTAGTCTCCTGAGTGCTGGGATTAAAGGTATGAAACACCATGCCTGCTTTATCCTTACATTTTTAATACATTTAAGAAATTATTTACTGTCCTCAAAAACAACTTTATTTTTCTTCTTTTCTTACCTAAGTTCTCGATTCTCCCCTCACTTTTTTCTCTGTCCCCTTTTACCTCCCCTTTTCTCTCCTTTTTTCCTTTTTATTACTTTCATTTGCATTTATTTTATTCAAGTTCATTTTTATACCATATATTTCTGTTCCTCCAGTTTTTCTGAAGATTCTTTTCTTCTTTGCAATCTCCTTTTCTTGCTTAGGAGCAACTTGTTTCTGCTTGGCAAAGACCCTCTCAGGGTGGCTGATAGATACTGGATGTCTATTGCACGATAAAATCTAGAAGAATCGTGGAGAACCTTGAGAACTTTGAATGGTTAGTTTCATTGGATATGGTCAGCGACCAATGAATCCACAGCTAACCACTGCTGTCTAACAGCATTATGGAGTTTGAAGCCTATAAAGCAAAAGGTCAGGGCGATTTTCAGGGTGAGCAATCTAGCAATCCGTTGTGCATCCCCACTGTCTGGCCTATGCACACTAGAATAAAAATTTTTATATGCTTAGTGATTTCTGAAAGGCTTCCTCTAAATGGCCTAGACATTTCTCTATATTCTTCAAGTGAATATGAAGATTTGAATCGTTAATTTATATGCTTTTATAAGGCTCTCTAGGTATAGTGGATGGGAGTCAATTTTTTTGCACATTTTTGGCAGCCAGATTGCAAAAAAATAATTTTCAAATTGAACATGCAGCAACAATTTTCAGCAGTAAATCATATGTGCTGAAGGACATTAAACCTTGTAATTCAGATATGATATAGATTCATCACACTTCTAACTTATTCATAAATTCATAAATAAAACCTTACTTTGTTACTTGATTCTGTCTAATATTGAACTATATACTATGTTGGAGTTTATGCATTCGATTAGGCCAGTACCCAAAGTCCTGTCCTTCTAACCACAGTCAAATTGAAGGCTCTTTTGAAGATTGTAATCATGTGTTACATTTAGTAAAACACAGTGACCATCAATAAAAGACAAAATAATTCAATCAGAACGACCAAAAAGCATAGCAACGGTTTGGCTTTTCTGTCACTGTAATAAAACACCCTGACAAAAGTAACTTAGGGAGGAAAGGATTCACTTGACTTACATTTCCAGGTCACAGTTTACCACAAAGAAAAAGCAGGGAAGGAATTCAAGCAGGAACCAAAGTTGATAGTTGGCTTATATGTTTGGATATCTTTCTGAAACGGCCCAGGACCACCTGATTAGAAAGGGTTCCACCAGTGCTCACAGTGAGTTGGGCCCTGCTACATCAGTTAACAACTCACCTACACAATGCTCACAGCCATATCCATACACCAAACAAATCTGGACAAGTTTTTAATCTGAGAGTCTTATGTGACTCTCTCGGTTGCTTCAGGTAAAGAGAGATAGCCAGGACAAGTGGGACTTCAAATAATGATTCTTTTATTTATTAGCATGGAACATCAATCTACCAGTTTATTATAATATACACACATATAACATATAATATAAAATATTGATTATGTTGATTACATCAGTTGGGAGAGGATTTTTACAAAACTACAGTAATACTAATATACTAATATAAAACATGCATCAGTGAAAACACACACACACAAATATGTACACTTTTCCAAAATGGTTTTATATGTGCTGATTCTACCAACGAATCTCAAAAATATTTAAAATAAAAAATTGTGTGTTAATGCTGTACTTTTAAAATGATAAACTACAATATCTGCAGTATTATTTACATTGAGGCATTTAAGTAATCATTACATTGTTTAAATTATATAGGAAAATATTCATACAGTGTATGAAAAAATATAACATTTTAGGTAAATGTCATGGTTATGCCTGGATTCTTTTATGCACAGAGTTTAGGTACATATTCCCACAGACAGCAAGAGACCTGCCATATATACATTGTATTCACCAAGTGTTTCATTATTGTCAATTAATATCAGAATATTACAAGGGACACAGTGGGATTTAAAATTAGGAGACCTGGCCACACTGTCTCTCTAGTTCCTGCTCTCTTTTGTCTCTACTGAGATTTTGGCTAGTCATTTCCATGCAAATATCATCTGATTGGGAGCATGGAAAGAGATAAGGGAGAGGCTCCTGTAGTAGGGTAGGAACCATGTACCCATCACAGCAAATTGGACATAGGAACCATGTCAGGGGATAAAATTAGTCCTGTGTTCTGCCATCAAAAGGGGAGTTCAGTAGAAACATACTTGCAAAGGTGTATGATTTTCTTGTGGGCACTGGGAGAATACTGCAGTCTAATGAACAACTTGCAACTCACAGGGTAATTCTATGAGCTCTAAAAGATAGAAAATATAGGAATATAGCTCTCAGCTATGCATCCATATAGCATTCTGAAGACTTTCTAAATGGGGCAGGCTAAAAGACAAGTGAAAATACTAAATTTGAAGTTAACCTCATAAACAGAGGTAGAACTGATTAAAAGCTACATTCCTGTTTATATTTTTCTCATTGTAACATTAAAAGTTTATCTAAAGGCTTGAAAAATACAAAGCACTCTAGTAACGTGGCAGATCATAATAGGAATACTATGTACAATATAAAAGGCAAACGTGAACATTGTTTTATAACATACAATCCAAACACTTTGGGATTGACTCTCTCAACTGATTAAAATAGATTATTTGGTGAAATGAGTTATTTATATTACATAATCCAACATTTTAACTGAGATTGTTTTTCTCATTCCATTAATTCTGACCAGTGGATTGATGATGTTTTCTGATGGCCTCCAAGTGTTATTTGCCTCATATAATATGAGCACAATTACTAATAGAAGATTCAGCTCTGCTAATGAGGAGACACATTGAAATTGCTTTGAGATTTAGAATGATTTTCTATCTGCCAATGGTAATAGTTGACATTTACTGTTTATGGCCCTGCTTATTCACTTTCCTCAAAAAAATAAATAAGTAAATAAAACCCTATTGACTCTCATTTTTCATATGCTAATTTATTATTTCCAATTTCCTGGTGGCACTGACAAGAACATAGAACTTTTGAAGAGGAAAAAACTGTGCAAGTTACAATCAATTCATCTGACACCATTTTCTTTATAGTGTAGCTAGTTTCAAGAGCTCTCAAAGTTAGGGTGCAGGACAAGAACACAGAGGATAAAATTGTTGCTAATACTTCTTTACATTAATAATATCCTGAATTAGATAATAAAGAATTAGAGAAAAGACAGAAAAAAATAAGCCCATATAGTCATCAAGCATGTGGGCTTAAGCACTCAAATGTTGAATACTAAAAATGTCACTTGTACTTACAAGTTAATTGTTTTAATAATTGACATGTTTTAGTGCCAATGAAGAATATATTTTTAAAGTTTTATGGCCTTATGTTTCTACATATGTATATAATTTAGCATATACTTTAATTTGTTTCTTCTTAATATTTTTATTATACAAAGTCATTCTCTCCCACAGCCATTCCTCTTGAAGTCCATTTTTTATTTTGTTTGTGATTTCCAGACATTAGTTGCATTGTTTTGTGTTGTGGAAACCAGAAGATTTGGTAATATCCAAATTACCAGCTCAAAGTTTAATCTAATTAGAAATGGAGAAATAGATATTATCACCCCCACCCCTGCCATTTGACTATATATAGCATTTCCCCACAAATTATATCATCTTTTAAAAGTGTTAAAGGTAGAAAAGCATATAACCTTGAACAAGACATTGGCAAGAATCACATGCATGCCATTTGTTATGTGTGACAATGAAGATTTGAGTTTGGAAACCTCTAATAAACAGAATTTGAGAAAGTTATACTATATTGAATCATGGTAGGCAAATGGGAACTTTTATTATTCCGTCTTCTAAGATGCATCAAGATTTATTCTTCTATTATACTTATGTTGATGACATGTCAGCTTTCATGACTTAAAAAACAAAACTTAAACAAAACAAAAGGCTGTCAATCACAATAGTAACCTTCTTCGGAACTCTTGGTTTAGACAGTTTCTCTTGTCTTTCACAATTATAATCATGTTAGCTGAAGGCATTTATATACAAATGAACAATACTCTTGTGGCAGCCCTTTCACCAGAAGAAGAAGAAAGGCCTGTTTTTAATTAATGGGTAATTGCATCATTTAGAAATTTTAATGGACCATAAAAGAGGCTTTAACTTTTATCTTTGATGATTTGTCACATTAATGGAAGAAGAGAAAGAACGTGTATCTTCAGTGAAGGTGGAGGGCATGACGTTAACACAAAATGCCATCTGTAAGAAAATAAATAGTTAATAGACCTCGACTTAGACAGACTATAGAAGTTAGAGATATTTAAGAATTTACGATAACAATGTTTTAAGAACTCTAGTTGAAAATGCTGGTAAAAATATATGGAGAATTGAAGAGTTAATAGCAAGATGGAATCTCTAAGCAAACTAAAGTAAAATAAACAAAAATACCAGAAAAAAAGACATTGTAGTGCATATTTTTGTCTCTCAACGGTAGACTTAATAGAGTGGAAAGAGAAAAATCAATGAATTTGGAATTATATCTGCAGAAATTACTTAACAATGAAACTTAAAGAAATAAAGGACTATGAAAAGTAAAATAGCAAGATATTATAGATCTGTAAGACAAAATAAAACTACTTAAAATATAAGTAACTTGTATTGACTAAGACAGAGTAAGGAGGATAGAATTAATGTCAGGTGGGTAGAAAGTTGTCAGGGATTAGTAGCCTTGGAGACCATTGAGGATAGACTCCTTCCTTATGTGTGTCTTTGAACCTCATCTTTCATTTCTTGGTAACTTAGAAAGCATAACATTATAACTGCCCTTCTTTAGGCCTGCCAGTCAAAAGAATGGTGTACACCTCTGTCCCAAGGTACATATTTTTATCTACTCCAAAATTAGAATATTGCATACTAATATCTCCTCCCTTGTGGGATAATCCAGCTGGACCTGTCAATCACCTGGCCAGGAGTCGAAAATCCGAGCAAATCTTGTTCACTTGAAAACAAAGATGGGAGGAAAAATTGTTTAATGCTTATAGATAATATCTCCTTTTCTGTACTTAGCCTTGAATATGAGAATCGAAATCATAACTAAGAAACTTTAAGGATAATAAGAACTCAACTAATTTCTTTCATAATAAGGGAGATAAGTGCCAGAGAGAATAAATAAATTTACTAAATTTACAAAGATATAACCCCAGTGGGATTTGGAGGTAAGGTTTAATCTAGAAATGCCCAATTCCATTGTGTCCTTAAGCAATTTGATTTAAAAGTTCATGCAGAGGTCTTTAACTCAGACCCATGAAGACAGAACACTTCTTTCATGTCCTAGATGGTGGTGCTGCATTTGCAGTGCGGTTGCTCAAGTATCTAGAAAACCCCAAAGCAAGCCAGCCATGCTCCCAACACACTTGCATGTGCTCAGTGATATAGATGGAGATGCTAGTGAACTCCTCTGTTAACATCACTAGAATTTTTTGCACACAGTAGATTATAAAGACTTTATCATATAAATGTACTCGGCAACATAGACTTAGATTCCATTATACCTCTCAGCTAACATCATTAAAGCTTAGCACATAGTAGAATATAAGAACTTTATTATATAAAGTACAGGACTTTCTTTCAAGCTTTGTAGGGTCCAAGTTAATCTTTAAGTAGTTATATAGAAAAAATATTTGTCAATTTCGGTCCACCACAACTGCCAAAGAGGGCCAGTTGCCTTGTTTTCCTTTGTATGTTACCAGGAAAATGAGAGGTGGGGATGTCAGCCACCTATAAGGGAGGGGTCCATTCTCTGACTACCTACCTGACATTAACTAGGTAGTTAATGTCTCTTTGATTTCTCTTAGCAGAATCCAACTTTACTTTCATCTTGCAGATCTTGGATGTCAGAGAGCAGGAAGACATTCTATTTCCATATTTGTTTCTACTGAATAGTGGCTCATCATCTGCCCTGAAGAATGACAATTTTCTGTGATAAAGAAGTTTTATTTCAATCTCCTCAGTGAAATATTTTGGGCAGAAGGAGAGGACAGAAGACCAAGTTTCCACAAACCCCCTCCCCCCAAAAAAAACAATCCAGTTGGGAATCAGAGGCTAATGTTGAGCATAGCGAAGATGGCTACCAGGGCAGATGCAGCCACAATGAATAACCCATTAGAAGAGCTGACTCTTCTCACAGGTTTCAGCACTACTAACAAAGGTTTGCATTTGAGGCCAAAGATGACCCTGAGGCATATTGCTTTTGTGGATAGAGGTTTTGTTGAAATTATTGATGCCACCATAGAAAAGGAGACAATGACATAGCAGGCTCTCAGGAGAGTTTATGCTTTCATGATAAACGGAGCATCCTCTTATAGAAGTTCTATGCCACATGATTGATGAATTGCCTCTAGTACATGTCTGGTCTGCAGTCAGGTTGTCTCTCAGTTAACTATGAGGATGGGAGGGCAAAAATCTAGAAAAAAAGTTATTTTATGTCTAGATGTAAAATTCTTTTAGCTATAAGAATTGTCATGTTAGCCAAAAGGAACAAGCTTCACAAAATGAGGTAGACATCTAACAACTAATTGTTTTCTTATTGAAAGATAATATCAATATAGTTTCTAAATTCTTCTGTCATTTTTCCATTTGTGCCTTTTTCTTTGATTAATGTGTCCTAATTATCTACAATGATCCTTTGTGAACATTAATTTGATACTTGAGTACCAGTATGCTGGCTCCCTCTGATCAGAACTATCCCTACTAATATACAGCAAGATGGCTTCAAACAGTGCTCTGCCTGTTGTGACTTAAAGAAAGATTATAAAAAGTTTCTACTTAAATAATAATGTTTCAGAAATATCTGTTTACTTGAGTAGAACTGCTATCTGTTTTTCTGATGTTCTTTCTCTATGGCCCTATCTTGAATCTGTTTGTATTTCAGATTCATTTTTGTGTTTCTGGAGTTGGATCCATATCTCTGTAGCTCCCCTGGACTTCTCTAGACCACTGTGTGATTACATCAGTGAACGCTGTTTAACATTATGGGACTGTACAACACAAGGATTCCTCCTTCAAAGCCATACTGTTATTGACATGAGTTTGAGTTCTGCAAGTATCTGGTGACGTTTTTAGGTCTATGTTCCCAGGAAAAATAGTTGTACCATGAACGAATTTGCATAAATGGAAATGGAAACATTTTTACTAAGAAGGAAAAAGATGCCTGAGAATTATTTGAACTAGTAAACTGCAGAAAAGCAAATGTCCTAAGGCATGGGCCTATAAAGTTCATGACACTTTTTTCCTTTCTTTCTTTCTTTCTTCCTTTCTTTTTTTTATAGATCCATGTCATTCTTTTTATAAGTGATAGGAAATCTCACATGGGAGGTCATTGTACCCACAAACAAAACTAAAACACCTAATATGCAAAATGGCATTCTAAGTGTATATATCAGTTTTGAATATATAGTGTATATCTTTATTTATTAAATGTTTTACTTATTTACATTCCAGATGTCATCCCCTTTCCCCATTTCCCCTCCCTAGAACCCCCTATCCTATCCCTCTTCCTCCTTTTTGCTTTTATACCATTTTAATTACATGCAATTATTAAGGTCAGTTCTAGGTTGAGGAACTAACAATACAATAGATGCAAATAGTCAAGGAATAAGCAAAACAATAAACACAAATAGTCAAAAAACAATTAAGGCAATAAACAAAGTTTCATGAACACTCCCATGACCACTGTTTCTTAGGGCTTATCAGGATGACCAAAATATCTGAGCCTACTTCCCTGTCCTAGACCAAAGTCATTTTTATGTCTAAAGCCTACTACTTCCTTGTTCTAGCCTAATATTTAGATTCCTGCCTGAAGTTACTTCTTTGCTCTAGGCTAATATCAGATTCCTTCCTTGTCCTTGGCCCATGTCAGATTCTTGCCAAGTAGCTCCAAAAGCTCTTTGCATCAGCATGTCTCACCCATCGCTCTGGCAGCCACCATGCTCCTTCAGCATCCTGCAGAAAAAACAAACATTCCCTCTTCTCCACATTAAATACCTGATTGGAATCATGCCATCTGCTTGTTAGTGGATCCTTCCCTTTCACCTATGAATAAGTATGCTTAGTTGTAGAGTGTCTTAGAAAGTTCCTTGACATCTAAATTTTTTTTAAACTTAAAATAAAGAGAATATGATTTAGATAAATTTGTGGTGTACAGGAATATACTTCCCCCTTTTTTATTTTATGAAGATATTGTTTTAAAGTTCCATAGGTCCTCTTCCACAGCCCCTTTCCTTGAAAACTATAAAGAATCCCAGTAATGTGGGTAATATTAAATTGCTGACAAAAAGTCTCAAATGCTTGACTGCAATAGCCAGTTCTATTATCTGTTTTTTATTATTATTATTATTATTATTATTATTATTATTATATAACTTATGTATCTACATTTCAGATGTTATCCTCTTTTTCTCCACCCAGAAACCCCTTATTCCATACCCCCTCCTAATTCTATGAGGGTGTGCTCCAACCCATCTACCCACTCCCACCTCTCTGCCCTCAAATTCTCCCACATCCAGCCTTCACTGAATCAAGGCCCTCCTGTCCCACTGATGCCTGACAAGTTCATCCTCCACTACATATACAGCTGGAGTCTTGGGTCCCTCCATGTGTGTTCCCAGGCTAGCTGTTTAGATTCTGGGAGCTCTGGTTGGTTGGTATTGTCAGGACACTTTCTAAGGGAGTCATACAGCACCTACCTCTCAGGCCTTAACAGTGCATAGTTATTGCACAAAGTCTGGACAGGAAGAACTTACAGCCTATTTCCTGCCAACTTGCTTTTGTCATACATTATCTTGCTGTTGCTCTCTCCATCCCTAGGTTCCTGACATATCAGGGCATCTGGGGTACAGTTTAGATTATTGATGTATGACACCCTCATGTGACAAGAATGTCATAAAAGTTAGCGTTAAGCAAAGATAGGGAGTGAGTCTCTTGATTTGGAGAAATGACATAAACACTTGGAGTGAGCCTTATGTTGGAACAAGGAAAAAAAAACCCAGCTAAATACTACAGAAACAGTCACAGGAGTGCTTTTGAGACTTGGAGTCACATGATTTAAAAGAGGGAGTCTACAATTAAAGTAGAGATAGGAAATAAAATGTGTTGGCTTACTCATTTCTTTACTGAAAGATTTATATAAATGACACTATAAGGGAGTTTGTGAGCTAGTGAGGTGTCTTATGTAGAAGACATGAACAAAAATGTAAGAATCAGAGTTATTTTTCTATAAATCCATCAAACAAAGAGATACCCTATCTCTCCACAAATATGTCTGGAAACATACATGCACATCATAAAAATACAATATGTATATCATACATATATAATATACATACATATACATGTTTGCTTTATATAAAACAAATAAGTTTAAGAAATTCTTTACAAATTAAAAAGAGTTTTTGCTTGTTAGAGAGTAAAACTTACCTCATAAATTTAATGGGTAACAAACATCCAGCACTATTATTCATTGTAATTCAAGACAACGGACAGGAAGTTAATGGTGTTATTTTCTGAGGCAATTCTCAGAACATATTAACTAATGAACAATTTCTGCCTGGTGTGTGTGTGTGGGGGGGAATGATGATTATATATTTCAAAGGACAAAATGCATCTAAACTGTAACTGTGAAAATTTGTCTTAAAATATCTATAGTAGCATTCTGGAGGAAAATTCACAACCAGGCCAGGAAAACACATTACATAAATACATCTCAATAGTCAGAGTTGGGTGAATTATCCCATTATCACCAGTGGAGAGCAAATGATGAGTAAGTGACTCTCAGCCAGGCATGTTTCCTGATGCCAAGTAAGTGCATAATAGACTTACAAGTTTAAGGACCCTACTAACATTCTCCATTTATTTACATGGGATTGATTCATGATATTTCTTTTTTTTCAGTTTTTTTATTAATCATTCCATTCATTTATATCTCAAATGATATCCTACTTCTAGGCTACCCTCCACCAACCCCCCTTCCCATATCTGCCCTCTCCTTCCTCAGGCTCTTTGCTTGTATGAGGGTTCTCCCCCAAACAACCACCTTCTCCCTACACTGGGGCATCACACCTCCACAGGACAAAGGGCCTCCCCTCACACTGATGTCAGACAAGGTCATCTTTTGCTACATATGTACCTGGAGCCATGGATCCTTCCCTGTACACTCCTTGATTTGTAGTCTCATCCCTGGGAGCACTGGGTGGTCTAGACAGCTGATGTTGTTCTACTGCATGTCATTCTCTTCAAGTAAGAGGATACCTACATTCCATATTAAAGTAGAAGAAACTGAATCTCATAGGTAAATGTGTCTCTACCCTATAGCCATCCAGAACATGATGTATTTGCGGATATTTAGAAAACATTTTAATGAGCTGGAGAGATGTTAAGAGCATTTGCTAGTCTTACAGAGGTTTGCTTATCAGCACCCATGTTCAGCAGCTCACAGCCTTCTGTATCTCTAGATTTGGGGTATATGATGTCCTCTCTGGCCTCCACCGGCACACAGCATACAGAAAAATAAAAATAATAAATTTTGGGCTTTATTTGGGGAGGCAGGAAGAAGGTCAGTACAGAAGGGGAGGGAGGGAGGAACGTAAAATAACTGTGAAAGTATATAAAAGCCACAGAAATTTATCATTACTTATTTACTTAAAATTACATATAATATGTATTAACCTATATGTATAAATTTATAATTTCAATGAAGTTATCCAATCTGTTCTGACAACATTTCTCCCAAAAGCCATAGACTAACAAACAGAGAAACTAACATCAGTCATGAGAAACCTCCTTTTTGAGTTGATAGCACAAGATACTCTCAAAACATTATGCATATATATATACATATATATATGTATATATATATATATATATATATATATATGAATGTATATGGAGGTCAAAGGACACTATACACAGCCATTCCCTCCTTCTACTACTTGGATTTGGAAATCAAATCATCCAGGTCATCTGCTTTATCCACTGAACCATCTCAGCAGTCCCAGGTGAAGACTAGAAGCAATTTTATCCAAACACAGAGTTATCTACAGGCAGACGAATTTTGTGATTGCAAAAGTCTAGAAGGTCTGTCTCCAGGGTTCCAGTGGAAATACCCAGAGTGCTCCCCCTGATCCTACACCCAGTTTTACACATCAGATGCAGCTGATGTTCTCTACTAACGGGCCTTGGCCTTGCGACCAAATGTCAGACTGTTTGCAGGTCTGTCTGAGTACATTTTCCTCGAGTTCCAATCTGACAAATATTTGCAAGCAAGTAAAAATGGGAGGAGTGCGAAATAGAGAAGACTGGATAATTATGTGAGAGTAGAAATGTGGACATGGCAGAAGGGAAGGGGAAAATATATCACAGTCAAGCTTCCTGTATTATTGAAGGAAAAATAGTACTGTTCACCCATGGACCACTGAACTCTGCCAATGTCTTTGGCTAATTCATACAGCAAGCTTGGCTTACAGAAATGATCAGCAAATATTTGCACTAAAAATGTTATTATTAAATGATGAATAACTGTTTAATCATCATTTCTTAAACCCATTTTAGTCTTTTTTGTGAATTTTAATGAATTGTGTGTAAGAAGTCATGACATTAAATTACTGATAGAATTTATCCTTTGACAAAAAATATTTGGACACATAATTTTTAAACACATAAATCGTTTTCAAGTTATTCTAAAACTTTGTGTTATTGGAACAAAAATACTCTAATACATTTTATAAAGTTTTCTTATTTTATTTTATATGTATGTATGTATGTATGTATGTATGTATGTATGTATGTATGTCTGAGTATATGTTTGTGCCCCACATGTACTTCTGGTACTCATAGAGTCAGGTGGAAGACATCAGATCCACTAGTATGGGAGTCACAGTACGTTGTGAGCCACCATGTAGATATTGGGAATCTAATCTCAATCCTGTGCCAGTAATCTTGGCTGCTGAGCCATCTCTCCAACCCTCTAAAATAATTTTATATTTAGAAAGTAATCCTGAAGTTCATATGAAAATATTCTAATATGCTATCTCTTTTAATATGAACATACCAAGATAGAATGTAGAGATGAAGAAATTTTGTATGATCCCATATCAAATGAGCCAGTCTTTCTTCATTCTCCTTTCCTTTTACCATCATCTGTTTTACTGACAATGTCCCAATGATGTGATACACATTCCGACTTTTTCCACTTATCAGTTAAGACTCATATTTTTTACTGCTAATACCAAATACGTTCTGTTTGATGGCTGTCATGAGGAGATGAAAACTTCATGCAATTTTCACAAAGAGAAATATTTAAATATAAAGAATTGTTAGCAGGGTGGACTGTTGTTAATTAGGTTACTCAAAAAGTCAGGGAGTTTTATCAAGACACCAAGGAGTCAGCTGCTGGAGGAAACAGCACGAATCCATTAAGCGGAGATGTTTAAAAGAAATTGAAAGGCTAGTTGATGAGCTAGGTTGCCACTCGGCTGATGTTGTGGTCTTTGATCTTAGAGGACAGGCCTTACCAGATCTCCGGAGGAGTGACACAGCGTAGCTGAAGTTTCTGGAAAGAGATCTGTCCTGGCTTGCTGGTTCCTGGATATCTGTTCTGTCACAGCTGGAAAAAGCACCAGCTGAACCAAGGTTCTGCTGGAGGGACTGCAGTTGAGAAGGAAAAGCTCTACACGTTGCCACTGGCAGAGACAGTGCAAAGCAGCCAGGTGCAAAGGTTTTTTGCTTCTATCCCATGGCCTCCCTCTATCGCCCCCTGCTGATAGACCCTCATAAGCTGGCGGCTGTCAAAGCAAAGGAGTTTACAGAACCATGAGTGAGCAATTGCAAAGATCATTCTTTTTTTTTTTTTTTTTTTTTTTTTTTTTTTTTTTTTTTTATCAGAATGAGTTTACTAGGATCAGAATCAGTTCAACTGACCACAACCTAAGGCAGACACATATCAGAATGTGGAAACTATCTAGCTTTAACCTAGGCGTATATTAGGTACATATATTACACACACACACATCAGATTTGTTCACTTTTTCATTTTCAAAAATATATTATTTACAAGTTATAAATTTGGGTCAAGGTGAACTCAGGAAGCAGCCATTAATTTGTATAAAAAAGTCTAGCTTACACAGGATTTGTGAGTCTCTCAACAACAAACTGTATATTATCCATGCACTATCATATACATGTCCAGAGAAATACCTGGAGGAAGTATATTAGGAAAACATGATAAAATCAAATCTGATATGGAAGTCAGGGTTCAATTCTAAAGAATTACTCACAGTACGTTGGTTGCATACATGGCATTCTGTGGAGAATGAACTCATTTTATTCTTCCAAGTGACCTACTGCGGAGATAATAGAGAAGAAATGAATTCCTGTGCCGGCTCTTATTAAATTCAATGATCATTTGCAGTGAAGTATGGTAAACTGAGGAAAAATCCTGTGTTTTGCCTTGTTCTGGCTTCTGGAACCTCAAGCTAATGTGAAACCCTTGAAAACCTATTCCTCTTTTTTCTATTTCTGAAACATCAAAACAAGATACACACACACACACACACACACACACACACACACACACACCACACACCAGATTAGGGGTAGATTTTGTTAATTGTGAATGGGTAGATGGGAGAATTAATTGATTGGTGAATAAGTAAAAGAATTAATAAATACACAGTTGTGTCTATGTTCTGTGTGATATACATGAAATTATTACTGCTTTTGCTTACAAGCAAAGAGATGGTATAATAGCTAATTTTACTTGTTAAATTGAATGGGTTACATGGTACCCATGCATTGGATCAAATCCAGATTTTCTGGGTTCTTCTATAATCATTTTTTAGTGAAGTTACCATTTATCTTGTATCTTAGTTAATGTTATCTTGCTGTGAAGAGATGTGAAGGCACCTTATAAAAAGGAAGGATTTTATTAAAGATTTACTTATTTACTTATAGTTTCATAGGGTGAATGCATGACTATCATGGTGAGGAGCATGTCATCATATTGGCAAGTGAGGTGATGGAGCAGTATTTGAAAGCGTATACCTTCTCCACAAGCAGGAGAGAGAGAGAGAGAGAGAGAGAGAGAGAGAGAGAGAGAGAGAGAGAGAGAGAGAGACAGAGAGAGACAGAGAGAGACAGAGAGAGACAGAGAGAGACAGAGAGAGACAGAGAGATTGAAACAGAGACAGAGTGAGAGACAAAGAGACAGAGAGGGAGAGAAAGAGAGAGAGACAGAGACAGAGACAGAGACAGAGACAGACAGAGACAAAGAGAGGAGACAGAAAACAGGAACACCTACTCAAGTTGTACACCATTGCCCAACAAGGCACAGGTCTTTATTCTTCCTAAAAAGTCTAGGAGCAACTGGGAACCAAACATTTAAATGCATGATCCTATGTGGGTCACTCTCATATAAACAACTTCATAGCATTGAAAAAGCAGATAGTTTTCTCAATGTAGGCTGAAACTCACTAGGGGAAAGGTCTTCAGATAAGAAAATGTCTTACCTTGCTTTGTGCAGAAAACAAATATTCTTCCTGATTTCAATATTTTATGCTGACACTTACCTGTCTGTAACTCAAAGAGTAATTGCTATTCTTCCTGGGGATCTTGTCTTCTCACATTTGGACTTGGATCAGAACCATGCAATTCACATTTTTGAGTCTCCAACAGCCATACCATTTACTCTATAAATTCATTCTGCCGATAGTGACACTTGTCAATCTCTATATGAGACAATACAAATATATTTATATGCAAAGACATATTTTTTCTTTTTTATTGGATATTATGTTTACATTTCAGATTTTATCCCCTCACACCATTCCCCCCACCACCCAGGAACTCCTATCCCATTCCCCCTCCTGCCTCCACAAGCGTGTGCCCTCACCTACCCCCCCTCCCCTACCCCCTCCCCACCCTCGAATTCCTTCCCTCTTGGTGTTCAGCCTTCATGGGATCAAGGATCTCCTCTCCCACCCATGCCTGACAAGGTCATCCTCCCATAAGGATACAGCTGAAGACATGGGTGCCTCCCTTTGTGCTCCCAGGCTGGTGGCTTAGACCCTGGGGAGCTCTGGTTGGTTGACACTGTTGCTCTCCTCTTGGGGCCACCAACCCTTTCAGCTCCTTCAGTCCTCTAGTTTCTCAATTGGGAACCCTTGATCAGATCAATGAGTAGCTGTGAGCATCTGCCTCTGGATATGTCAGTTTCTGGCAGACCTCTGAGGATACAGCTACATCAGGCTCTTGTCTGCATGCACTTCCTGACATCCATATCAGCGTCTATAACTTTGGTGACTGCGTATGAGAAAAGTACCAAGGTAGAGTGGTCTCCAGATGGCCCCTCCTAGATTTTCTGTCCCACATTTTGTCACCATATTTTTTCCTTTGAGCATTCTGTCACTCCTTCCTAGTAGGACCAAGGCATCCACACTTGGTCTTCCTTTTTCATGAGCTTCATGTGGCATGTTAGTTGAATCTTGGCTATTTCAAGCTTTTGGGCTAATATCTGCATATCAGTGAGTAAATATCATGTGTGTTCTTTTGTGATTGGGTTACCTCACTCAGGATGATATTTTCTAGTTCCATCCATTTACCTAAGAATTTCTTGAATTCATTATTTTTAATAGCTGAGTAGTACTCCATTGTGTAAATGTACCACATTTTATGTACCCATTCCTCTGTTGAAGGACATCTGGGTTCTTTCCACCTTCTGGCTATTATAAATAAGGCTGCTATGAACATAGTGGAACATGTGTCCTTGTTATATGTTGGAGCATCATCTGGGTATATGCTGAGGAGTGGTATAGCTGGGTCGTCAGGTAGTGCTATGTCTAATTTTCTGAGGAACCACCAGACTGATTTTCAGAGTGGTTGTACCAGCTTGCAACCCCACCAAAAATGGAGGAGTGTTCCTCTTTCTCTACTTCCTCGACAGCATCTACCATCACTTGAATTTTTTATCTTAGCCATTCTGACTGGTGTGAGGTGATATCTCAGTGTTGTTTTGATTTGCATTTCCCTAATGACTAAGGATGTTGAGCATTTCTTAAGGTGCTTCTTGACCATTCGAATTTCCTCAGTTTAGAATTCTTTGTTTAGCTCTGTACCCCATTTTTAAATAGGGTTAATTGGTTGTCTGGAGTATAATTTCTTGAGTTCTTTGTATATATTGGATATTAGGCCTCTATCAGATCTAGGATTGGTAATGATCTTTTCCCAATCTGTTGGCTGCTTTTTTCTTATTGATGGTGTATTTGCCTTACAGAAGCTTTACAATTTTATGAGGTCCCATTTGTCAATTCTTGATCTTAGAACATAAATCATTGGTGTTCTGTTCAGGAAAGACAGACACTACCTAAGAGTAAAACAATGGAAAACAATCTTACAAGCAAATGATCCCAAGAAACAAGCAGGAGTAGCAATTCTAATATCAAATAAAATTGATTTTCAACCAGAAGTAATCAAAAAAAAGAAAAGGAAGGACACTACATACTCATCAAAGGAAAAATGTATGCTTTGAGCTTTAGTAAAGTCTCTTTCATGTATGTGGATG
Organism: Rhabdomys pumilio; assembly: GCA_030674055.1. Classification (NCBI taxonomy): domain Eukaryota; kingdom Metazoa; phylum Chordata; class Mammalia; order Rodentia; family Muridae; genus Rhabdomys; species Rhabdomys pumilio. The sequence goes on along the minus strand of JANHMN010000008.1, from coordinate 14,263,432 downwards.
CCCTTGCATTTGGGGTATAGATGTTCAGAATTGAAAGTTCTTCTTGATATATTTTTCCTTTTACTCTTAGGTAGTGTCTGTCTTTGTCACAGAGGTGCGTTTCTTGTATGCAGCAAAATTCTGGGTCCTGTTTATGTATCCAGTCTGATAGTCTACATCTTTTTATTGGAGAATTGAGTCCATTGATATTAAGAGATATTAAGGAAAAATGATTGTTGCTTCCTGTCACTTTTGTTATTAGAGGTGGAATTATGTTTGTGTAAGTGTCTTCTTTTGGGGTTGTTGGAAGACTACTTTCTTGTTTTTTTCTTGGTTGAAGTTTCCCTCCTTGTGTTGTAGTTTCCAGACCATTATCCTTTGAAGTGCTGGATTTGTGGGAAAATATTGTATAAATTTGGTTTTGTCATGAAATATCTTGGTTTCTCCATCGATAATGACTGAGAGTTTTGCTGGGTATAGTAGTCTGCGCTGGCATTTGTGATCTCTTAGGGTCTGTATAATATCAGTCCAGGATCTTCTGGCTTTTATAGTCTCTGATGAGAAGTCTGGTGTAATTCTTATAGGTCTGCCTTTATATGTTACTTAGCCTTTTTCCCTTGCTGCTTTTAGTATCTTCTCTTTGTTTTGTATATTTGATGTTTTGATTATTATGTGACGGGAGGTATTTTTTTTTTTTTTTTTTGGTGTAGTCTATTTGGGGTTCTGTAGGCTTCTTGTATTTTTAAGGACATCTCTTTGTTTAGGTTAGGGAAGTTTTCCTCTATAATTTTGTTGAAAATATTTACTGGCCCTTTATGTTGAGAATCTTCACCCTCAACTATACCTAGTATCCTTAGGTTTGGTCTTCTCATTGTGTCCTGGATTTCTTGGATGTTTTGTGTTAGGTGCTTTTTGCATTTCACATTTTATTTGACAGTTGTGTCAATGTTTTCCATGGTATCTTCTGTGCATGTGATTCTTTCTTCTATCTCTTGTATTCGGTTGGTGATGCTTGAGTCTCTGACTCCTGATCTTTTTCCTATGTTTTCTACCTCCAGGGTAGTCACCCTTTGAGATTTCTTTATTGGTTCTACTTGCATTTTTAGATCCTGAATGGTTTTGTGTAATTTCTTTACCTATTTGATTGTGTTTTCTTGCATTTCTTTAAGGGCTTCTACCTGTTTACATGTGTTCTCTTCAAAGTCTTTGAGAGTGTTGTTTACATCCTTTTTAAAGTCCTCTACCATCATCATGAGAAGTGATTTAAATTCTGAATCCTGCTTTTCCAGTGTGATGTGGTGTTCAGGACTTGCTATGGTGGGAGAACTGGGTTCTGTTGATGCCAATTAACTTTGGTTTCTGTTGTTTACATTCTTATGCTTGCCTTTCGCCATTTGGTAAGCTCCAGTGCTATCTGCACTCACTGGTTCTGAGTGGAGTCTGCCTTTCCAGTTATCTTGGTTGTGTCAGAACTCCTTGGAGTCTGGATGTGTCTGTAATCCTGAGCTCTAGCTGTTCTGTGTACAGTGGCTCCTCTAAGATATCTCAGGATATGGTGTCTCCACGGTATTAGGCCAGCTAGGTGTTTGCTGCTCTGAGTGTAGTCTCTCCTTTAGGATGTCTCAGGATATGGTGTCTGCTGCTCTGAGTTCAGTGGCTCCTCTAGGCTGCAACTCTGAGGGCAGTGGTCTGTCTAGGATGTCTCCGGACAGGTTTTCCACAGGGGAACAGACCAGCTGGGTGTCTACTCAGGCCACCTGGATCCGGGCAAGGGACAGAAGGGGAATGGTTTTCCACAGGAGCAGGGCTTGGGTGCCAGGTGTACCCTGGGGGCTCCCTGCTGCCAGTTTTGTCTTTGCAGTTCTGAGGGCAGTGGCCTGTCTAGGATGTCTCCAGACATGTTTTTCCTCAGGGGAGCAGACCAGTTGGGTGTCTGCTCAGGCCACTGTAATCTGGGCGAGGGGTGGAAAGGGGAGTGGTTTTCCACAGGGGAAGGGCTTGGGTGCCAGGTGTGCGCTGGGGGCTTCCTGCTTCCAGTTGTGCATCTAGGGCATAGGGCAGTGGTCTACTAATCTTACCTGCAGTTCTGAGGGCAGTGGCCTGTCTAGGATGTCTCGGTACATGTTTTTTCACAGGCGGAGCAGACCAGTTGGGTGTCTGCTCTGGCCACCGTTCTCTGGGAGAGGGCAAGACATATTTTTTTATACAGCTATCATCTATCAATTAATCTATCTATCTATCTATCTATCTAAATATCTATTTAGTATTATCTATCCTCTATTATCTATCTATAATGTATCATCTATTTGTCATGTGTCATCTATATATCTTGTCTTCCTATTATCTATCTACTGTCTATCTATCTATCTATCTATCTATCTATCATCTATCTATCTATCATATATCATATATATATATATATACATCATTTATCATTTATCAACTACTATGTATCATCTATCTATTGTCTATCATCTATCAACATATCATCTTTCTGCATGTCTGTCTCTTTATCATCTAACTTTTCAATATATCATTTCTTTCTATTATCTATTTTCTCCTTATCATTTACTTATTACCTACCATATATCTATCATCTAACTATGTGGTTTTCTTTTTACTTCATACTGGTTCTGTTATTTCTAGAGACTTTTGCTTTATACAGCTGGTGACTAATAATAATAATAATAATAATAATAATAATAATAGGGAAGGAAAAGGAGAAGAAGAAGAAAAGGAATAGTAGGAGAAGGACAGGAGGAGGAGGAAGTCAGGAAGAGGAGGAGAAAAAGGAAGTGGAGGAAGAGAAGGGGAGGATGAGGAAGAAGAAGAAGAAGAAGAAGAAGAAGAAGAAGAAGAAGAAGAAGA
>JANHMN010000008.1:14242433-14260575 GCA_030674055.1 Rhabdomys pumilio | reverse complement strand
AGAAGAAGAAGAAGAAGAAGAAGAAGAAGAAGAAGAAGAAGAAGAAGGGAGTAAAAATAGAGGACCCACTTGATTTTCTTTACTTGACTTGTGATTTTATTTCTCTTTTCTTCTTTTGTGCGACTATCTTACTACTGAGATCTTCTCATTGCCTGATTTTCAGTGTATACCCACTGACCACTGTGGATTGTACATTTCACTTATTTTTGTCTTGTGCTTCAAATTTGGGAATACAAACAAACAAATAACACCATCATTATCATCATCATTCTCATCTAGTTAGGGCAACAACATTCAATCATGTATATTCTCTTCTTAGTTTCATTATTTTTCTAAAAGTGAGACCCTGACTGTGATGATCTTTATTATTCCTTCTACATCAGATAATCTAAGATTCAATCTCCCTTAGTGAAGAGATAAAATGACCATCGTTTTCCTGTGATGACCATGTTAAGCACAAGTGAACACTTTAGAAGCACACAGCAGGAAGACAATGTTAGAAGACACTGTTACAGAGAAGTTAAGGCATGCTTACTTTAAAGGCAATTTCCTACAATTGCTGAATGGTTGTGTATCTGCAACTGGCCTAGCAGAATAGACACATTCTAAAGGAACAATAGTAGTCTAAGCTGCCTATTAAAGTATTGAAGTAATGGACCCAGATTAAATGGGTATTTCTCCAGGAATCTCATGCTGAGAGAAGGAATGGGCACCAGCCAGAATGAGAGCTTGTCTTCCCGAAAAGATTTCAGTCTTACAATTAGTCAAGCCATCTAATCAGATGAGACTGAAGCCAGATAATGATGGGTCACTGGTGGGTCCCCACTTTGTCATGGATTGCTTAGATGTTTACATCCTTGGGCTTCTATTTACACTTTGATCATTCTTTGGGGTCTAAAAAGCAAAGATGGGCTTGAGGAATTTACTGGATTTCTTTGTGTCTCTTCTCAATCTGGACTAATTGATTGTGCCCTTTTGTGACTATCAACTTTTAATTGACTTATTTAGGACTTGTGGCTTGACTTGACTTTGGACACAAGGTCGATAGTGTTCCCAGCTCTTTTGTAATATTAACCTATGTAAGTAAAATGTACTGTCAGAGAGCAGGGGTTTTTTTCTCCTTTCAATTTTCCTTCTTCTCTGACTATTCCCTGGTACCCTTCTCTTACTCTATATTCTATTCAGCACCCACCCTGCAGGCCTGGGCTCCTTGGTTGCCCTGTGTTTCTTTCTTTTTCTTTCTTTTTTTTTTTGTTCTGTAAGTGCTAAGCACCTGCACCATGCTTCATTTCATTTATTATTTTCTGTAGACTCTGAAAACAAATCTGGCAGACTTAACAGGTTTTCTAGAGTATTTTACACAGATTGTTAAATTTGTTATTTAAAGAAAAAAAAGTTCTGTAGCCAAATAACTTGAAATAAGACTAAATGAAATAGAATTGCACTTATTTCCTTTTTGTAAGGCCTGATCAGAGCATTTGGTATGTGAATGTGTTCAAGGAATCAATACGCAGTTTATCTTACTGGTCTTACATTTTACTTTGTTCTGGGATGCTCTTTATTTCAGAGTATCCTGCAGGACTAGAAGGCAAGAGAAAAATGCACCTTTAAACATGAAAATCCAGCCACACCAAGCAATAAAATTATTAAGCATTTTCAACTTTCAAGGTGTCTGTGTGTATATGTGTGGACTTATAGGCAGAACTTAGCTCTTTTTAGATTATGGGGATAATTCCTGACAATTACTGATGTATGATAGCAGTTCATGGAGCACAAACTCATTTGAGATATTTGAAAGAGTTTTGAGGACCTTAATTATCTTCTGCTATCAGAAAAGACTAGAAAAATCTTCATTTAGGTAAAATTCTAAAATGTTGAACACAGTTACTCATTTATTAATTCTCAGAAAAGAATGTATTTCATGTAACCTTGGTTCATAAAACTTTTTCACAACATAAAAATAGTTTGCATCGCAAGTTTTGATCTATGTCAAGGCTCTTGAAGTTATTATTAGCAAAGCACAATGACTAGTCAGATTCCGATGTTATGTGTTGTGGGCTTGCTCCATCTTAATCATCAAACCGACAGCAAGGAAGGGCATATCAATCAAAGGCTAGGTACATTTTTAGTCTGGATACTTTGCCCGGATAAATTTCCATGTAGCCATTTGCAATTAGTTAAATATCTTTGTCCTCAAGGTCAGCACGACTATAATTTAAACTTCATCAAAGTTTAGAAATCATTTTGGTTGTAGATGGTACCTAATCATCAAGTTTTCTGTATAGCTACGAAATTATTTCAGATATATAGTAAACTAGATATATTATTTCCACCAAACAAGGATAATTGTGATATTCTAGTCCTGATGGTTGTAGTTTTAATGTACATCAAATACATTATAGATATAATTTGTAAAACTGTATTATGAATTTCATATTATTTTCATAAAGAGATTAAAAAATCTCAATTATTTTTTATCTTCTAAAAGTAGTGTATACATTTTTCTGATTTTCCTTTTCTATAATTTGAATTGTTATTTTTGTTCATTAAAGATTGTGATTTATCTAGATTGTATTTTAAATATTTGTGTATTTTTCTTCTAAATGTTTGCCTGCATGCAATTCATATGCAACATGTAGATGCAGTTAGTATCTACAGAGGTCATAGTAGGGCATTGAATTCCTTAGATCTGAAGTTACAAGTCATTGTGAGCCACCATGTAAATGTTAGGAAATGAGCCTTGGTTCTTTGTAAGAACAGACAATGCTCTTTACTGGTGAGTTGACTTTTTAGTCCCTAGAAATTCATTTTGGTTGTAAATGTTAGCTAATAATCCAATTTTCTATATAGCTATCAAATGTATATATCAAATATATATATATATATATATATATATATATATATATAATAAACTAGCTCTATCATCTCCATCAAATAAGTAAAATTGTGATGTTCTAGTCCCATTGATTTTCTTTTTAATGTGTCAGGTGACCTGATTCTAAATACATTAATTTTCAAACATAGCTTGGCCTATGTTTCAGAATCACTTTCTAATTATAAAATTACTTTACTAATTTTATTCCAATTATACAACATTTAGAGCAACTTTATAACTGGTATGTTTAAAAGGTCAATTGCTTTGCCCACGTACATAGTATTTTAAGACTAAACATTGCAAGTACCTATATATCAGTTCACTAAACTATAAACATTGCTTGAATTCTACATAAATAGTTGCATAATTCACATAAATTAGTAATAAGACTGGCCATAGAATGGAGAAAAAAGTCCGGTATTTACTAATAACTTACTAACAATATTAAAAGGCATTATTGTGCTAAAAGTTATTCTTTGGCCATAATTTCTTGGACCCTTTTCAGTTTTTTACTGTAGCTTTTGTTTGCACATTAGTTTTTTTGTTTGTTTTTGTTTTTGTTTTTTTAACAATTAAAGTTAGTAGTTTTATTACTACTAACTTTATTTTTGACATCAGGCTATCTGACCACACTACCCACCCTTCATTTTTTTTTTCCTCTTGTTCTCTTCAACCTCACCAGCTCCTCAGAAGTCTCCCCGAGTCACCATGTCTTCTTGTTTGGTGTTAAGTTATTATTGGTAATGATTCTGTAACCCCTGAATTTAACCTGGGCCATCAAAATGTACATGATCTAGATCTATCCACTGGGATTTATCAGTGGCTAACTGAAGGCCACTGAAGTTTCACTCCTCATCCAGCATCCATTGATTGTTGGTAGCTCCCCAGGGAGGTGCTGGATCCCATAAATACCTGCCCCACTCATGACTGAATAGTGACAGGCCCACTCTTGTGCAAAGAGTGAGGAAAAGTTTGACTGCTAAATTCATGACTATAATTTTCTTATCATGTGAAATTGTTGGCATTTCCTAGCTTTCCTCACCATTATCTGGCTCTTATATTTTTTTATAGCCCTTTGTGATGTTCTTTAAGATCAGTGGCTAATATAAGTGGCCATTTTAGGGCTGAGTATTCCACAATTACCTATTCTCACCAGTTTGTGTAGCCATATGTTTCTACATTGACTATTACTCACTCACTGCAGAAAGAACTTCACTGATCAAGGATAAAGTCAATACTTGTCAATGGTACTGAAATAAACACATAGAAGGCAATTTGACATTACTTAAGTTGAACAAAGCAATAGTAGTTTTCTCCCTAAGACCTGTGACCTCCCAATGAATTGGCTTCTGACCAGGATTTCAGTTCTAGATGTGAGTTGCCTCCTGTGGTGGGGGGCCTCAAATACAAGGAGAAAAGTTTAGGTTAGTGTAGAAGGAATGACAGCGGTCACTTCTATAGAAATGCCAGGGGCTATGCACCCAAAAAGGCATATGCTGCAGTAGGACTTAACTGAAGATTGTCTGAGAGATCAAGGATTGTTGATGCATACAGTGTCAGCCAATCAGGAATTGCTATTTAGAAGAGATGATTTTTTTGGGTGGAGGGTATTAAAGGAACTTGCAGCATCTTTCAGACCAGCTTGCTTCAGTGTTTCTCATTTGCTCTCATAGTCTTTGTTGTTGATTCTGAGTCACCTCACCTCCAACCCTCAAGGGCAGGTAGGCTCTGGCAGTGAGTAGTCCAGGGCACAGGCAGTAAGTTACCTCACTAACACTACTACATGCCCATCTTGCCTGAAAGATCGGTATTGTAACAAACTAGTTCAATCACTGGATAAAATTATTGATGGCTTTTCTTAAATTTTTAACAACATATTTTTTTCACTAATAGGAACACTCTTTGGGAGGTGTGTGCTCACGCGTGTATGTTTGTGTATGTACATGCGCTCGTGTATGTTTGTGTGTGTATGCGCACGTGTGCATGTGAAAGCTGAATGATCCTTCTTTGTGAAAGATGAGTAATCCTTCTAATCCATTAAAACAGCAGTCATAATAAGCTAATTTACAGATTTTTAGGTGAAAATGTGAATAAATTCATATAAACCAAGGAATAATTTTATCAGACAAATAAATCAGCTCATCAAGCTTCCTTGTAATATATTGGTGAGGAGCCAAATATCCCTATATAAATAAAAACAAAATAAAACAAAACAAAAAAAATGAGTTTAGCATGGGTAATAACTTACAAAAGCTTTATTACTAGAGCTTTCTATTAAACAAGCTGGTTTAGCCAGTTCTGAGAGTCTGTTCTTCCTAGTGATTGTTACTACTTGTGTAACATTACCAGAGGCTTGTGAATCTTGTAAGTTTTAGCAGCTTCCTGTAACTTGTGAGTTGTTTCCATCCTTGGTCTTATGAGCGTTCTTTCACCAACAAGGAGGTATGGTCCAGTTCAAAGAAAGTTACACATCACCAGGTTTATCAAAACAAATATAGGACCATAAAGCTTGTAGAAGAGCTTGGTGTATGAAAAGTGGGCAATGATATACTTGGTTTTTGAGAAACTCTCGTTCAAGAAGGGCCAAGCTAAGTCAAGTTCATATATCTGTGAAAATCATAAATAACAAATGTTCCACCCACCTCAATGGTTGGTAACCATACACAGAGAATACTTAGGAATAAGCTTCTGGAATTTTTTCAGAGAACAGGATATTTTCTGTTATCCTCATTTCTATGCTGATTATGATTTAGAAAAATAGCCTGCTATTTTTCTTAGGCCAACAAACATATACATTAAAAATGCTTCAAAAAGAAGGAAGTAGATGTTATTTTCATCCTAAAATTTTGATATCCGTTGGTAATCTTAACTCAAACTGAGATACTTGTTTTGGATGCCCATCAGGTTGAAAAGGCAGCAGCCAACTCCAGACTTACTCGGAAGCTTAAATGTCAAACAACAGCAGAATGTGCTTTTTTAAAAAAACATAACTAAAGAAGATATTCTATTATTTAATTGACTGAAATGATCAGATTCTTTTCAGGTGACCTTCTTCCAGTTCCAGCTGTAGCTGAAATGGTTACATGTTTACAAAGCAATGGTTAGAGTTATCAGTTAAAGATTATATACCCAGATGTTTCAGCAGTACCAGTACCAGTACCTAATTTTTTTTCTTTTTTTTTTTAGAACACACTCAACTAGGCAAACTTCATGGTTATTGTATGGGCAGGTTATTTTTGTTCTTAGGAAGACACATGTGATCCTTGGTTTTTACTAGTTATAAGTAAGTCTGTAAATCTTGTAAAGCTTGTATGGAAGTACTATATGCCTAAATGAATTTACTATGCCTCGCCTATCAAATAGCTTTGCTTAGCAACACAGTTCACTACAGTGATTGCTTACCACATGATTTTCCAGTGGCTCAGTTCTGCCTTCAGCAACATCAAAACAATGCACCCTACTTCACATCACAAACGGGAAAAGACCAAAACTCAGCATTCCCAATACACTTGCTACTGAATATGTACTCGTTTCAGACAACCCTATAAGCCCAAAATGTTTGAACTGTGGATCATTTGAATGTTCAGACACATCCATCATGCTCCTAGTGTGATCAGCAGCACACTGTACCTCTGTGGTGACCTCAAAGATTATAATGTAACTGACAATTTCCAATTGCCTACTGCCATTGTAGCTGTCATAACGAATTGCAGTGTTGCTCATACAAGTGTGATGAATTGGAGGAGGTCAACAAGTCCAGTCTCCTGCCTCTTATGTAAAACTAGAGTGCATACAGTTGTTTATGGTGCACAGTACTTGGTAGTAATAACTGATATTTGGCCACAGTATGAATTTACTATACTGACTGTTTTATGGTAGTCAGATTACAGCTTCGCATATATATTCATATATATTTTTTAGTTTATATAATATATATTGTGTTATATATTTATAAAATATAGATTTTGAAAAATAAAAATAGATTTAATCAGAAAATAATAAACTCTGAAAGGAGATTTATCAAAATATTAATGGTTGTTAATTATAAACGATAGTTTTTAAAACCTTTTTTTTTTTTTTACATATAAATGTCTGTGTGTGTGTGTGTGTGTGTGTGTGTGTGTGTGTGTGTGTGTTGTGTATTTGGCTGGTCTTGAACCCTCAGTGTTACTGTGGAGGTTTGAATACGCTTGGCCCATGAAAGGTTGCACTATTAAAAGGGTCTGACCTTGATGGAGAAAGTAGGGGTGGGCTTTAAAGTCCTATGCTCAAGGTCTGCCCAGTGGGGTGGAGACCCTCCCCTCCCCCTGGCTGCCTTTGGATCAAGATGTAGAACTCTCAGCTCCTTCTCCAGTACTATGTTTGTCTGGACATTGCCATGCTTTTCATCATGATGATAAACCACTCATTGCTACCGTGTACACAGCCTGTGACAATTTCAGACAGGTTCATAGCTTATGATGGGGATATCTCATATTTCACAAAGTGTTGAAAACCGGTGTTTTCCGCTGACTGATTTGTACTATCTTGTTCATTTGCTTGTTTGATTGCCAGTTGGTTTAAAATAGGGTTTTACTCTGTTGTCTACACTAGTCTTGTGCTTCTAATCTCCTAGGTATGAATGAACCTACCACCTCAGTCTTTAGTGCTGAGACTAAAGAAGTGAGTTATTAGACCTGGCTTTGATGACACATAGAAGACATGCACAGCTCTCCACATCTAATAATAGCATGTAGGGCTCTGTTTTGTCAATAAATGGGGTAAATAAACTTGAACTTGCAATCTATTTCATTTTAGAAAACCGATTTCATTTTTGACAAGATAGTACCTTACACGCAAAAAAGAGAGTCCTATAAAGTCCTCCTTACGAACCCCACCTTTATCCATGATGGAATGTTGATGCAAACTCTTAATGGCACTTGATGTTGGAATGACTGACTTTAGAGAAAGAGAAGATAATCACAAGCAAAACAATGTGGGTGACCATTAAAGCCAACGGACGTCAACTTCATTAGCACCAAGGATATATTACAGTAGTGGGATGTACAAATTGTTGAAAAACCCTAGAAATTAAAAAAAAGCATATTTGAAATCTTAGAGAAATATATGTTAACCAAGTGAGAACTTAAACCTATTCTTTCCGTGGCCAATATAGTCTTTCAGAATCCCCAGTTCCAATGATAGTTCAGCCTACTCCATTATGCATCCTTGAAAGAGTCTGAACACACTCCTGCTCTTTTATTTCCCAACTCCCTCTCTGTATATATGGGTGAAAAGGGGACACACAACTCTGATTACTAGTAAGTAACCAGTTTATAATAAGTAGTGAAGTCAAGTATTAATTAATGTGATTTTTTTAATACCCCAATCTATAATTTAAGCTCATTTACCCGGGCTGGAGATAAGGCTCAGTAATTAAGAACACTAATAGTTCTTCTGAAGGTCCTGAGTTCAATTCCCATCACCCATATGGCAGCTTACAATTGTCTTGCATGAATATGCATATGCAGACAAAGTTCACTTATACATAAAATACATAAATAAATTAAATGTTTAAGGTGCATTTACCCTTGTCTCTCACTAATATAAAATAAGATAATTTCCAAATTAGTAAAAAAAAGTAATTTGAGAACAACTATGTCTAATATATATTAAATCTATATTTATAAGTTTTAGCTCCATTGATTGGTTTAAAAAATTATATTTCCAGAAAAGACATAAGAAAGGTTTGCCTTAACAATGCCAACATTTCTGAAATAGGTTAAAGCAAAAGAGAAACACCCCAACACTTTATCATGGCCAACATGCTAAATAGGAAGAGACAGGGGTTCAATTTGGACAGTGTGGGATCTGCTTTGAACCAAGGGAGTGTGACCAAGCTAGGCTTCACAGCCATGTCCTTGGACGTGTGATGTGAAACAGCTGCTGTCTCAGGTTGGTCAGTGTTAAGGGCCTCGTCTTATGTCCTCCAGTTGCAGTGGCTCTGATTGGAAGTGACAGCACCTGGAACTTCTGTCAGCGTATTGAGGAGTAGGGAGCAGAAGTCCTGTGTCTTACTGCCTTGAGGGTAGAAGGCAATGCACAGGTCTCTGCTGCAGACAGCAGTTCTCTGTGTTTTGCTGATTAGAGCGAAAGTCAGAAGAAATTCTAGTCAATATTTATGGTAAAGAGAAAAAGTTTCTCTGTCCATTTCTTTCCATTTCTGCCTGTGTCTACCTATCCAATGATTTTCTTCTTTTGTGACTCATTAAGAGCTGATTCTGACTTCTCACATCCTAATAGTTTTAACACTTAGTCCCAATGCTACGTGACTACCAACCAACTCAATATTAGTTTGAAGGAGAATTAACTTGCCATTTGAAAGTTTTACAGGGAAAACATGCTTGATGATGACTCAGTTGTGAACATGAATATTAAATAAGTTGACATAGCTTTCTCTAGGTCCATTGCTAATGCACCGTTGAAAACTTCCTCCAGCCTCAAGTTCCATACCTATGTAGTGCAGAAGAGACAGTATATCAACTCAGAACTGTTTGATTGGCCAAATAATGAACTCCTATTCATTTTAGTTATTGTGCTGTTTAGTTTCCTCAATTGAGGGACTATCTGGCTTGGGTTGGCCTGTGGAACATCTTTGTAGGATTATCTTGATTTTGAATTGTTTGTACCCATTGTGGGTTGCACCATCCTTAAACAGGATGTCTTGAACAATAAGAAAGAGGAAAAATCTAGTAGGGATGCAGCATGCAGCCAACATGCAGACATGGGATACTCTATGTCCCTGCAATTAAATGGAGTACCCACCTATATCAGTCTCCTGCTTCTCTGACTACCTCATCATGACACACTGGATGGCTTCAAGTTCAAAGATGCTTCTTTACCTTGAATGTAAGCCATGACAGAAATCTGACGGTGGTGATCAGAAGTGCCACTTAATGCAGGCTATTATTTTCTATGTTCCTTGGGATTCTAACACACTGTTAGAATCCTTTTTGTTAGGATTATTTGCTTAAAGATACAACTATTCACACTCACACATGCAATAAAAGAAAAATATAAGTGCATGAAGAAGGCATCAGAGCACAACACAGTATTTTCCAAAGCGTGTGTTAGGCATGTTATCCTTTTGGTTTAATTACCAAAACATGTAGAAAATACTCTAATTTCCTGACTCAAAATTATGCAGTGACATGACTGCGTTAAAGACTCAGAGACGCCACCTCTAAAACGTAAGCTTTCTTAACTGACTGTCCTGTGGCAGCAGATGGGTTTTGCTGTAGATGTGTGACATTAGGGGTAGTTGTTCTCTATTTGGTAACTAAATTTGAGTTATTTTTCTTTGGACCTTTAGTTTCTTCTTTATAAAAAGAACAGAGCTTTTTTTTCTTTCTGAAACAATTGAAGACAGTATAAATCTAGGTGGTACATTTTTCCCTTTACCTAATTTTTAGGCAAATGTTTAACATTTTCATCTTATTGGCAAGCATAGGAGAATAGGGTTTTTTAATAATTAATAATAATATGTTTATTATTATTATTATTTGCACAGAGTTTTCAGTGGTTTCACTGGAAACCCCAGCTGCTGTCTAGAATACTTGGATGCTCATTGATTCTTTCATCCCTTCTGAATCCCTGTCCTTTGAAAATGTATCCTGTGATCGGAATGAGCCCTGTGTGTTAGAGAGAATCCTGATGTAGGTTTTGACAGGAACGGCTCTAGTGTGAGCATTGCTCATTTTTAAAAAAAATGTTTGGTCTTGTTTTCTATAATTTTCTTTCATCCCATGGATATTTCTATTCTTCTTCAACAGGTTTACATCTTTTTTTTTTTTGCCTGATAAATTACTTTCTTTGGTTTGCTATGGCCAATACCTAACAGGAATGAGTTGAAGGGGGGGCGGTATTTTGACTCCAAATTTCAGCCATCATAAGATGGGTTTGGCAGGGTTCAAGGAATTCTGGGTATGTGGCAGAGGTTTCTTGAATATAATGGCACATTAGGAAGCAGAGGATAGAACAGAAGCAGGATCAGGGTTTCACCTTCAAATACTCACATCCTGTTGAAGCTTTCATAGATTCCCTAGCCAGCACCATCAACTGGGGACCAAGTCTTCAAAGCAATGAGTGTCTGAGGGAATATTTCACTTTAAAACGATAACATTCACTATTTTTCTCTATTTTTGATTTATGTGCATGTTTGTGTGTGTGTGTGTGTGTGTGTGTGTGTGTGTGTGTGTGTGAGAGAGAGATTATGTTTTTATCTCTGCACATGTCTTTTCTGATGATGTAGTTGTAGGCACTTGTGAGATGCTGCGTCATCTTTTCAGCTCCAAGACTTGGATTCTTAAAAATCCCACTACCTCTGTCCAGAGTCGGACATTTTCCTGATTTCCCACCTTAATACTGAATCTTCTGGTTCCATGATAGCCATTCTTCACCCACGAATCCATCAGAAGCTCCCATCCCTTCTTTTCCCAACTCTCTACAGATCTTCCATTTTTAATGACAGCTAGCATTCCCTATACTGTTATTTCTTCTGATGGACTATCAATGTAATTCTTTGAAAAGTGTTTGCATTAATTTGCATGAAAAGGATGGAGAACTTATTGGGTTATTATAAACTGTTTAGCACTCTGCCCTTGCAACCAAGTCAATGAATGAAACTTGAAATAAAGGTTTCAGAGGAGATTCTAGCACTGTGAGGAGAGCCCACACAAGCATAGACAGGACTCCACCATGTTCCTCAAAGAAAATTTCTTTGATTCTGAGTTCTAGTTCTCATGTTTTTTGAACTAGATTATAATCTGGTGAATTATAACTCATAGTAATACAAAGTAATTCTCATTTACAAACATGGATATTCAGTCAAGACTTTTCGTAGTTCTCTGTGAAAGCCACTCTGCCTCTGCATATACATTTTTATATTTATGATCTAAAAGTTGTCTCTTCACCGGGATCAAAAGACAGGATTACTAAAACAGAGTCAAAGCTTCTCTCTGAACTTGTGCTGTCATCTTGAATCCCTAACTGGTGGTGAGAAGGCAATACTAATATAATGCTGTGCTCCTGTATATACATATAAGAAACTCACTACTATATGTTGCAGTAACTTAGCCGAGATACATAAGTTTGATAGATGTAGAATGAGTTAAAATTTCACCTAAAGTGTGCTGATCTCTGGTGGTTGATGAAGTTTATAGTCCTTATCTTGAAAAGTCGAACATTTAGCAGAAACCACCTGAAGGGATGATTCTCACAGTTTTCTGGACATAGGCCATAAGTGGGTCCTGTTCCTTTAGAAAGAATTTCTTGTTTTTATTGCCACTTGCCAAGTGTTTGTATACTTTATTGTGACCTGCAAAGAAAATGTTTTTTCCTACAATTCCAATTCCTGTAAACATGCCTAACATTGAAGAAAATCCCTGTCAATGGGCAGAAAACTCAAAGACCACTTGTTAGCTGACCTGTAAAATCTCTAAGAACTTATAGACCTGCTAGACCCTTTCAAAGCATTAGCTCAGCTGTTCAGCCTACAGTCCAAGAAAATGTTTCCTCTGTTTTGTGAGTGCATGATTGAGTTCTTGCAGTTTTCCCATAACAACTCAATATTTTTCCTGTATGTTGTCAAAAAATAGAATTCCTCTTAAGACAAGTGGTGGAATGTAAGATCTCTTTTGTTTAAAGCCAGCAATAAAATTCAAAACATTATTCTAAATTTTTGCCACCTTAGTATGCATGAGTTGGTCATAAAAAAAAAATCCATTATTTTTCCTTGTTTGATGACAGAGCATGAGACCTTCATTTCAGCAAGAGTTTTATCTCATCCCAGAAGAGACTTTATACAGTGGCATAGAAGAACCAAAATAGACAAGGCTTCCTAGTTTCCATCCATTTGTTCCTTCTAAAAGAAAATCTAATGGGTCCCACAAAAAACTAATAAGAAACAGGGCCCTGTAGATTCCTTCTCCCTAACCTGAGTAGCTGAAGCAGCCACCTACAGGTTTTGCCAACCAGAGGCCCAGTTAATCAGTTAACAAAGAATTCAGAGTTACAGGACAAAGAGCTGCTGAGTCATCCCAGGAATGGGCTGGATAAGAGAGACAAACATCTGCCTGCAGGAACTGCACCCCACCCCTATGGACTGGTTCAACCTACTGATGTTCAAGAATTGGAAAACAACCAATTGTGTGCACCCTCGCGAAAGTTTCTCCCAATCATGTGCACCCACGCAAAAATTTCTCCTTTTCCCCACCCCAAGCTTATATTTACCCTAAATCCCGGAGCCACGGGCCGATGCCTCTGTCTCCTACACTGAGACACGTGTCGGCCTGGAGCGTTCCACCATTAAACTACCTCGTGTTCTTGCAGCAAGTTGGTCTCTCTTGTGTAACCTTTGGGTGCTCGCTATCCTGAGACCCTAGTGGGGTCCCCTTTGGGGAACACTAGACCTTTCACTTCCATAATTCTTTTGCCCATATCTCTATACTTCTGTGAGAAAGAGACCACCAAAGGGACCCAGCACCAGTGTCCTTGCAAGCCTTAACATAGGTCCTGTTACTCAGTAAAATCTGTGCCTTTGCTACTAGTGTACTCTCTTCACCAGCCTCATTGGTTTCATAGGCAAGTGTCATAAAAAATGAAAAAACAACTGTATGCACCTATCCACTTGAGAAGGCAAAACTAGGTAGATCCATGGAGCTCATTGATCAACTAGAATAGCCAAATTGGTTAACTCCAGGTCTAGTGAAAGATACTGTCTCAAAATATAAGGTAGAAAGCAAATGTGAAAAACTGTCAAATAGCCCTCTGACCCCCACCCACATGCATGTGTACGTGTGTGCAAGCAAGTAGGCATGCACGCATGCATGTGCATGTATATCTTTACACATGCATAACCATATGCATATATTCATAAGAATGTGCACATACACAACACACATTCATACACAAAGCTATGCCAGTAAATGTATTAAAACTCACTCAATTCACCCCATATTTACCAATGAAAACTTTTAAAGTAATAATTACATAGCATGACTCTATCCCCAACTCATACAGGCTAGTCTATACTGTATCAACCATTTCAGGCTTGTAATGCTCACTGTAGCTAGTACAGTTGAATTGAAAGAAAAATTAAGAATTACCTAGCCCCAAACTCTCTCCTTGCAAAGAGGAGGGCAGAGCTATTTATTACCTTTGTCTACAGTTCCACATGCCAGGTGCACTTCATTTATGAATGACTTGTTCTTATGCACTAAAGTTCTGTGCCCTCAAAGGGACCATTCTTACGCTTCCTTTTTTCTCTAGTTGTGAGCACCTAGGGAGTGATTGACCTTAGAGGTGTCATTCTTTATGCAAATGAATAGAAGCCTCCTCTTGTTCTAATGCAGATAGAAATTGAATAGGTCCCCTGGATTCCTGCCTTTTATTACCCATTCTCCTGCTCTAAGAAGCCCTTTTTCTTCCAACTTTCCAGTGAAGTGCCACATCTCTTTGTCATTCAGTGAAGTATACAGTTACCAGGCATTTCAACTTAATATTCCTAATACATTCCCTTAGCAAAGTGATTTCTTAACAATGATTAGGTGTGGCTAAAGTAATTCAGGGAGGCGTTAAGGTATATATAGGTATGCTATATTTGATTAGAGGCTTTTATACTGGATTGAGAAGGAACTTTAACACCTTGTTTTTATTTTTTAATGGAAGGAACCTCCTACTTACAAATTATCTTTAGAAATGGTATTGCCTATAGAGATAAAACTTATTGTCCCAATGGCATCACAAACAAAGTGTGGAAAACAACAGACTATGGTTACTCAGTATCATGAGTTTCTCTATACTAGAACCTTCTCTCCCATACCTACATAAATACAAATAATAAACCTCATGAAACCACTCTGCATTCCACTTTCAAGAAAATTATTTAAGCAAAGAAAAATGTCAACCAGCACATTATTAATTATTGAGATTTGCTTAATTTGAATATTTTGCTTAATCAGCAAACCTTGTTGTGTGTGCCACCTTTTAAGCAATATAACCTAAAAGGCCACAGAAACATATTTATTACTATAATAAAGAGAAGATATCTAAGGCTGCCTTCTCCTCAAACAGTCAATCTTATATGTAGAATGTGCATGTTCCCTTATGTCTACTTAGTAGACTTGGTAACTCTGTCTCACTCTGACTCACCCTGCCATCCCTTTCCTCTAGGAATGGAAGCATTTCTTTCACAGTGTGCTAGGAGACCCAGCTGGACTGCTACTATGACCTGCTACTGAGATCCTGCTGTTAAAGCAAAAACCTCAGCTCTCATTTTAAAGAGAACAAAAACAGTTCTGTATCGCCATTTTCAATGACCATGGCCTGGAATATAGACTTAGGTAACTTCAAATTTTATGTTCCAATTTGGATGCAGTGTCATGAAGTTTTATTGTTTATCAGAATATAAAAAAAATCATAATTTAAAGCAACTTTAAAACGCACTAGTGAGTATATCAAAGGGACAGATAAAGCAAGACGAGGGAAAGTTTTCTATAGGCTCACAATGTTAGATGTTATCTGATAACATTCCCAGTTTGGGGGATGGTGGAAGCTTTTAGTCTATAAATAGACTGCAGTTTCTCTCTTCAGTCACAAAATGCTACTTCAGACTCAGAGATGGGTAAGGGATGATTGTTTTGGAGGGCTAGCCCCTGATAACTAACCTCTGGATCTGACTCATCCTAACCACTCCATAGTGCTGAAACACTAATCAGGCATTCAGTCTCTACAGACAGGGCTTGTAAGCATCTAAGGAACAGATCCATGCACGTAGAATTCATCACCTTCTACCCTAAAGGGGCATACTTTATACAAATATGCATTCAAGTCTACTTACTATATGGGAAATGTTTAGTTAGGCATGGGTTTCAAAAGAAAAATAAATAATCAATAATCGTGTTATAAGTTCCTTTGTGTAATAATTTTAATCTGTTTCTGAAGAATATGTTTTGCGGTAATTGTTTTTAGAGAACATGTAACTCGTGCTGTGAGTTACTTTTCTTCTTACCTAGGTAACATTGTCTTAGAGGGTATAAAAGGTCTAAGAGAAAAAATAAAGTTATTGTAGCCAGCTCATTAGTGTTTACTCCATTCACCAAAATGTGTGTATGTATATATTTCAAAATATACACATACACACATTGTTTGTATCTTTGCTCCATTCAGTCAATGTGTGAATATGTATGAGTGTGTATGTATGTATGTATGTATGTATGTATGTATGTATGTATGTATGTACATGTTTATGTATGAAGTTGTTGGAACTTTTTGGAGCTTGCTTCATCTACAGAGTATGTATATGTGCATGTGTCTTATTTTCCTCCATTTTTGCCGGCTCCAGAGAATTAGGTTTTTCTCCCTCAGAAGTCTGCTGTGTGACACTTCAGCAAGTCCACATTTGGACCTCCTAGGTTTACCCTGTGGTGTTGAAGGTGGTCTTAAAAAATAAATCCTGCCGGGCAGTGGTGGTGCACGCCTTTAATCCCAGCACTTGGGAGGCAGAGGCAGGTGGATTTCTGAGTTCAAGGCCAGCCTGGTCTACAGAGTGAGTTCCAGGACAGCCAGGGCTACACAGAGAAACCCTGTCTCGAAAAAACAAAAACAAAATAAATAAATAAATAAATAAATAAATAAATAAATAAATAAATAAATAAATCCTGCATGACTTCTTATATAATATTTTAAGTCATGTCTAGAAGACTAACAAGGTAAGGACCATGTCATTTTGTGTTAGTTCATGTGGTTTTAGCAAAGTGACAAGCAAATGCCTATGATATTTAGTTCAGAAACAATTGTTAAAGTTAATATTTTAAGTTTGTAGTATTTTAAAACATTTATGTGGAACCCAGAGAAAGGTTGACTACAATTTCTTTTATGTACTATACATACTAACATCCCCATTAAATATCAAATATTGTAATTAAATTCTAACCCCCCACACACACACATACACGTACACACACACACACACACACACACACACCCTTCATGATGAGCTGATCATTAATATCAAACATTTTAGAAATGGAGTAACTAAGCAGAGGACCATTTAATTTACCAAAATTTTACTGAAAGAAGTAAAGTGCCACTTATAATTTGATTATCAAAAATCTACAAAGAACATATGTAAATCTTCCAGATAGAGGATCCATGAGTGAGAAGATCAAATAAACTGCTTCAGGTTACTGCTCCAGCTTGGATTCAGGGTGTGAGTCATGTTGATTCTTGTTTCTTGATTTTCCTTTAACTTCTGGCGTCAACAGATTTAAATGATTTGATCAGAGGTGTTTGCAAATTAACTCCACTAAATACTAGGTAATTGTGGTATACCATCCAACCCCAGTATGACTTCTTGTGGACATGTTATGAATTTCAGAATAAATGAGCTGAAAATGTTCGTGTATTCTTGCAAAGCTAATGGTATTGTGGTGTGTCTTAGCATGTCTATTGCTTCAGTAAAACATTGTGACTGAAAAGCAAGTTGGAGAGGAAAGGGTTTATTTGACTTTATGGAAGAAAGTCGGATGGGAACTCAAACAAGGCAGAAACCTGCAGCAGGAGCTGATGATGCAGATGCCATGTAGAAATGCTGCTTGATTCCTTGTTCCGCATGACTTGCTCAGCCTGCTTTCTTAAAGAACCCAGTACCCAGAGCCCAGGGGTAGCCATAATGGGTTGAGTCCTTCCAAATCAATCACTAATTAAAAAAAAATCCTTGCAGGTCTACATTCATCTTGATCTGTGGAGGTATTTTCTTAATTGAGGTTCCTTCCTCTCAGATGACCCCAACTGTGGTCAAGTTGACATAAAACTATCCAGCATATGGTACATTCACTTATGTCTTCTTTGCTCTGGCATTATAGACATTGGGTGCTTGGTTCTCCAGAATTCCAAATGTCACTACTAATTAATATCTTAAAATAGATTTCACAGCTGCCCCATCCTGAAAGTCACTCCCTCCTGAGTTCCCATTTTTCTCATCTTGGAGACTTGAGGGTATAGCATGCTCACTGGTGATTAAAAGGAGCTGTGTCAGTGTAAGCACATGATTGTTTATTAAAACACAGTCAATGATGCTTATTTCAAAGTTAATACAAAAGATACATCATTTGTATGACTGTACATTACTGTTGGTTTAAGGCACATATATATAGTATATTTTCTTGCAGTTAAGTCTGAAACACACACACACACACACACACACACACACACACACACACACACACA
>JANHMN010000008.1:14203450-14242423 GCA_030674055.1 Rhabdomys pumilio | reverse complement strand
ACACACACACACACACACACACACACACACACACACACACACACACAAAGAGGCCCTTCCGAACAGAGATTAGAAGCAATTATCTAGCTAAGTGTGGCCAAGGTGTGTTACTATGTAATAACTACATAATTGAAAGTGGTGAAAGTTCCCAGAAGGTACTTGGATAATCTAGTTAACAACTTCAACTTTTTTCATCCCGTATTTCTTCTGTAGACATAAATCTGCTCTATAGGTTTTCTTCCTATAATAAATGAAATCCTATTTCAATTTTTTCTTATATTTAATAGTATTCATAAGACCAGGAGTTTAGATTTTTTTACTTGACACTTTAGTGTGGCTGATCTCACAGGGAATAGACAAGCATTAATTTCTGGAGACTTAGTAATAAGATTAAAATAAGAGGAAATGAATAGAAGGATCATTCAAAGCAAAGTCTAGTCTGCAGGCAGCACCACCAGAAACCATTCCCAGGAACAAGTATTTCTTTAATGACCTTTAAAGAAGGAGATTTTGTCACCCTTTTAAAGTGGCTTTCCACAATATTGGGCTAAAAGGATCCTCTTAAGAAGTCTTACAGCTGCAGAACTTGAAAACATATCTATAAAGATAGCGCTGAAATTACAGTGAAGACGCTTGAGCTCTGTGTTATTGATCTACCACCTACCATCACAGGAATTCAAATGGTGTCTGAGTACTTGGGAGGGCTGAAGAGCCAGCTCAAGATCTATTCCACAGCCCATGGGGGTTTAACTGTGTGGGCCGAGTTTCATTTCCTAAACTGAGTGCTGGAAACATAGCTCTTCCTTTTATTATCGTGAAATAACTTTGTGTGATTTAAGGATTGTATGTTTTATAAAATGCTCTCCAGTGTTTGCATGGGTGAATTCATATATGTGCAAACATACACATCCAAATTGTAATTTCAATTTGGAGTAGTTTCAAAATATGTCCATTTCTTTTTTTACTATCTAGCATATACCTAGAAATTTAGTTTAAGATTCATATTCTTTATGGTAATTCAAGACAGTTCAGAGCCATCAATGTGAGCGAGCTAACATGAAATTCTTGCTGGATACTTGCCACCTCATAAAGCCTTTTGAGGTTTTAGTTAGCTCATTTCCTTCTTTTCTGATAATTTATGTATTAGCATCTCACAATGCTACCCCCTGTCATGTTGTAGATGTATTGATTATAGCATCAACACCCTGGCAGCAAGTTTGGTGCATGCATCTGTCTCCTATTTCACCCTCATCACTGGCAGTCTCCAACTTCTGGTAATAGGCTTCTTAAGAGCAGGACCAGGGCTTTACATCTGTGTCACTCTGACACCTAGCATGATGCACTGAATAGAGTTGGCTGATCATTATGAAAAGAGAGGGAGCATGAATGTCAGCCATATCTGAAAGTTCCTTTCTTCAGGAGGAAGCCTGAGCATGGGAAAATATGTCAGAGCTATCTGAAACATTTACTAATGCTTTACTTAGGGGCTAGAAGATAAGATTGGTTTGAATATTCTGTATAACTAATCTATGTACCAGTCAAGTATTTATCACTTGACTGTTACACTGGAAAATGGAGGTTAAGGCATTTACTCATAGTAAGCCGTACAACTACAGCTTAATTGAGATGAGAAATCAGCCAAGGATCGATGTCATGCTTTCTTCTATAGTGACTATGTTTTTGATATTTCAGGAGTGCTTTTGACAGCTGTAAAATATAGAAGAATCCCTTTCATCTTCCTACATCTAGACAGCCTCAACCCTCTTTGGCAGCAGCAAGAGACAGCTAAGAAAATATTTCACTTCAGCGGCTATACTAATCATCTTCTGATCACAATACATACCAGACAATGAACTTTACCACTCCTGTGAGTTCAGCAAATGGGGGCACATGAGGCACCATGAACTCTCTAGTGAACCTGATATTTTCATCATATTACCTCTGAGAAGAGGAGAAATACCAAGTGCACGGTATGAAAATTTTGCATGTACAGTCTTGAACTCATGCATATATTATCTGTCATTTGTCTCCTTTCTTCTTAAAATTCATGTTCTTCTGAGTCACTATAATTTTTTAATATACACCACTCTTGGGTTGTACTCATTCATTTTGTTTATCTGTTTCCCTTTCATACTCCAATGCAGAGATTATCTAACTATGGCCTGTAAATTACCAATGGATCTAGACTTTTACAAATTTGAAGACTACAAAGCAAATTTATATTTAACGATAACTGAAATGCTGTAAAGTTCAATTTTTATCTTCCCACGATAAACATGCATGTGTATGCAAATTTGTGTAGAGGCCAGATGTCATTCATCCCTTCGTGTCATTTCTCAGAAGATATATGCCATTGTCTTTTCAGAGTTTCTTGCTGACCTAGAGCTTGCCCAGTAATCCAGGTTGGCTGACCAGTAAACCTCTGAATCTGTTTGTCTCTGCCTCCCCAGCACTGGGTTTACAAAAGTGACCAACAATACTTACTTAAAACAAGAATATAAAGCCAAATATCTGTTCTTCATATTTTTTAACATGAGCATGTCCTTATGCTCATGTGGGAAGCCTTTCACTGACTGAGCTGTCTTCCCAGCCTTAATGACTATTTTTATCACATGATATACTCTATCTTTTAATTTCTGTATATTACTTCATTTGCATTATGGTAGCAGTGACACCTTTTAGCCTTTTAACCCATGTAACCCAAAGTTTGACTGCAATCTGACCTTATGTATGAAATATTTGCTGATCCTTTGTAGGAAGGATAGGGAAGGACCTTCTCCATAAAACCTCTGATTGGATATTTTTTTCATCATTCCTTTGGTCATTATTCTGCTGTGTTCTTGTTTCCTTTGAAGTGTCTGAAAAGCATATGTTTTTATGATCATGACAATGGAAGCTTTACAGAACCACTCATGGTTTGTGAAAGTCACTGTCACTAGTGGAATGTTCAATTGTTCTTCAATCTTTATGCTTTGTTACTGCTAATTGGCAGAGACATCTTTTTAAGGTTAATTTTTCCTTGGTCCCATCAGTTCTCCAGTACCTGTTAACATAATCTGATAATGAAATACATTAATTATTGAGTCAAAAATGGCCTCCCTCCAGAGTGGAGATGTTTGAATTTGGAGAATACTGCTACTAAAGCAATGGTGAGGGTCTGGCTCCTGCACCCTGTTGGACAAACTCCAAGAGCATGTTGTGCCCATGTATTACCATATTGATTTCCCAAGGCTGTCATAATAAAGTGTGCCATCTTAAGAATTCAAATACCAGCATAGTATTTTCTCCTCATTCTAGTGGAAAAATGTTGCAGAAAATTTTCATTTAAATGAAGCAAATCTCCCAAATAATGATGGTGGGCTTTATTTGCCTGAGTACTGTGTGGTGGGTGAGTGTTAAGGTACTAATGAAAATTTGATGGTGCTGGGTAACCACGTGCCATACACAGTAGACACTTCTTCCTTTACCAGCTGACCTCTTCACAACATCAAGAAGTTACATATCTCATTTCTTCTTTCTGTAGACACAAGGTACACTTTGAAGAAAGTACCCATTTTCTTCTTTCTTTTTTCCTCTTTTATTCCTACTTTTCTTGTTCTCTCTCTTAAGCTTCCTCCCTTCATTTCTCTGTTTTCTATTTTTCTTTAAAAAGTCATACTCTCTGTACTTATTCTTTACAACGTTTGTTCTCAAATAAAAGAAGTATATTTGGTGGTAGATGCATGAGAGGAAAAAAATATTCTCCTTCCTTCTGTTGTTATTACAATGCCATTAGTTACATCCCAGTCACATCAATTATTTGTCTTAAACATTCAATTCTTTCTTGAATTAAGGATGAGCGTAGATTTAATCATATGTTAGCACTTCATGAAATTAATTAGATTTTCTGGTCTTCAGTTCACTCCAACATATTTAAAAGACCCACTGCTAAGAAGCAGAGGGAGCAAAGCTTAGCAATTATGGTGAGACATGGGCAGTTCATGGGTGTGGCTGGTATCAGACTCAGCCATCACTGTAGGTGATTAATTTGTCACATCTGTTGAATTCACTGTGTGTGATTCAACATAATGTACTAGTGGTATTGAAGAAACATTGTGTGACTACTTTCGACTACATGTCAGTGAAAATCAGTGAAAAGCCAGATAGTATATATGTTTACCATTTTATCTTAATAATAGATTTCATCTTTGCCTTCTCTGGTCATCATCCTAGAGAACAATTTTGCTCAAGCATTTTTTTGTTTTGTTTTGTTTTTTTGTTTTTTGTTTTTCGAGACAGGGTTTCTCTGTGTAGCTCTGGCTGTCCTGGAACTCACTCTGTAGACCAGGCTGGCCTCGAACTCAGAAATCCGCCTGCCTCTGCCTCCCAAGTGCTGGGATTAAAGGCGTGCACCACCACCGCCTGACCAACTCAAGCATATTTTATTTAGAAATGAGACTCAATAATCTTTCTACAAGCATGATTAATTTAAGTCTATTTTTTTTTACATCACAGTATTAGAACAGTTTCCAAGTGACAACTCTTTGAGAATATCATAGTTTTTTTTTTTAAATGTTAACATATATAAATGAGCACAGTTGTATCAAAATTCTTTGATATAAAAGGTCTAGAAACTGAGTTGGTTGGAGATGTCTCCCTCCATGTTTATAAACTAACCGTTCATAGAATTCCTGTTCTGTCCATGTAGGCTAAAGACATAAGATTTATGGGTCAGAGACAAAGGGCAAAGGGCTTTGTTACTCACAGTTAAAATGGCAGATGGAGATTAATTTTCTGTTTTCTAAGTTTGAGTAGGTTCATGGTATCCTCAGTGGGGGTCACACAAGGTTTTATCATGGGTGCTTGCGTGCACTATGGGCTTTTCTGCAGGAGCAGGACTCTAAGCTTGAAGGATTCAGCACTTTGATAGACACTGGAAGCAAACTGAATATTTGTCCAAAGGGAGACATTACCTCATCCTGTGAGTTTGCTATCTGCAAACACGGTCCTGCGAAATATTCAGATGAGGGGTTGTCAGGGACATGTATTCTTTGTGAGCCAGTAAGAACATGCTCAGATATTCAGGATCTATCAAACATTGATTCTTTCATTAAAGAATGGAATAATTTGTGGGCATTTTGAATCATGTTGTGCAATAGTTTATTTTATGTTAAACATAATGTGAATTAATAATCCTTGTTAACCCATATGCCAACAAAATACTTGAAGTAAGTTACACTTAGTCTTATGTTACTGATCAATGTGAAATCAACAAAGGGTTAACATTTTCTTGAGTGTTCTTTGTATTAGATTCACATTATTTATTACTAGAAACCTAACAAACTATTATTATTTTTATTCAAAAATATTATACTCCATTAGAAATATTTTTCTTGTTCTGATTTAAAAACTACATGCTTAAGTTTATATTTACATGTCAGGATAATTTTATTGATTTTATTGATGATGCTTTCAACTTTGAATTTATCTCCCATTGTTTCTTTCACATTAAATATCTTTCAGTTGAACAAGTACTTATGAAGACAATGTTTCAATGTGCCACTTGACTTTCTATTCTCTCAAAAGTAGACCTGCCTCTAAAATGATTTGAGTGTAATTTGGGTCCTTTGGGAAAGATTTCTGGTAACATTAGTCAGGAGTGGGGGAAGTGTGTCAGAAAGCACAAACTTATACAGAAAATGAGTATTAACAATCAACCAATATAGGCAACTCAGGTTAAGATAATCTGAGTTCTCCAGGACCTAATGTAACGAAATGCCTCAAATATATCTAATTTGAGTTATAAGAGATTCTGAAGTTAAAGGATAGTTCTGCTAACTTTTTCAGCTACCTTTGAGGTTAAGTAAATTTATTTATTAAAGTTAGACAGTGTATGTAGTTGTGCTGTGTAGTTCTTGTTATGTAGTTCAAGCTGGCCAAAAATTTGACAACTGTCTTCTAATCTCAGCCACCCAAGTGGTGGGATTAGAGAAATTTCCATCCAGTTCCAACGGCAGACTATTTTTAAGTAACTGGAAGTAGTTGGTGTTGTCTAGCTACTAGAAAAAAGTCAAGAAAGTGAAATGATCACACTTAGGTGTCACCTTTAAGGCCCAAAAGTCATGGGTGAACAGACTGGACACTCAATACCACATTTTTATGATGTGTCTAAACTCTTCACTGCTCTGTTAAACATTTAGAAATTATTTCCTGTATACTAAAAATAATGCAGATTTTAATTCCCTTAGTGATACCTTAAAGATGGCCAATTGATGTGCATGCTATTCTATAAGAGGGAGTAGAGGGCTGTGATGTCACAGGGGAGCAATATATGATTAAGATGCTATATAAATTCTAGGAATGTTGTGACACATTGGTAGAAGTCCTTAAACCCACCTTTAAATGATTAACAAATGTTAAATACTCCTCTAATAGAGGCATGTAAACATGTCCATATATGAAAATCAAATTACCACAAGCTTTCCCATGCTGTGGTTAACATTGATTGTCCGTTACCATATCTGGAAACACTTGGGCATCCACTATAGCTGAAATGCTTATTGCCTGTTGCTTCTACTCCTCCATCAAGAACTCTAGCTCTCTGGAGTAGTACATCCAAATATACTCCTTTATAAGTTGCCTTGATCATGTTCTTTTATCACAACAATAGGAAAGGAAAAAACACAGTAGTGAAGCACTAGCATGTATCACTCCCTACTTTCCAGCTACAGATGCTACTTGATTCATCTTTTGGAACTACACCCATTGACTCACCTTTGGGAAGTACACCTAGCTTATTATTCCCGCCATGACAGAATGTATCCTCAAACTGTGAACCAGAATAAACTATTTCTTAAGTTGCTTTTGTCAGAGTGTATATCTCAGGAACAGGAAAAATAACAAAGACATACCATTTTCTGGTATACTTTTCCCTAATACTAAGTGGGTATTTTCTATATTTATAAATAGAAGCTCATTTCCTCTCTGACTAAGCTCCTCTCTCCCATACTTGGTGTCACCTCAGGCTTCTATGATTCTTGAAGGCTACTTTCAGTTGAAATGAGTTCTGTCATAGTGGCCCATGGTCTCTGCATACTGCTGTGGTCTCTTAATATTCAGTTGCCATAAGGTAGTATTATTTACAGAAAAGTTTTTGATGTGATGATTTTTCTGGATTATTGACAGTCATAGATATATTTGTTTACAAAATAATAACACAAATTAACAATAACAACAGTACCATGTAGTATTTCTTCTAAAATTATGTAGATATCTACTTCCACAGGGTCTTACTCTGGCAAGTTTTTTTTTTCTCTGAGGACTTTAACATGTTTTCTGTCTAATTTTCTTTAGTCTCTGCTTTGATATATTCTATTTTAAGCTTCAAATTCAAGGAAAATTTTACAGCCTTCTCACGAGGTTCCACTGAAAAAAATATTGTTAATGGGTCACTCTTCAACTACTGAAGGTGGAATTTTGTATTTATAGAACATTAAGCAAACTAATAAAAAACCCTTCTGTAGTCCTCTATTTATACTTTACCTCTTCAGAACAAAATCATTTTGATATCCAAATCGATGAATAATTATCCCCTTATAAAATAAATTACTTTTCTTGATGACAAAACTAGATACAAACTACTTATAAATTGTTATAAGATTTAAAAGCCATTACTTTAATTCCAATGGATTTACCAAAGAATTTCAGACATTGAAGTAGCTTCCCAAACCGCCATGACTCACCAGCCTGTATTATTTTAGAGACATAGCACTTTAGAGAGGAAAGCAAGGGTCATTGTATTACTGAACGCAAGTACAAATCTCAGAAGGTTAGATGAGGCCAACTGCTTTATAAATCCATGGCTTCAGTCTAATCAGACTCATCCAAGTCATCCATAGGCCAAGGGCCAACATTTTGCAATATAAAACACATCCATGGGTATGAGGATTCATTTCTGTCATTGTTTTATTTGGATGGCTGAGGCAATAGTTCCACCATGGGTGAACAAAGCAAAATTATACAGTGAGTTCCATGCCTCCCTGGGGTACAGAATGAGACCTTGTCTCATATAAAGTAAAGCTATACAATCTAAATCAAATCAAAGCAAAGCAAAGCAATTCAACAAAGCAAAACAAAACACATCCCCGACATCTACCTACAAATAAAGTGAAAGGTCAGGGAAAGGCAAGGCATACTAGGAAGAGAGTCAGTTGACAACAGAACAGCTTTAATTGAGAAGCAGTGTCTGTCTCTAGACTGAGAAACTTGAGATCATCCTGTCTGTTTACAGGCTAAGGATAGATATGGAGGATCAAATGGGCAAAAGAAATGGAATCAAAAGCTCTCCACTTTTGCAGGAGACTGGTCATCGCTGGTTTCTGGAATTGACTAAGAAGTGGTGAAGGTTGGGTAAAAACGCTGTCATCTGTTCATAGCAGCCTTATTAATAATAGTCAGAAGCTGGAGAGAATCCAGGTGTCCTTCAACAGAGGGATGGATACAGAAAATGTGGTACATTTACACAATGGAGTACTTAACTTAATAGTTTTTAATAAAACAATGAATTCATGAAATTCTTAGGAAAATGGATGGAATTAGAAATTATCATCCTGAGTGAGGTAATTCAGTTACAAAAAAACACACATGGTATGCACTCACTGATAAGTGGATATTAGCCCAAAAGCTCGAAATACTCAAGATACAATTTCAAACCACATGAAGCTCAAGAGCAGAAAGACCAGAAAAAAAAAAAAAAAACCAACAACATAAAAACAAACCTGTCATCTGATTCACCTTTTTAAGCCAGCCATTACTGGGTGGAAAGTTGGAAGCAGGATACTAGTGAAATGAGTTAGGTTAGTTCTGGGACTACTGTGGTTCCAGAGAGATTATCACTATCTAAATTAAAAGAGAGAGTTTAACAAAATTATATGGCCTTGCCTACCATAAAAAACCACCTGGAAATTTTGTGGAGCTAGAAATATTGAGTGCACTGATTCTGCAGGCTGGAAGGTGCATCTAGAAAGCATTTATTACTGTATGGCTGGGAATCTCAGCCATAGACTGAAACTCTATGGCTTTCAAAACTCTGAAAGTCTCATTCTCAAAACTAAACATGAAAAAAAAACAACCCATTTTCTTTTTCTTTGCACAAGTCTTGGGCTACCTCACGTGAAGTTTCAAGTGTAGATATTTTTTTGAAAGTAGAAAAAAAAACAGAAGAAAAAACTTAAGTATACAGTTCAATATCAAGAGGACTATGTCAGAAAATCTAGATTCTGTAATTTCACATATCTTTAAAATGGCACCAGGAATGTAAGCCCTCATTAGTGCATTGGCTTTAATGAAAATACTAAGCTGAGAGGCTGTGGAGAAGCAAAAAGAAAAGTTCAAAGACACATGCAGAAATCCAGCCTTGGAAAAATAATTTCAAAAAAATATTTCAAAAGATAATTTCACTTGTCACTAAGCTACAAAACTAACACCAGGGAACAAATGTCTCTTGTATTGGTCTTTTCATCCTTGAATAAAAAGACTTGATTGTTCATCTCCTATATTCTGTGTGTTGGTTCTGTGTCCCTTTAAAATGTAGCTGTCTTTTATCATTAAGTTTCATTCGTGTTTAATATTGATCTTCTCAACTTGATCATAAGGAAACCAGAGAAAAGATCATGTTTCATGTTTCAAACAACTTTTTTTTTCTGTGATTTTGAGCAACTAAATGGATGACAGTATGTAAAATCCAGTGATGAGCAAGAAATTGGTTTTGCCACATTCTAAGATCTACAGATGCATTTGGGAATGAAATCAAAATCCCTGCTTCAAGAACCCTCTGTTTTATGTGGTTAGCAAGACAACTAACAAAGAGGAAAAAAACCCTAAAGTTACAGAATTATAACTACTGTAGAAAGAAATGACAAAAACAATACGTGTTGGGACATTGTGACACATGCCTTCAATATCAGTACTTGAGAGACAGGCACATCTATCACTCTGAGTTCAAGGCCAGACTTCTCTAGATGTTCCAAGATAACCAGCCCAATGTAGCAATAATCTGGGGTGGGGACAGTCTCAGAGGTGTTTGTATGGGTAGATTCGTTAATAAAGATGTGATTGAGTGTGGTCGTGTGTGCTTTAGATTTGTGGACTGGATAGTCTTGTCTCAGAAGGTGTGTGGAAAGGCTCAGACTCGAGGAATGAGGAATTATCCATCTCGAAAAGATTCAGAAAAGAATCTTCCAGACATAGAACACTTGAGATTTGCTGTTGGAATGAACTAGATAGTATCAGCAGAAGTAAGTTCCTATGACAATAGTAAATTAAAGGAAGCAAGGGATGAGATGAGGAAAGAGTCAGGAGGCTAGATAAGAATGGACTTACAGGCAAATTAGGGTAGAGGCTGCTCTGCCGTTACCAGATGCCTCTCTTGCACACTGTATACCTTACTAGGCTATAGATAGATAGATAGATAGATAGATAGATAGATAGATAGATAGATAGATAGATATGACATATATGTATATTAATATATATTAATATATATTATCTATTACAGAAAATTTACTTTACATTAGGCAATAGAGCAAGGAAGCAAGGCGGTTAGCAGAGTAAAAGACTGATATTATCATATGACCTTTTTCATAGATGTGTAATGAAGTACAAGTGTTTCTTTATGTGGCTATGTATTTGATATCTTTCTTGGTTAAGAGAGCATAAAAATTAAGAAAAATATTGGATTGGAGCCATCAATCATATTTCTGAACACCCCTTCAAATGCATTCCCCAGCACCCTGAGAATAGCATGAGGTGTGTGTGTCTACATACAAAACATTGAACACTAAGAGCAACGTGAGGACCTTGGCATTGGTCCTGGGGGAGTGCCATTCTGAAATGGCAGTTATATCAAATGACAGCTGCTTAAATACAAGCCAGCACCAGTTTCAACTGTACTCATGAGAGTATAGGAAAATAAAATCAGTAATGGAATGGGGACTGTGCTAGGTCCAAAAGAGATTAAGAAGTAGAAAGTTAATAGTCCAGCAACCCCTCTTTTCATCTTCCCATGTGTTCACTTGGCACAAGCCAATGTCCTCACATGGCCCTTGGAAGTAGAGAATGGACAGATTCTTTTGACTGGCCCCATTTATATGTTTGAACTCTCTGGAACACAGTTTTGAATGTGTGGGAAAATGAAGTCGCATTTCATTAAGAATAATGAAAAGGGCACTAGAGTCAGAGTCTCCATTGTGGTTCGGAGTAGCTGAGCAGCATTTAATCGTGGTGGCTCTGTTTCATTATCTTTGCAATGTATTCTTTGCACTGCAAAAAGAAATAGATGGCTTATTTATAGCTTATTCGGATGTATAGAAAAATGTGGCCTTTTTTTTTTTTTGAAACCTTTTGGAAAAGTGTTCTGTTGTTGCTGTTGTTGTTGCTGTTGTTAATAATATAACAAAGAAAAGGGAAAATGATGGAATTTTTTTTGTCATCTTCCTTCAATCCACACTCCTACAATACCTTTTGCCTGTGGCCTTTTAAGGCTCTTCCTCCTAATTCGATTTTTATTAATGTTTGGCAAAAAAATGAGAATTGGAGGCTTATATCACTCTATTACAAATTTCCTTCAATTTAGGATATGCCCTGAGAACATTGATGCTGTGTGTGGGGAGATTTCTAAATAAGCACCAAAATTGGATCTGACAAAACCATTCGGTAGTATTCACTCTTCCAGGACTTCTCAGTGTACATTTTCCCTCCCCTTTACCAAGTTCTTAGCATGACTAGTACACTTCTCTTGATTGGAACAATTACACTCCTACAGCTAACTTAGGGAACTTGCTCAGTCAAAAACTGAAGACTGTATTTTTGCAGTCCTGAATACTGAATATTTCAAAAGTGATTTGAAATACATGCTATAGGTCTCATGAAAACCATACAAAAGACTTCAAACCATAATTACTGTTAGCATTTCCTAGACTTGGTAAGAGGGAGAATCTATAGACAAATGAGTTCATAGAATTTTGCTATTTTTCCTACAGCTCTGCATTTATGGGAGGTCTCTCACAATATTTGCTGTGGTCAAACCACACTGATACCCAGTATGTGTTTTCTCTGGAAATCTCTATGTATAGTAAACTCACTTATTATTTTGTCAAAGAGAGAAGATTGCTGAGACTTTACTAAAGACTAAAAGTAGCAGAGCACACAAAAAGGTGAAAAATAGAAAATGCCAAAATATAAGTACTGACCCCATCACTCAAAGCACTAATTCAGAATTTATCTTGAATCACTAAAATCTTATCCCACCTCCTGTTTATGAATAGAGCATCGCCTAAAGATGGTCCTAAGAGCCAACAAGATGGGTCAACAGGTAAAGATGCTTGCCATCAAGCCTGGTGACAGGATTCTATCCCTGAGCCCTGAGTGGTAAAAGAGAATGTCCACCCATTCAAGCTGTCCTCTGACCTTCCCGTGAGTATCATGGCATGTGCTTTGTCGTGTGCATACGCACATGTACACACACACACAAAGGAAATATTCAAATGTAGTTTATAAACATGATTCCTGATGTTTTCATTGCTTTTTAGTATCCACACACCTGGTGGAACTGTTTTATATTCAGATTTTATGAAAACTGGTGTTGAGAAGAATAGATTTAACTACACCCCCAATCTCCTATTCCAGCTTTCCTCCTGTGAAAATCAATTCCGTGTTTCTTCTGGTAGTCATCTACATATGCTGATCCTTTCTAGCCACTGATGTGAGTGGTACACACTCCCTGTGGATCCATCAACTAGGATGTCCTTATCATTGGTGCATTTATTCAGAAAGACTGCTTGATACAGTTATGTTGGAGTGCAGACGGAGAGAATTATTGAAGAAGTAAACTTATTTACATTTCTAAAGATGGATGGCAACACCCCACCCCCCTACACACCAAGTGGGAAGCTCTTTAATATGTGTGCAGGTTTGGGTTGTAGAGACAGGTACAGTTTGTGGGGATGGGGAAGTAAGTGTGTGAGGTCCATGCAGTAAAGTGGGGAAAGGAAGGAAAGTTCCAACAACCAAGTGACACAAATAAAGGCAAGGATGTAGAGCTGGGAAAAGCATCATGTCTTCACTAGTTGTTTTCAGACTTAGATATTCACCCCAGTCTCCCTGAGGGTGTGCACCTGTTCAGCTATTATCCTACAACTTCAGAGTTTAGGAAGTCTTCGTGAGGCACAGGATTCTCTGTGTCGAATCAGTTTCCAGACTTTGCTTGTATTGTTTGTGAGGTTACTGCTTTGAGAATCAGCAAATGAGATCATGTTTCCATGCACAGTATATATGTATTATTATGTCCCAGCCAAGGGGTAGCTAGAATCGCATGGACTCATGCCTTTTCCTATATAATTTTAGGACCTCTTCCTGCTGGTATTCACAGGCACCACATTTTTTTTCAGTGTAGATATTATTCCCATGAATTTCTCTGTTGCTTAAAGAACAGTTATTTACTCCTTACAGACATTCTCAGTGTGTGTCTTACATTACAATATATGATGTGTAGTACCTGTCACGTAAACACTACATACTTCTGGCATGGTTCTGTTAGAAGCACATCCACAAATGAATTTAAAATGAAAAAAAACTTATTTCGAGATGAGGTTTCACTCTGTAGGTGTCACTGGGTAGACCAGACTATCCTCAAACTTCAGGAAAACTGCCTCTGCTTCCTGGACACTAGCACTACAAGCATAACAAAAACTACCATAACTTGCTGGAGTAAAAGCCAATCTTAATTAAAACTAGATTGAAAGCCTTAACTGACTCAGTTTAATATAAGGCAGGAGGCTGTGAAGTTGTCAGTTGGGGGTGGGGGATGAATTGACAATAGTGTCCCTTTTCTAAGAAGTCACAAATCCTGCCATATAATGCTATTGTGTAACGAAACATTCCATTCTCCAGGGGGTTCTTTAAGACTCAGGGAGTAAAGAAAACTTATAAGGCACAGATTGAAATATCAATCAATCAATCAATCAAGCAAGCAAGCAAGCAAGCAAGCAAGCAAGCAAGCAAACAAACAAACAAACAAAGCGTAAGTACCTAAAACTTGCAAGACAATAAATCTCTTCCCTTCCACTAAGGTTATACAAACTTCATCTGTTGGAGGGAAGGCTCCTTCTTTAGCATAACTGCCTGTGAATGGTTGTAGAGATCCAGGAATTCGGAGGACTCCAGTGGGCCTTGATAGATGAAACTGTCTTTAAGCCATCTATGTTCCTTTAAGTAACCCAAATAAACTCACTGGTTCACTAAGCTAAACTTGAATGAAACTTATTCTTTGGTTCAGTGTTAGTGTCCTATATGGAGCATATAGACATTTGCTCACATAGCCACAGGAAGTCACAGATCAGCAGCGGGGAGATTTGGTGGTTAGGCTTATTTGCATGCAAATGTGCCTTAAGAGTTTCTGTCCTTACCTTATTTTGTCATTTAGGCAGAGAAGCACCCTGCCTTTCTGACATTCCCACTCTTGATTTCTTCTCTGTGGAATTATCCTCAGGGCAAACATTCTCTTTCTTCCTATTGTCCATTCCTTTTTTTTAATTTAATGTGTATGGGTGTTTTGCCTGTGTGTATGCTTACATATCACATGTGTGCAATGCCAGCTAGTAAAGGCCAGAAAAGGGAATCAGATCCCATGAGAGCAGAATTTCAAATGGTTGTGAGCTGCCATTTAGGTGCTGGAAATCAAACCTGAGTCCTCCTAGAGTAGCTAGTGCTCTTAACCACAGAGCCATCTCTCCAGCCCCAAAGGACAACATCATTGATATCTCTTTCAAGACAGATGGACAAAACCAGGAAGGCTGGTGCCCTCATGGAAAACAGCTTGTGCAAAATATACTCCAATGATAGCCTCTGATCCAAATCAATGGCCCAAGTGATCTGATCCAGCCATTTCTGCCTGAACTGCGTCTCCTGCATCCCGGGAACTTTTCGCTAGCCCCACAGCCTTTCTGGTTGAGATGTTCTCCAAACATCTTCCTGTATAATTTCTTCTTCCATTTTCCTGCTATGTGGGTCATATCTGTATCCTGCTCTGACTAAGCTTTGCATTTTTTTTTCTCTACTGCTATAGAAGTCCTGTCCCCAAATACATCTCACAACTCTCTCACTCCTCTGGTATCTTGGGTTTGATGGACACCACGGTTGCGTTCTGCCCTGCTTTTCAGTGTCAGATTCAGCATCTTTATCCAGGTCAGCGCCCTTTCGTTTTCAACCTCGCGCTCTTCACACATTCACACAGCGATATTCTGCAACACGGTCTCAAGTCCTTCAGTAAACAAAGCGGACAACTGCGAAGGCTCCCTTTATGTTTAGCAAAAGAGATCTCTGAGGCAGGAAATGCCAACTGCCTGTTGTGACGATTTTCTGAAATGGTGAAGGTGAAAATACGGAAGCTATAACGTGCTCTACATGAGGATTGTAGCCAAAACGTACACTGTTTAGTGAAATCTTCCCTTAGGGAAAAGCTAGTCTAAAACATAGTTTCAGTGTTTTCTTCATGAGTTGAAAACTGCACATATGGAATAAGCTTTGTAAAGCGACTAGTTCTAGTCACTCTCTCAACCCTTATTGGGGTCACACTTTGTTCAGTGTTTACTATCAGGGTAGCTTTTCTCACAGCCAAGCCTTAAAATGTAAAGCCACGGCAAGCCTGTTCTGATAGACGAATTATATACTGAAAAGGTTAATGCATTCAGTTCCTGTTTAATTGACAATCCCCCAAGGAACAAGTAATCTTTTGTGAGAGAAGAAGAGGAAAACAGAGGGAACAGTTTGTATTTGATCCCGTCTTCTTCCCTGGCACCTCTCACCTCACCTCAAACTGTCTACATTTCTTATAGTATGAATAGTGTACACTCAACAATACTCTCTGAAGTTACTTTATTTCTCAGTCACCGCTTGTGTGGGGTACCATCTATAGGTATGGATTTGAGCCTTCATCCCGTCTCCTATCAGACCTGATAGAGTTCTATCTACAGCATCAGAGATATTAAGATTATATTATGAAAAATAGGATCATATTGTGGTAAATAAGGTCAAGCAGGGAATCAAGTAAATACGCCCCATGATGTATTTGCTGTTCAAGAAATGTCAAAATACTCGGTTCTCCATGGGATTTACTTGACTTTGCAAGTTTCCTCTTTTCCTTTGTCACCTCTCTGTCAGATAGCAAGAACTCTAAGTGGGTGGGTGAGGAGGGAAAGGAAGAGAGGTGTGAATACCTTACACCTACACACTAAGTAAAGAAGCATTTTGAAGACCTGCAACTTTGAAAGAAAAAAAGAAAGTAGAGACTGTGCTTCAGCAGAGATGTAGGCAAGGGCGTTCTGAATGTGACTCAAGACCAACAACTGAGACATGGGATCTCATGAAACTAAAATGTTTCTGTACAGCAAAAGAAAACTATCAGTCAAGAGAAGAGACAGCCGATAGAATGAGGAAAATCTCTGCTAGCTATAGATCAGACACATGATTAGTGTTTAAAATATAAAAAGAACTCAAACCATTAAACATCAAGAAGCAAAACTAAATGAAAAACATCAGAGGAAAGGGATTCTTTGTCTTTAGCAAAGCAACCTCTGGTAAGTAGCTAATGCCCTATGAGAGAGATTCATATTTCTGAGCACGCAAGTGACACTGTGAGGCTCAAAGCAAAAACAAATACAAATGAAAAAGACATGATTATTAGATGGGGAATCAGTGGAAGGGGAAGTTGGTGTGTATGGGAGAAGTGTGAGAATGAGTTGAGGGATGGGTATCCCCAAAATGGATTACACACATAGAAAGAGCTGTGAAAGAATAAGCTAATTTAAAATAAGTCAAACACACATACACACACACACACACACACACACACACACACACACCACACATACACACAGAGACAGAGACATCTACAGAGACAGAATACTAAGGATCTATTCTTCCTACCTACAGATGACATATTTTCACAGAACTTCTGTATATTTATTTGTTATAAGATTAGACAGATTTTGATCAATAATATCCTGATAATGATGATGAATGGCTCACTTAAAAATAACTGTATTCATTCTATAATAAGTGAGTGATAACACACAATTTCATACATCCTAAGTCTCTGTCATACAGTAAGTGACCTAAATGCTTTCTGTTTTCTTTTGGTTTTTGTTGTTGTTGCTTGTTTGGAGGGAGGGTAGGAATTTGGTAATAATGATACCTCTAATTTGAGCCTATTGGAATGACAAAAATGGATATTGGTTGTGTTGCTCTTAGTTTATGCCCATGGAACCATGGGTGCGGAAGTTACTGATGCCACTCTGTTTTAGAAAAAAAAAAATCTTCGTCTCTGATCAGAAGCAAAGATTCTTGACTTGTTGGAAATGCCAGTTTGGGTGTGAAAGCTGCATTGGCCTTTGGGAAGTTACTTTATCTATTGATGCAGTAGCTTGCTTATCTGTAAAAACAGACAACATTGACAAATAGGACCTGCCTTTTGAGTGAAAATTATAGAATTTGGACATTCATCAAAACAATCTTCATATTCTCTAGCTTCCTAACTTCCCTTTATGCCTATTCTATCCCCTATTTCGTTATGTTTCTCCTTTCTTGAAATAGTCTGTTTTGTCCTTAGCCTGATAGTTCTCCTTGACTGGAGCACACAGTGGCAGCTCTAGTCTAGCTGAGGCTTTCCCCAGTGTATATGTCTTAGGGTTCTTTCATGTCTGAAAGAGAGACCATTCTTCATGAAGTTCCTCTTGCTAGCCTCAGCTATACATATATATATATATATATATAGCTATATATATGTCCCTGGAAAAGTCCACTCAGGCTATGGTCTGCTGTTCTAGGCACCCTCAGTTCTAACCTTGCCAAATTCTTTGATTTGCAATATAACATTTGAACAGCATTACTGTTATCTTCTTACTTTATACAATAAAAGAAAAGATTCTAGATTTCCATAATAACTGAAAATCCTCCTTTTCACTACTATCCTTGTAATGAAAAAGAAAAGACATACTGCAACATGCCAATTCACCGCCTTTCCTAACTGCAGCACTTGAAAGGTGCTTAAGTATTTGGTGCTGATATTTACATTCTTGGACCATGAACTCTTTCCTCTGGTAGGAAACACATTAAGCAACTGTTAGAGACTCTGTAAACAGTCTCTAATACGAACTATAATTAATTCCAACCCTACAATTCATAGCCCATTGTAATTCCTACCCCATGAGCATGGTCTGGGGATTAGACTTGCTTCCAATAAATAGAATGTTCACGAAAGTGAAGATTCATGGCTATTAGCACCCAACTCCCATTGTCACACTGTGACTTTTCTCTTGATGGAAATTGCTGATAGGAATAAACAAAAGCCTCATTGGTTTGCAAGTTCATAAACATTTCCTTACAATGTGAATCCGCTTTTTGACTGAATGTTTCATGTCACTAGTACTGCGAAGACAAAAACACTTCCTTTAGGTTCTGTTTTCCAAGCTTCTAGATATACTTTGTTTCATGTGGCTGTTCATGTGGTTTGTTTGCATGTGTGTGAGACCATGTGTACAAACATAGGGGATAGAGGAAACTGATGTCTACATGGCCAGCTTTCTCAGGAATCCCACCGTTTCTGCTCCCCATGTGTTGGGATTACATGGGTTGGGCCGTTATGCCCACCTGATACTAGTGATCCAAACTCTGGTCTTCACACCTGTATAACTAATGCTTTACCGGCTGAGCCATCTTTCCAGCCTATGAAATACACACAGTCATAACCCTGTTGGCTCACACATCATTCTGAACCCTCAGGTACCTCAATTGAGGTGTACTTGAACTATAATTCATTTATTATATGAGTGTCATATGGTGGCGCATTTTATTTGTTTAATGATAATAGTTATTTATGTTCATGAATGGTTATCACTCTATGAATCTGGACAAACTGTTGCTAAACTAGAAAAGGGTCATGGATGGGCACTCATAGTCTCTTACCGCTTTTAAGGTTGAGTAATTACTATAAACGAATCTCAGAACAACAGCAGCAACATCAACAACAACAACTACAACGGCACAAACACACATAGTAAACAATACCATGGGTCTTCAAGACTTTAAGTTTTCAGATTCATCTTAAATAATAATAGAATAGGTGAGCAATGATATCAGTCATTAAGACCAGATGAAAGCTGCGTAGGGATCCAACCAGCCAACTTCTGAACTGTGATGCACGGCCTGTGTGTTTCCAGGGTCTAAAATCTTATTTTGAGATTCAGCTCAACTGTTACTTGCTTACACCATATACCTTTAAGATATTCTTTTCATTGTCTCGATAGAGCATTCCCTCTTAACACTGAACAGTTATTTTGCAACTTACATGACACACACAATTCTCTCTTCCCTCCTCTATCACTCGCTCTTCTCCTCCCTCTCCCCAACCCTCTCTCTGTGTGCGCATGTGCACATATGCCAGCTTGTCTATATATGCACCATGTGCATTCAGTACGAACAGAGGCCAAAGGACAGACAGCATTTCATTTTCTGGAACGGAAGTTAAATGTGGTGATAGCCTGTTCAGTGTGGGTGCTGCTAACTGAAGAAGAGAGGATTATGAACAATAATGTGTGTTCTAAAGTTGAATACGCAGTAGAGAAGACTATACATTTGGCATATTTATAGCAAATGCAAAACTCTAAGGATCAGGTTGAAAGAAGCCTGTAATCAGCTAAGCAAAGATAACAAAAGCCAATGACCTATTTCTGAAGCAGTCCAGAACAAACTGCATTTTCAAAACAGAGTACTTAACCTAAAATACCTTTGGTTCCAGACACGAGATCATTGATTATTGGAGGAAAATATACTAAAGAGTTGTTGAGCTTAAAGTAGATCCATATTCAAAAAAAATAAACAAAAGTACTTTTCTGAGACAAGTGTTTTCAAGAGTATTCTATCAAGATGAACTCATCAAACAGAACCCATATTTTGCCACTTCACCATAAAAAGATGTTTTAAGAGCTTACGAGATAGTCCAGTTTGTGAAATGCTTCCATGAAAACATGAGAACCTGCATTGCATCCCCAGAACCCACTTTTTAAAAAGACCATCCGTTGAAGCACACGCTTGTAATGTCACTGGGGGAGGCAGTCAGGAGCATCCTTGGGACTCTATGGTTAGCCAGTCTGTTTCATTTGGAAATTATCAAACCAAGAAGAGAACCTGTCCCAAAATATTAGAGAAAGAACATCTAAAGTTGACCTTTGGCCTCCACACAAACATGAACAAACCTCAAATATGTAAGCATACCTATCATACATGTATGTGTCTCTGCACGCACACCAACATATGTATCTACTCAACACAGACACAGAAATAAGTTTAAAAAGATAAAGAGTTTTTAAATTAAGTGAAAATAACTTCCAACATAGAAACACTTAAAACCATTATGTCTATTTTATTTTTGATTTTTTTATGTCTACATGATTTTGTTTATTAGGCATAATATTTCCCCAAAATGCTCTTCATAAAAGAACAGATTATTTCACCAAAAAAATAAATAAAAGGTACCTACTTTCATTTATGTCTACATGATTTTGTTTATTATGCATAATATTTCCCCAAAATGCTCTTCATAAAAAAACAGATTATTTCACCAAAAATAAATAAATAAATAAATAAATAAATAAATAAATAAAAGGTACCTACTTTCAACCTGTTGGGAAGAAAAACTGAGTACAGTAAAGAAACTTGTATATTGGATTTCAAGAGTGATAGCAAAGCATTATATAAACAATTCAGCTTGTTGAATGCTGCTCATGGTATGGGCCACTGCTTCAATTTTTATCAGTGATGCTATTCTCTGTGAGCTCTGATTTCAGCAATTGTAACTGACTTCAGTTACAATCAGTTTACAAGCAGTTTAAAACAGTCTCTAAACAATTATAAAAGTACCTGAAGATAATAAATTATTTTCTTTCATGCAGTTATCACCATGGAAGGTGTATGTTATATTCCATTATTATCACGTTTAATGTTAACAAGTATATGAATAACTAAAAAGATTTAATTTTTTATTAAAAACTTTAAGAATCAGAGCAATATCAAAATTTTAAAAATGTAGGTATTTCACCCTTGTCCAATTTTAAATTAGTGATATATAAAATAAAATGTAACATATAAGAGATAAGGTGATAAATCCACACACAAAACCTTCAACACAAATGGTGTCCCATCTACAAGAAGTGCAGAGACAAATATGGGGCAGAGACTGAGGGAGTGTCCAACCAATGACTGGCCTAACTTGAGACCCATTCCATGGACAAGAACGGATCACTGACACTATTAACACATACTCTACTATCCTTGCAGACAGGAGCCTACCTTAACCGTTCTCTGAGATGCTTCGCCCAGCAGCTGACTGAAACAGATGCAGTGACCATAGCCAAACATTAGTGTGAACTCAGGGATTCTTGAGGAAGAGTTTGGGGAAGGATTGAGGAATCCATATGGAATAGGGACTACATAAGAAGACTAACAGAGTCAACTAATCTAGACCCTTGGTGACTCCCAGAGACTGAACCACCAACCAAGGAGTATACATAGGCTGGATCTAGGCCCCAAGCACATGTGTCAGATATGCAGCTTAGTTTTCATGTGGGTCCCCCAACAACTGGAGCTTTGGCTTTCCCTGAATCTGTTGCCTGCCTGTGGATTCTGTTCCCCTAACTGGGCTGAGTTTTCTCTCAGTGGGAGTGGATGTCACTTGATGTGACTTGTTGGGTGAGCACCCAAAAGGGGCCTCCTCCGATATTAGAGAGGAAGAAATGGGGGGCTTTGGGGAGGCTGGTAGGAGAGGGGTCCTGTGATCAGGATGATAATAAATAAATAAATAAATAAATAAATAAATAAATAAATGGGAAACAAGAGATATGGTGATAAAATGGAAAAAATACATTGGAAAAAAAAGGTAGGACACTGAAAAATAAGTAACTAAAAACTACATGGGTATGATTTACACAGAGTATATACACCATAAGATTTTTCATAAATGTGCTTTTCATGTGAAATTTCTAGACTTTTTGCTTTCTAACATTGAAGAGTAAAATTGCTTTTTAAAAGACCTTTGAGTTCTTTACAAATGTCTATTTGAGCTGATATTAAAGCAAATACGTTTTATTTCTTTTAAAAGTGATATTTCTATTACATAATAATTTAAAATTTGTAAATCAATATACATGAATGTGTTTTGGATGGACAGGGTAATATTTCACAAATAGGCATAATTCAAATATATGCGTTCTTTTGTGATAAAGGAAATTTATCTTTATTTAAAAAAAAAACTCATAATAGTAAATGAAAACTTTTATCTGTGACAGGTTTTTCCCATTGGCTCATGAGTTATGTATTCTTAATAAGTAACAATTACCCATAGACTCACCATCTCAAACTAAATCAAGGAATCTATCAGCCACCTGCATGGCTTTTGTCTCCTACCTACCCATTACCTGCATTCCCTCATGTGCCAGACTTATATCCTGTATCTTATGGTCAACACACTCTTGTTTTGTTTTGCATTGTGAATTCATGGTTTAATTAAATATACATGTTTTATTCACAATTTTACTTTTCATTTATTTTTAATGTTGGAATGAGCTATTATATTTAGTTGTTATTTGCAATGTTTATTTCTCTTATTGTCTTAGTAAGAATAGTATCACTGTACGTTTTTCATTTTTTTTTGTTTGTTTGAGTGCTAAAACAGGCCATTAGGTAATCTTCTGGTGTGTATGCACTCATCCTCCCAGTAGAAGGCATTGGGAACACTCAATATTTTTATCATTAAGATCAGCAACTCTGTGTGTGTGTTTGTGTGTGTAATTTTTATTT
Organism: Rhabdomys pumilio; assembly: GCA_030674055.1. Taxonomy (NCBI): domain Eukaryota; kingdom Metazoa; phylum Chordata; class Mammalia; order Rodentia; family Muridae; genus Rhabdomys; species Rhabdomys pumilio. The sequence continues at coordinate 14,219,539 of JANHMN010000008.1, read as the reverse complement.
GATTATAAAGTACTATCTACCAAAATTTCTATACAAACTAGCCTCCTCGAGGAAGAATCCTCTTACTTGACTATTTGCGTGCAGTACTGTTTTGGGTACTTTATGTCAACTTGATATCTGAAAAGAATAAACCTCAATTGAGAAAAGCCCTTTACAAGATCTAGCTGGAAGGCATTTTCTTACTTAGTAATTGATGGGAAACGCCACTTTGTATTGGTGCCATGCATGGTCTGGTTGTCCTGTGTTCTATCAGGAATCAATCTAAGAAAACCATGGAGAGTAACACAGTAGGCACCACTTCTCCATGACCTCTACACTGGCTTCTGAATCCAACCTCCTGCACTGTTTCTATCCAGATTTTCTTCAGTGATGAACAGTGATATGGAAGTATAAGTCAAATAAATACTTTCTTTCTCAACTTGCTTTTTTATCATGGTGTCTTGTTGCAACAATAGAAACTCTAAGACAAGTACCAAGTGGTCAGCCTTAAAAGCATATATACATATATACAAATATATATATATATATATATATATATACACACATATATGAGTATTATACATACATATATATGAGAAATAGATAACAGACTCAGAAGGTAGGATTTATATATTTATTAATATATAATATATATTATAAATTTTATATATAAATTTTAAAAATTATATAAAATATAATAAAATATAAAATAAAGAATATAGCACCATAAATTTCAGAGGGATACGGAAGGTATTGGTTAGAGAGAGAAAATGGAGGGGGTCACTTTATAATTATAATTTAATTAAAAACAAAATTTCTAGGACTGGGATAGCTCACTCAGAAAGATATTTTTTTCTAGTTCTACCCATTTGCATGCAAATATCCTGTCATTTTTTTTTTAACAGCTGAGTTATACCTCATTGTATGAGTGACTTTTTTTTTTCTTTATCCATTGTACTGTTGGGAGATATCTAAGTTGTTTTCAATTTCTGACTACTGTGAATAGAGCACTGTTGAACAATTCTTGAGCAAGTGTCTTCGTTGTATATCTTTTACATATATGCCCAGTAGTGACCTAGTTGGGTGTTGAGGCAAATTGATTCCCAACACTCCGAGGAACTATCACACAGATTTCTGTAGTGGCTGTATAAGACTAACATAGTATGCATTTACTTATATGTATATATTAGCTATTAAGTCACCACCAGGCTATAGGCCACAGAACCACAGAGGGTAGGCAGAGTAAGAGGCTAGAGGTTAGAGACAGATTTCTTTAGAACAGGGAAATAGATAATTATGGATGAATGTGGATCTGGAAAAGTAGGATGAAGTTTGGTGAGGAAGGTTGAGAAATAGAATGTGGGGGAGAGACAGCTAAAAATGGGGTATTTGAGGAATAAAATTGACTATAAAAACCTAAGACAGTAGAAAATTCGTCGAATGATTGTACACACACACACACACACACACACACACACACACACACACACACGAAGTCAATATAAATGAAATCACAAAGTAATATGTAAGACACATTTTCATCTTGCCATCTCTTGTTACCAGACTCTAGTATCAGGGATTAGATTAGATTTAATTGAGTTCTTGACTAAATAGGTTGTTCTCTCCAAACTGACAGCAAGGCCCTATTGCTGAAGACAACAGATACACAACTCATGAACATGGAGAAGTTGAGACCATGCCTACGTAGAGCCTTCATCACAAAGATTTACCATCTTTGTTACAGAAAGTTTCTCTGCACACAAAAAAGAGAAAAATAAATACTAATCAGACTCCCAACCCTTTTATCTACAATGGTGTGCTGTTTACAAGACATGCTAGAGCCATGGTGGCACAAAGCTTGTTAGCTAATAACTGATTTGACTTAAGGGCCATTCCATGAGATGGAACCCATTTCTGACACTGCTTGGATGCCCAAGAACCTGAGACTAGATAAGCCAGAGACCTAGGGTAAAACCAAAAACTACTGGTCTTAAAAACAAACAAAGAAAGAACAACAACAAAGGAACATAGTGAAAAAATGACATTATCCTCAGAGCTCAATGCCATGCTTGTTAAGCTATCAGCAGAGAAAAATCCTCTTGCAACAGATGGGAACAAATATAGAGACCTCCAGCCAACTTACCATTACTTAGAAAGAGAAAGACAGAAAGTGCAAGAGAGGATGTGGGAGGAGAGAGAGGGAATTTGGAGAAGAGACAGAAAGACAGACAGAGAATAAAAGAGAGAGACAGATAGACAGAGAGACAGAGAGAGACAGAGAGACACAGGGAGACATAAAGATGTGGATACACAGAGAGACAGAGACAATGAATCAGATAGACACAGAGACCGAACAAGTTTGGAACAGTTTGCCCTCAGTGGAATATTTTTGTTGAATCCCTTCCCTCAGAGGTCAGGGAATCCTATGGAAGAAGAGTCAGAAAGAGTAAAAAAGCTACAGTCCTGGGTTGGAGGACACCAAGAAAATAAGACTCTCTAAATCAACATCTGCAAAGCTTGTATGAATTTACAGAGACTGGAACAGCATGTGTAGGGCCTGCCTGGGTCTGCACCAGGTTCTCTGCAAATATATTATAGCAAATATATTATAGCTTTAAGTTTAGTGTTTATATGGGGACCCTGAGTGTGCAGATGAGTGACTCTTTTGTACCTTCTCTTGGGCACTTTTGCTTTTGCTGGTTTATCTTCTCCAAGTTCAATGTGATATTTTTTGTTTTATATTTTTATGTAATTATATTTTATTTTTATGTCTTATAAGCCTGTTCCTTTATAGTGAGAGCCTGAAAGGGGTGTATCTGGATGGGTGTTTCTTCTGGAGAAGAAACGTGGAGGAGTAGGGGGAGAGAAACTGCAATCAGTATATATTGCATGACAAAAGAATCTATTTCCAATAAAATAAATAAAATAAAAAGCTTCATACTGAGATTTAAATGATTTTTTCCAGAATTATCTTCTCATTGTGTTGGAGAGGTGGCTCAGGATTTCAGAATATGTACTGCTTTTGCAGATGACCCAAGTTTGGTGCCCAGAACCCACATTTGGTGGATTACAATTGCCTTAAATCAGCTCCAGGGAGATCAAATACCTGTAGTTTCCATGAGCACCTGAACTTACATGTGCACGTATCTTCATACAGACAGATCCTTATACATATAATTAAAAGAAAGAGTAAATCTTAAAAAGAATTATCCAATTGTTATCAGACCCAACAAGACTTTGGGTTCTTTAAGATTCTGATTCACACACAAACTCTAGAACATCATTGCACTGAAGCAATGCAGGTATAGTTTTGAATGGTTACCTATGACACACTGCCACCTTGACAAGGTTCTGCTCAAATATTTCTGTTTCTGAAGTCTTACTTTTCATATTTTCTAATTGATATCTCCATTTTATCACATAACTTCATTTCTACTTTCATTAAAGAGTCTATATCTCTCTTAGACCTCATACAAACATTTGCTAATTTGTCAATTAAAATTTTCCCTCTCTAGGCTACAAAATGCCAAGGGATGGATTTGTTCTGGCCTTTTTACAACTGCTTCTCCAACATTTATGACAGTATCAAACACATGATACTGTGTTCATAAAGAAACTGAGTGAAGGTCTGGAGAGATGACTCTTCTTTGCTCTTGAAGAGGACATTATATAGAACATGGGATGGCTAATAATGTCTGAAAATTCCAGCTTGGCCAGCTCCTCTCTCCTTTCTCCTCATTCTTCTCTGAACAACTGCAAATACATATTTAACATATTTGCATAAATAAAAATAAACAACAAATAAAAGAATATTGAATGAATATGCTAATACCATTTTCTAAAGTTCAGAACTCAGAATTAAATGCTTTCTGTATCTTTGTTTTACTTCAAAATTTAGGCCAATAATTCAACAATACCACTTCTTTTTTTTTTTTTTTTTTTTTTTTTTTGTCAAGAGGCATGACTTTTTAACTTGCTTCCAAAGTTAGATTTCTGTGCATAAATTTTGAACATAATTTCATTTTTGAAAATGGTCTGCTCAGAAGAAAATTTCAAAACTCTTCATATATATATATATATATATATATATATATATATATATATTCATATTCCTCTCAGTAATAGTTCTAGGATTGCACTGTGCTCATGTTTATGGATGATGTTGGTAGACACTAGAAAGTTTAAATAATTTGTCCAAAGTTACAGATCTTAAATGCTATAGCTCAAATGGGAGCCATTTCTGCCTCCCTGTGAAACACATCATCCTTCCAGTTACCTCAGTGTGCTTAGGTCATCATGATATTGAATGAAACTGCACTGAATATCAACATGGTGACATAGGAACAAAAATAAATTATGATCATAAAAGAATGATCTAATTATTTTCTGAGAATCCTTGAAGAGCTTTGAGTAAATTTTCATTTTCAGTAGAAGGACATGGAATATATTTTGGTGAACAGTTGGTATTGCATAGCACCTGCTACTGCCTGGAGATATGGGCAAACTGGTCAGCAGGAACATGAGTCTATTTCTTGAGACTTTAGAAATATGGATATGCCATTTTTTTATTAGCCATACCAACAGAGGTGTCTTAGAATAGATCACCCATGACTTTCTGCTGGAGATGTCCCATCTGTACCAGGGTATACTTGTTTATTCATCAGAAATGTGAAGAAAAAGAGCGGTTATGTATGGTGATATAATTAGCTACATCTTATTAAATGGGATTTTGACTGCTATAGTTTACATTCTATAATAAATGTGGAAAGATTTTCTGTCAGTGAAAGGAGCAGGGAAATAATAAATACTCATAAGAAAAAAATAAGATCCCTTAATGTGAAAATCATGTATAAAGTTAAACTATAGGAAGCAGATAAAAGCCAACAATACCACTGTGTATTATCACAGAACTGCTTAAGTGCAGGAAAATAAAATCAGGAAAAATAAATTTGAGAAAGTGCAATTAAGACCAACTTTGAACAAATGGGATTTTATATCCTTGATCTAATTAAAAACAAACAAATAAAAAATAAACATCTGTTGAGATTACTTGGCTTCAATTAAAAAAATATTTGGGGTTTCTCATTCAGTTATGCTTCACATATTTACCTTACAAGAGAAGCTGACCAAATGTGAAGGGTTGGCTCCAGTCTGCAGCGTGTCAGCACAGTGCACAGATAATTAGGACACCAAACACAAATTAGTAAACTCTGAAGCTCAGCCAAGCCCGACGTATGAGATAAGATGCAATTAAAATGGGACTATGAAACTTTATTGTGAAATATAAATGTTTTACATCCCGAGAAAAGCTGAGAAGTAAAGAAGTCTTCAAAGAATTCATTATGACAATTTCTTTAAACTTTCCAATGTTTCTCATTCTCAGATACACACTGTTTTTGTTAAAAATTGTTCTTTTATGTGATTTGACATGATAGCTTTGTACAATCTAACTCATGTAGGTACTTTAGTTTAATCCTTCAGAAATAGGGGGAGGTCATTGTCTTTGCATTCCAGGAAGGATGAAGAACAATGAAAACTTGAGAAATATTGAAGATGAATTACTGTGTTTCTTGGACTACTCAGTGATGGGGAGATCAGTTTGTCTGATGGAGGTGTTAATAAAATGTCTGAAGTGAGTTTCTAAGGAAAATGATCACTGCTAGGCATATGAAGGTACAGAGTTTAAAGCTGTCAAGGGATTGAAAGTAATGATGTAAAGATGACTGTTTGCTAGCTAGATGCACACATACACACACTCATACACACACACACACTTAACATATGATTGGTAGATAGATGCTAGACAGATAGATGGGATGGTGGTTTTGAATGACTTCAGTGTTAGGAGGTATGGCCCTATTGCATAGATAAATGATATAGTGGCTTTGAATGACTTCAGTGTTAGGAGGTATGGCCCTATTGCATAGATAAATGATATAGTGGCTTTGAATGACTTCAGTGTTAGGAGGTATGGCCCTATTGCAGAAGATGTGTAACTGGACTGGACTTTCTGGTTTCAGAAACCCAGGAAAGACCAAATTTCACTCTTTCTGTCTCTGACTTGTGCATCAAATGGGAGTTCTCAGCTACTGCTCCATCTCCATGCCTCCCAGTCGGCTCCCATGCTTCCTGCCATGATGATCATGGACCTGCAGAAACTGTAAGCAAGATCCACTTCCATGAATTCTTCTATAAGTTGCCATGGCCATGATCCCTTTTAACAGGAATGGAGAAGTAAATAAGATGGTTAATATGTGATAGATAGTGAGAGATAAATTATGGATGAAAAAACATGGATATATAGATGAGCAATAATGATTGATAGACAATAGAAAAATGATAGATTACAGATGATTCAAAATCTTTCACAAAAGGGGCTTGATCAGCAGATCTTTACTTAATGATTTTAGTAACTTACTCAGGACTAACATAATGAACAATCCTGTCTTTTGTGTTTGTTAAATATGTTGGTTTGAATAAAAATGTTTCTCCTAGGCTCATAGGGAGCAGCATTGTTAGAATGTACGTCCTTGTTGGAATCGGTGTGGTCTTGTGTGAGGAAGTATGATATTGAAGATAGGCTTTGAGGTTTCAGATGCTCAAGCCAGGCCCAGTGGCTTATTCTCTGTACCAGCTGCCTACAAATTGGGATGGAGAATTCTTGGTTCTTTGCTAGCAGTGCTGTGTTGACCTGCTTTCTGCTATAATGACAGTGGATTATACCTCTCTATTGTAAGCTAGACCCAATCAAATGTTTTCCTTTATAAACGTTGCCATGGTCATGGTGGTTCATGAAAGCAATAATACCTCAAGTAAGACATTGAGGGTTCCTAATACTGTGGTTCCTGAACTTTGCTACCTATTTCAATCATTAGACACCTTAAAAAAAACTTTCTGCTTTCTAATGTCTACCGTAATTTATTCTAAAGTCATTACCATCACTTCAAGGAAAGCTCAGGCAAGGGATTTTTGTAAAGCTTTCAATATTATATGGTACAGAAATTTGGAACCATAAGCTGTTGAACCCCAATCACTGCAGCAATTCAGGATAGAGATGATTATCCAGAGGGTAGGAGAGGCAGTTCTATCATTTGGGATAAATAGTTTGCTCTAAGAATTTGCAATATTCCAGCATTAACTCTGAGTTATACATAAGAATGAAAACACAGTTCTGTTATTAGGCAATAAGCATATGGTAGAGTTATTAATTAACATTGAATGATACTAGTTTGTTTATCAATTTTCTTTGGATTAAACCAGTCATGGAGGAAACTAGTTAAGATTCAAAAGAGGTTTTTTTGGTGATGGTGGTATTTGTTTATAGTTTTTTATTTTTTTTACAGCAAACTTAAAGGGCTCAGAAAGTAAATAAGTCACAAGTTTCAGGAGATTCCCCACACTTACAAGGTTCATAAATCCCCATCTCAATATTATAAATACTTTAACAGCTACTAGGGAGAAGAAATTCTCCAATTTGGTATGCTATTTATCAGTCATTCATAGAGACCCAGGGATTCAACTTTCATGAGCCTTTACTCCTTCTAGGTAGGTTTTCCAGTAATGCATCTGCCTTTGAGTGTCTATGCTTCTATAACCTCAAGAAACCCTCTGATTCACAAAGCCAGACTTGTGTAGAACCATTTCTTTGGTCAACCATCAGTGCCCTACTTGAGTGAACAGAAATTTGTTCACATATCCCCAGGAAATGTTACAAAATGTGATTGCATATATAAAAATATTAGTGAAAATATGTTACAAATCTTTACATATACAAGTGTAATAACTCATAAGTAGGAGATTGTTGAGCACTATGTATGACCAAAGGTCCTTTGGGTCCTGTAGCTGGAACAAGTATGCTGAGCTTCTGTTCTCTGCCAGGGTCATATTTGAAAAGACCAATGGACTAGCACTGTGACTCTGTAGAAGGGGATTGGAGGGAGATGGGGGCAGGGAGCCTGGAGCTTGACAGTTTCCTTCTAAATCTGAGATGTGAAATGTTTTCTTTACTGTACCAGCACGTACCTTGGCAAAAATGAGATATAGATGCTCTGGCTCCCTGTAATTCTGCTGTTTGAATTGTTTTCTGCTTACCCATTTGAGGGGCACAATAGGAGCTGTGCTACTGGTAAGCCTGGTATCTAGGGTTACCAGACCTTGCAGTCCTAGAGACCGCTGTTTTGCTTGATTCTTTTTCTTGTCTCAGGTCTGCCTACTTGGAGTACCACTACAAACCCAGGAAGAACTGCTGGTTCAATTCAAGACAGCAAAAATCAGTTGTGAAATGAATACATAAAGACACCATTCTACCAGTTTAGTTGGGGTTATTGGTTGGTCAATATGAAGGATTACTATGTAAGGACCAATGGGAACCTCTGTGCTACAGAAAGAGCATTACAAACCAGCAGCTAAAAATTTGAAACATATTATAGAGGATAAAGGGGGAAATTTCTTTTATCAGTATTTCATGGGAAAACTGTAGCTTTTATTGGTGGACCAAAGTTACCAAAAGGTCCATATTGACACTATAGAGTTTTCACAAAAGGTAACATCCAGAAGTGTCTATTGTATTTCAGGTAGACAAATTTTTAGAGTAATGTTTTGGAGGAGGCCTCATCAAAAATGGTTAGGACTTTCAATAACATTAGAGACAAAATTTTGCATGTTTTTCTTGGAACCAAAAAAGCCTTGAAGATGTTGAGTTTGGGTTAAGACTGAATTTTTGAGATGGCTTTTTAAAAATGGTATCAAGGCCCACATTGTGTTTCTTTAGCAACTAATTTTGAAGAATTTAAATTAAGCGACTAGGGAAAGGATAATGGTTTGCTTCTTTCCCAGTTTTTTTTGATTTATATTATAATAAATGGTAAATTAATCTTCTCAATGGTAGATACCAGTATGAGGATCTCTGTACCTGGGAAAGGCTAGTAAAAACCACACCTCCAAAGACTGAGTGTGGTGGTCAGCCTATTGAGCTGGCTCACAGGTAAAGGCAGTTGGATTATCTTGAAACTGAAACTAACTGTGGCCAAGATATGACCATATTGAGCATTGAATAGAACCTTGTAGACAAATCTATGATTACAGAATGTTTGTTCACCTATTGCTGTTTGAACTGAGTCAGAGTTTTCAAAGTGTTATGGTGGAGGTAAAGCCACTGATGTTGAAGTAATCTACAGGACAGAGCCATCCCGTGCTTAAGGCTTAAGAAAAGACTAGAGGAAGCTGTCAGGTGAAAAAGCAATATGGTTTATCATCTCATCAGCAAACACAGGGTGATGTCATCACCTTTGCCTTCCCATTTTAATTTACATTGGGACATTTAACTACTTTACAAGATCCCATTTTATTAAGTCAGTTTGTAAGTGCCAAATCTTACTTTGATTGTAATTTATTACTAATTGTGTGAGAAGCTTCTTGCCTTCTTTGTGATATTTTAGGACAATGCATTTTATGATCAGAGGCAATTTAGGCAAGGTAATATTTCTGGTAGTTAAGTTAATTGTATGTGTTTTGTCTGTTTGGTATTCAGAAATATATACTAGTAAATACACTTTTCTGTGATTATAAGGAGTACTGTCTTTAAATGTAGTGTAATCCCTAGGTAGAAAGATCACTTCATTCCTAGTATTGAAAGTTTGCTAACTGGGGCATTTAAATAGATTATTACTAGAGTCAGGTATTAGTGTATGCTGGTCAAGGGCACAACCACTGGGTACTTCCTCACCATTTCAGCAAGCATTCAAACGACCCAATGATCTTTATAACAAGCAAAAGCTATTATAGAAGCTTCTGTTTGTGGAGATGGAACTTAACATAGAGACCTATAACTGGGCCATGAGCGTGTGTGTGTGTGTGTGTGTGTGTGTGTGTGTGTGTCTGTGTCTGTGTCTGTGTCTGTGTCTGTGTCAGAGGACAACTTCTGGCATTAGTCCCTTTTTGGGCTGAGACATGGTCTCTTCTGTTCATTGCCATGTGTATCAGACAAGTTACCTCAAAAGCTTCAGGGGATTCACCTCTCTCCATTGGTCATTACTCCTAGAGACAGGAGTGATGGACTTGAAGATGTGAAATACCAAGTCTAGAGCTATTTTTGTCTTTGTCTAATGTTTGAATAGTGGACATTTTACCCATTGAGTCATCAGTCTAGCCCAGTGCTCTCAATCTGTGGATCTCGACAGGTTGGGAGTCAAATGACTTTTTCACAGGGGTTGTATATCAGATATCCAGCCTATCAGGTGTTTACACCATAATTGATAGCAGTAGCAAAATTGCTGTAATGAAGTAGCAAGGAAAATAGTTAAAGTGTTAGGAGTCACAAAAACATGAGGAACTATATTAAAGGGTAGCAGCATTAAAAAGGTCGAGTACCACTGGTTGCACCAGGTTGCATGGAACAAGATTTTTGTCCTCAAGCTTGGCTTGCAATATCCTGATGCTATAAAAAACACTTTAGTATTCATACAAAGAAAAACTAGAATGTAGAAAGCATTCTATACATTTATAGAATGTAGAAAGCATTCTATACATTTATAGAGGCCAGGAGATTTGATGGGCTGGTATTTTTTGAAGTCTGAATCTCCAGCAAGCACCAAAAGGAGCACAGATTTTCTTTATTTACTTTTAAGAGTTTATTTTTATTTCAACACATGAGAATTTGCTTGCATGTATGTGTACCTTGTCCAAGCACTGCCTGTGGAGGCAAGAAGCATGCATAAAAACCTCTGCAAATGGAGTTACAGACATTACAGAAAATGTGGATGCTGGCAACCCAGCCTAGATTTTCAGCAAGATCAGCAAATGCTTTTAAATATGGTGCCATCTCTCCAGCCTCAAAGAGTATACATCTTATTATCGAGCTATGAAGAGGTAACTCTCAAAATAATTCATGACTCAAACATAACAATTGTAATACCCTTAACATTTTTTTAATTAGCCCTGTGAAGATATTGTGTATTTAAAAGGAAATCAAGCTCCCATCCTCTACCAGGATGAAAAAAATGATATTACTGCAGGTGCTGGAGACCTGAAATTTCAATTCATAATTCTTTTTAATCTAAATTATTTCTCAGGAATTTTTCTTTTATTAAAAACAAGATTCAGGGGAAAGAAATTTATGCAAGTCAGGGAATCTTAGCAATTTCCATTTTCTGGAAAAAAAATGTTGAGGCTAAATCTAGAGATTAACTCATGTACTCAGTATTGAATTGAGAGTTAATCTATGCATAAACAATTGTTTTTGTTCATTTGTTTGGGAATTTCTGGATTTAAGCTTTAGTATCTTCATCTGCATTCAGAAGTGAACTTTCTATGACTTAAACCATCTTTCCTCAAGTAATCTTTCATAGAAATTGTTTTCTTTATTTTAATGATTTATTATTTTAGTTTTAATTACATGTGTCTATATGTTTGTATATATGTATATATATATACATGTATACATACATATATATATGTATATATACATATATATATATATATATGCTGGTGTGTGTGTGTGTGTGTGTGTGTGTGTGTGTGCTTGTGTATGTGTGCCCTCAGAGGCCAGAGGTGTCACATCCTCTAGAGCTGTAGTTATACCTAGTTGGGAGTCAGTTAATGTGGGTGTTAGGCACCAAACCAGGATCATCTAAAAGAACAGTCAGTACTCTTGACTGCTGCGTAGACTTTCCAGACCTGAGTCTTTATCTTTAAATTAAGTTTTTCCTCTGTGTACTAGTCAGATTTGCAAAGGAAACTTAACTAATAGAATGAATATGCACTACAAAGGAGGCTACAGAGTATAGTCTATGTAGTTCAACAATAGATATCTGCAGGCTGGGAAGTTGGGAATCCTATAGCTAGCTGCTCATTCTATACATCTTCATGCCTTGAAAGTCCCAATCTGGGTTTGAAGGCCTGAAAGAGAGGGACGTCCGTCAAGATTAAAAAACATAGGTTCCGGCTGCAGTGGAAGAGTTTAGCAACAACGTCAGCATCAGTAGTAGCAGAGATTCGATGTAGTTTCTTACAAGGTACAAGGGTAAACAGACAAAAAAATTACTGCTTGTCACCAGACATTCTTATACCTGGGCTGCTGTTAGGAGGTACTGTTCAATGCAGAAAATTTTAGCCACTCAGTTAATTGGTCCAGAAAGTGCCCTCAAACTTCTCCCTAGACATATGCCTATTACTTGATTCAAGAGCCAAAGAAGCTCACAACAACTGAGATGGAGCTTGGATTTACCACCGAAGCTATGAGCAACCCTGAAAGTAGGCTTGGATTTCTCTGGTGCCTCTCATGCATGGTTAGTCACTGTTTCCTACCACACCTTCATCATCACTCTGACTGGAACCTGTATTGATTTCTCCAAGTCTACCTCTTTACCACCATTTTCAGGCCTATTTTCCCCTACAAATTATCCTCCTCCTCCTCCTCATCCTCCTCCTCATCCTCTTCCTCCTCTTCCTTCTCTTCCTCCTCTCCCTCTTCTCCTCTTATTCCTCCTTTTCCTTCTCCTCTACTTTTCTCATTGACTTTATTTGGACTGTACAGGTTTGTATCGAGGTAGTTTTAACTTCATCATTTACTCCCGTGATGGATACAACAGTCAATGATTGTAGTCTCAGAAATTTTGGCCCATTTGCATGCATGCTCCTCTTTCTATTGAAGCTAACAAATTGTCATAAATGAATTATCTGTTTCTTTCCCCTCTGGACCTAGAGCACATAAATAATCAAAGTACATTTCATATTTTAAATGTGAGTTCTTGATTATTAGAAAAGGTAAGCACCTTTTTACAAGTTAATTAGACCATAATTCATTGAACACTTTTTTAATGGAATTGTTTATATTTTTGATGATTTACAGATCTCTATTATTGATATAAATTTTATTTTTTTCTCCCATTGCTAAGATGTACAGAGAGTAAGTTTCTTATTTTTAAATAATTTTAACAGTATCTTAATGAAATTGTAGATTTGCATTTCTCTAAAATTGTATTACATTTTCTCAGTTGTATATGTGCATACGTTTTTGTATGTTTGTCTATGTACACGCTGCAGTATACATATGTGAAAGTCAGAAAACAATTTGCAAGACTCAGTCATCTCCTTCCATCATGTGCATCCAAGGACTCAAATTCAGGTCATTAGAATTGGAAGCATGCACCCTAACTACAGAGCCAACACAGCAGCTAGTCATAGCAGTTTAAGAAAATAAGAAAAGTGATCCTATGGACTCATTACCTGTGGTTTCTCAATAAAGTGGTCCAAACAACCTATATTATAATGTGGTGATATTGACTTTAAAATTATTTCAACCCCCATGAAAGAATTTTGTGTTTGCATTTGACAGGCAAACTCATTTCTTTCACTCTCTTACTTCCTTTGTAGTCCATGGTAACCAGTGATTTGTTCTACATTTTATCATTGCAAGAGTCTTAGGAGAATAATATCATTCAATTTCTCACTCTGAGAGACTGGTTGTTTATGTCTCCCCCACCCCTTATTTCTAATGCTTTCAAAGTTATACTATCTTTTTATTTAATTTTTTTTGCTCGTGTGTGTGTGTGTGTGTGTGTGTGTGTGTGTGTGTGTATTTGCATGGAGGTACCACAGCATGTATGCATATGGTGGTCAGTTTTCTCCAACCATCTTAAGGACTACTGAGATGGAACTTAAGTAGTCAGCATTGGTGGTCGTCATCTTTATCTTCTGAGCCATCTTGTTGACCTAGTATCTCATTTATGTGCATAATTATTCTCAGACTTGTCCAAGCTATCTGCATCAGGAGCCTATGCTCCTTCTTACCTACATGGCTTATATAGTGTGAGTATGGCATAACTTTTTTTTTACTTACATCTTTAAAAACCAGCTGAGTTGTGCACGGTTTTTAATTTCTATACACAAATCTGGCATGAAATTTATATTCAGATACTTACTGAATGTAAATTTACGTTTGTGTTTGTGATGATATTTTCTGGAAAATATCACCTGGAGTTAGTTATAATTCTTAACTTATGTAGTATAATTTTCACTGTCAAGTTATCTGGGTGCAAGTTTTTTTGGGTGTAATATTTAAATTACAAACTCAATTTTTTTTTACTTGTAATTGGACACTTTTGATAACCTATTTCATGTTTGACATTTGGTGAGTTATACAACATTTCTTTCTTTGTTTGTTTGTTTGACACAGATATTTCTATTCCATAACACAATGCTTCAGACTTTTCTTTCCTGGAAAGTGGTGGTCTTCCTCTCACGTTTAGGATTCATTGATTTTCTTGTGACTTCAGTCCTCTAATGGCTTTAAGAAAAGTCAATAATTTCCAGCTTATCTTGTCTCACCCTGATAAAGAAATTAGAAATGTGTAGCTCTCTCTGTCACTAAATTGAGGTCTTAAGATATGTATAGTGCTGTTTACTTTTTGGAGTATGTACTGCAAGTAAAATATGATGCTAACCAAACAATGATAAAAATGTTTAGATAAAATGTAAAAGTTCTCCCATCTGTAGCAGCATCATTACTCTTGCATGAGAACCCAAGCACGTTACTCTTCTGATACACGTTCTGTCTTTGATCTGCTGGCTTCTCCACTATTAGTCCCTCTCCTAGGAAAGTTATATGCCCTAATTTCAGCATCACATCAGATGAATTGATGTAGCTGATAGAAACTACAAGAATGAGTAGGTCAGGTGGGAACTACTTATTTATACTTGCATATTGCATACTTTAGGACTGTGGGACTCAAGCTCAACTGGAAGAAGCTTAACTATTAGAACCTGAGAATACACACAGTTTTCCTTGAAGTAGGCTGTGAAGTGACCAATTGCATTTAGACATGTAGCATTGATTCGAGAGACTCTGACTCCTTTGCATACTAGAGTTTGAGAATGCTGCAACCAAATGGGATGGTCCACCACCAAATGGGAGTGTGGTTTGCTTGTGTATGTGTGTATGTATGTATGTGTTCATGTGTGTGTGTATGTGTGTGTGTGTATGTGTGTATGTGTGTGTTCATGTGTGTGTGTGTGTGCGTATGTGTGTGTATGTGTGTGTGTATGTGTGTGTGTGTATGTGTCTGTTCGAATTTTTTCCACCAGAAATCATTAAAAATTTCTTCTTCCTGTTTTCATGTATAGACATCATGACTTGATTATTGTGAAGTGCCAAATGGATATAAGAAATATGAGGTCCTCAAGAGATATTAATAGGTAGTAAAGTTTGGGATTTGATGTTCTAAACCATCTTTAAATAAGTTATGTGAACAATGGAATAGGAACCTTGATAAAAAAGATTCCTTGTGTTAATTGAGGATCCAGTTGAGAAACTGGCTATCCTTCTTGGGGTTCTGGTTTGGAATGAGTTAAATCCATTCTATGCCTAAAATTGTCCATATTTATTCAGTAATAAAAAGAGTTCTCTTCATGGAGTCAAAAGGCCTCATTCTTAAAAGAAATACATATTTAATGCCAGTATTTAATGAAGTCAGCCTTTTGTACAGAACTTTTTTGCACTGTGTTTTAATTGGAATTTTAGTTGATCTTTTTGCCTTTTGACACAACTCTGAAAGTCACAGAAATGATTACAACATTGTCATCATAGCCTGAGGATTTCACATAATTCTGTTAACTTACAACTGATGGGTGCATTGAAATGTTCCAGTAATTCAGAAAATGCAGAAAAGGTCAGATGCTAAGTGACGTGCTTCAGAACAGTGTGTGTGTGTGTGTGTGTGTGTGTGTGTGTGTGTGTGTGTGTGTGTAGATTGAGAAACAATTTAAAATACTATAAGTAATATATTTCACATGGAGTTCCCTGCCTTTAGATATTCTAAAAAGTTTAAACATCTTACAAAAGAGCATGATAAACTCTTATCTTCCTTTTATTTTTTAATAGATTTTTAGAATTTTATACATGAGTACTGTATTTATATCATTTCCATGCACCCTCTCCAAGCCTCTGCTTTCTCTCAAATTTATAGTATCCTCTTTTTAAATTACTTTTGTTACACACACACACACACACACACGTGCACACATGCACAAATTGATCTTTCATTTTGAGTCCATTTAATATTTTATATGTGTGTGTGTGTGTGTGTGTGTGTGTGTGTGTGTGTGTGTGTGTGT
>JANHMN010000008.1:14166496-14200463 GCA_030674055.1 Rhabdomys pumilio | reverse complement strand
AGAGAGAGAGAGAGAGAGAGAGAGAGAGAGAGAGAGAGAGAGAGAGATAAGAGGGTAATGGGGTAAAAATGGTCAAGGAGACATTGTATAAGTGTATGAAACTGTCAAGCATTTTGAAAAGTAAATATTGAGATATTGAACTCAAGTTGGAAGAGGCAGGTCTGGTCTCAAAATGGAGGGCCTGACCATGATCCAAAGGAACCAGAGCCGCTGGGGAAGCTGTTTATTGGTGGTCTGAGCTTTGAAACCACAGATGATAGCCTCAGAGAACATTTTGAGAAATGGGCACACTTACAGACTGTGGTAATGAGAGATCCCTGAACAAAACATTTCAGAGTCTTTGGTTTTGTGGCCTGTTCTTGTGTTGAAGAGGTGGATGCTGCAATGTGTGCTCGGCCACACAATGCTGATGGGCGTGTGGTGGATCCAAAGAGAGCTATTTCTAGAGAAGATTCTATAAAACCTGGTACCCATTTACCTTTAATGGTTAAAAAAAATTGTTGGTGGTATTAAAGAGGATATAAAGAAGAATATAATCTGAGAAACTACTTTGAAAAATATGGCAAGATTGAAACCATAGAAGTTATGGAAGATAGGCAGAGTGGGAAAGAGAGAGGATTTGCTTTTGTAACTTTTGGTGATTGTGACACAGTTGATAACATTGTTCTTCAGAAATACCACACTATTAATGGGCATAACTGTGAAGTGAAAAAGACCCTGTCTAAACAAGAGATGGAGTCTGCTGGTCATGGAGAGGTCATGGAGGTGGATCTGGTAACTTCATGGGTCGTGGAGGAAACTTTGGTGAAAAGAGGAGGCTATGGAGGTGGAGGTGGTGGCAGCAGAGGTAGTTATGGAAGTGGTAATGGTGGATATAATGGATTTGGTGGTGATGGTGGCAACTATGGTGGTGTTTCTTGTTACAGTAGTAGAGGAGGTTATGAAGGTGGTGGATCAGGATATAGAAACCAAGGTGGTAGATATAGAGGTGGTCGAGGAGGATATGACGGGTTACAGTGAAGGAGGACATTTTGGTAGAGGTATCTATTGTGGTGGTGGAAACTGTAATGACTTTGGAAATTATAGTGGTCAGCAGCAATCAAATTATGGACCCATGAAGGGGGCAGTTATGGTGGAAGAAGCTCAGGTAGTTTCTATGGTGGCAGCTATGGATCTGGAGGTGGAAGTGGTAGATATGATAGCAGAAGGTTTTAAAGAAAACAGAAACAGCTATAGCAGGAGAGAGAGCAAGGCGTTGTCAGGAAAGTGCAGGTGACTTTGAGACCGTCGTCCCAAATGCATTAGAAGAACTGTAAAATTCTGCCACACAGAAGGAACAATAATCCATAATCAGAAAAGTTACTGCAGCTTAAACAGGAAACCCTTCTTGTTCAGGACTGTCATAGCCATAGTTTGCAAAAAGTGCAGCTATTGATTAATGCAATGTAATGTCAATTAGATGTACATTCCTGAGGTCTTTTATCTGTTGTAGCTTTGTCTTTGTCTTTTTCTTTTCATTTCATCGGGTATATTGCCCTGTAAATTGTGTTAGTGGTACCAGGAATAAAAAATTAAGGAATTTTTAATTTTTCAATATTTGTGTAGTTCAGGTTTTCTACATTTTAGTACAGAAACGTTAACAAAATGCAGTTTTGAAGGTGTTTCCTTGTGAGCTAACACGTAAAGAAGATCATTATTAATCACTATTGTGTATGAATTTTGCTAAAGTTAATTGTAAAGAAACACTTATTGACTTGCAATTTAAGGGGAATCTATTCTCCCCATTTCCAAAACCATGATGAATGGGCACTGACATGTGGAGAGGATAGATATTTGTATGTTTGCAATGCGTGTTTTAGATAATTAGAATTGGGTAATAAAAATAGTATATTTGTGAATTTAATGCCATTAAGATTGCCTTCAAATGAAAAAGATCTCAAAAGTTAAAAAAATTAAATATTGAAAGAAAAAACATTTTCGTATATAATGAGTAAGACCTATCATATAGACTTTAATAAATCAGTGAAACAGAAAACATTGTACAGCTGAAGAGTCACATTATAAAACTTGCAAAAAAGAAATGAATAGAAATACAAGTCTTCAGTAAAACTATGAAATGAAGTGTGTTGAAGCAATCATTCTGAGACAAGTACAGATAAATAAGCATTGCCTGTGCTACTCAGGGCACAGAGAGGAAGACGCCTTCTCATATACCCTATAAACATGTAAAAATTAACAGATACTGAGGACAGACAATGGGAGAAAACATTTGACAGAACCTATGCAGGCTTCAATTCACATACCATTTGAGTCATCAATCGACGATCATGACCTATTCTATGGAAGCACTGTATACACTGTCATGAATACATTTCTGTGCATGTATGTGCGCAGTCGGTGTTCTGGTACATATAGAAGCCAGAGGTTGACATTAGGCATCTTGCTGGATCACTCTTTGTCTACTTTTTGACAAAAAGGCCACTTACTGTTTCTGTGTTCAGGTACTCAGCTAGTCTAGCCATCGACCAATAACCAAGGCCTCTCGCTCTGTGCTTCTAAGCAATGAGAGTGTATGCAGAGCCAGCCACACTTGACTTTTATGAAGCTCACGGGAGCCCAAACTCTTCATGCTTACACAGCATGTACATTACCCAGCCACCTATTACTCTAGCTTCACAAATGTATTTTTAAGGAGGTTATTTGTTATGAGCTAGTTGCTGAGTTCAAAATTCAGCATCCACATTATATATACAAAAGCCAGATGTGCTTCCATGTCATATACCTGGATTTATAGTCCTGGGGAGACAGAGAAAGGAGGATCCCTGTGCTCACTGGAGAATCAGTTGATCCAATAATTGAGACTTAGGTTCACTGTGAAGAAAGAAAACTAAGGTGAAGAATGATGAAGGCACACCAGATATCATCCTCTAATCACATGCATATTCACAAATGCACCATATACACTAAAGTATATAAAATATATTACATGATGTTAGGAATATTATAGAATAATCACAACAAGCTAATAATGGATTTCACGTGAAAAACATCCATAGCATGATTAAACCACAAAGTTTAAATCAAGCTGCAAGAAACTGGCAAATGATGTGGTTATATTGAGACAATTGATCATATTTTTATACATATGTACATGCACAAGGTTGTATGTATACAAAAACAAAAATCATTATTTATACATGCCTATATAAATATACACACACACAATCCACATGGATTTGTTTTAGAATATACCATTTTATTATTTTCTTTCTTCCAAAGAAAAATAAGTGTATCTACCTAAGTTTTTTATGGTGTTTTTAAAAGTATGTCATTTTAGCCAGGCGGTGGTGGCGCACGCCTTTAATCCCAGCACTTGGGAGTCAGAGGCAGGCGGATTTCTGAGTTCGAGGCCAGCCTGGTCTACAGAGTGAGTTCCAGGACAGCCAGAGCTACACAGAGAAACCCTATCTTGAAAAACAAAAACAAAACAAAACAAAACAAAAATGTCATCTTAAATGAGCTAAACATAAGTAAAGTTCCTGTGGTGAAGAGATGGTTTGGGTAAATCTCACATGATAGACCACTTAATGAATGGTATACTTTATTCTCTTACTGTGTATAAAAGTAGCCCTGGGAAAAAGCCAATGATTATTTTCAAACAAATCACAGTTATCTCTTTAGAATAACTTTACATATCAATCAACTGTAAATGGTTGTTTCCACCATTTTTATCTTCCTTTAAGGATGAACCTTCTATGCACTCAACCTTGTAACATTGATGTTTATAGCATATGAAGGATTCAGGATAAATTCTCTAGTGCAAAAAGCACTCAGGAAAAGTATACTAACTATTAATGCTCTTATAGTACAAATCTAAGGAAAGCTAGTTGCTTATAGATTTCATACACCTGCAATCTATTACAACCTACTTCATGGGATAGATTGCAGAAGAGAAGAAAAGGAATTTGAAAGCATTCTTAGGTACACCAGGAAGATTCCTTACCTGCTGTGTTAGTCAGGGTTCTCTAGAGTCGTTGAACTCACGGAATGAATATATATGAATTTAGTGGTATGACTCACAGGCTATAGTCCAACTAATCCAACTATGACTAGTTGTAAATGTAATGTCCAAGAATTTAGTAGTTTTTCAGTTACACAAGGCTGGGTGTCTCAGATAGTCTTATGTGTATCCTGGGATCATGAAGAAGTAGGCTCCAAAGCCAGTGATGGAATGGATGTGCAAGCTAGGTGAGGGCAAGCAAACAAAGAATGAATGAACTTTCCTTCTTCCATGTCCTTACATAAGCTTCCAATAGAAGGTGTGGCCCAGATTAAATGCGTGTTGCACCTCAAGATCTGGATTAAAGGCATATATCTTTGTGCCTCAAGATCCAGTTCAAAATCCTGAGTCTTCCATCTTCCAAATCCCATCAAAGGCATTTTGTCTTCCTGCCTCATGATCTCAAAGACAGGTAGCGCCCCCCCATTTCTGGATTGTGATTTATTCCTGATATAGTCAAGTTGGTAGCTATTAATAGGCATGATACCTGCATCTCTCATTGCCATGAAAAAAATGCTTAGCTGAAGAAGGAAGTGTTTACTCTGGCTCACACTGTGAAGGTACAACCCACCATAGGTGGAAGCCATGACTGTAGGATACAAAGGCAGCTGATCTTTCTGTATGCAATGTCAGGAAGCAGAGAGAAATGAGTGCTTGTACTAAGCTTGTTTTCTCCTTTTTATTCCATCAAGAATGGTACTGACCACATGTATGGTTGATCTTCTGACTCTAGTCAATTCAGTCTAGAAACTCCCTCATGCGAGAGGTTTTTGTTTTTCACTGACTCAAGATTAAATTCAACTAGATGTCATTGTGAAACATCACACTATCTTAATGAAAGTTAGAATAATTAATACATACATCATAAACACAAATGCAAAACAATACTTAAAATTACGTGTAACATTGTCTTATTGGACTTCTGCTGTGGTTTCATCCATAGATATGAAAGTTTTCATAGAAAGTAGTGACAACAGGCTAGCTTCTGGGGCTTCCCACAAAGAATAGGCCTGGTATGTGAATTATAATCTTCACCATGATAAACACCTTGAGTTACTATGGGCAACGCTGCCCCAACAGCTTTGCCATTTCTTGGTTCCATTCACCCAAAGACTTCTGAAAAAAAAATTATCATTAGTTACAACTCGTCTTATCTCTCCCTTCCACAGGTCAGTAGTCATGGTACTCATGAGTCATTCCTCTCCCGTGCTTGTCAGTTTTTCTTACTGGCACCTATTATTTCATTTTTTCCTTTTCTTCTGCTCAAGAAAAATATCTCCACATGTGAGTATCAATACAATTTTGTTTCCTTCTCTGTTGTTGTTGTTGTTGTTGTTGTTGTTGTTGTTGTTGTTGCTGCTGCTGCTGCTGCTGCTGCTGCTGTTGTTGTTTTTAGGTTTTGGATATAAGGCCTCAGTCTTATCCCAAGCTAGTCAGGAACACATTTTGCAGGCCAGGATAGCCTCAAACTGAACGTATCCTCCTTTCTTATCTTTCTGTGTGTTTGCAATTACAGCAATGGACACTTTGTTCAGCTTCTTCCGATTCTTTAAATATTTGGCATCTAACAGGCCAGGTATTTGAGTTCTTACTCACGCTTCCCACACTGGAGGTTCCAAGTTCTTGAAAGTTTAAAACGATAAGGAAATGATAAAATTCATAGAAAAGTTTTCTCCATCTGGAGGTTCATGAATATTATGCCATTCCTTTCTTTATTGTTTTTCTGCAACAACTGAGCTTAAGACTAAGATTATGTATGTGGCTACAGGATCTATCTACTAGTGTCTAAGCCAAGAAAAGGTCAACACTGCCTTTTTAAGTGCATATTGATTTGTTTAGAGCCAATTTCTGTTCCCTTCAAAGTAAAATTTCTTAACATAATTGCCTCACTATGGCCTAAAGGGAGAAAAAGAGTTCTTTTGGTTAGAATATTTTCATTTCTTTTCACTCCCCTCATTCCACTGTGACAATGACTTTTGAGTGTTAGCTTGTAGGCTTCTTATCATCACTATCCTCCCTCCTCATTGAATTAGTTGGTAAAATTTGTCCCCCACCCTCTGTGGCCCTTGTTTCAGTCTGCTATGGAGTTAGTTGCACAGTTGTTCTGGCTTTGTGGTATTTAATACTCTGGAGTTCAATTCCAGCTTTGTTTCTGGGCTCCACAGATTCTTCCTGAGATGGCTTGCCAACTCAGCTCTGCAAGGGAAATAATGCTGCATTTACATTTCTGCGTTGTAGCAAGGCAAGAGCTAATTTGTCACATTGCAAAGCTCCGAAGTATCATTTACTCTGACTTGTCTTATAACAGATCCTTTTAATAATTTCAAGAATCTTTCAAAGCGGTAACTCTCTGCTAGCATCCTATTTATATTTATTTGACAATTTTCTAAAAGTTATAAAATACACGATGAAGAGTATATGAAATATCTAAAAACAATTCAGAAGAATAAAAACACGAGAGCTGAGGATGCGACTTAATATTAAAGCACTTGATAAATGTGCCACGCCTGGGGCTTGATCCTCAGCACCTCTAAAAATATAAAAGAAAAACACTTCTGTGCATCTTTGGACTCATTATGGTGTTTAATAAAAACGTTTGTATCCCAGAAATGTCCTCTGTCTCTGGGCATTCATCGCCTCATCCAAACCCTTCCCTTCTTCACGTTGCCACTCCACTGATTCTTCACGTATAGTTCTCTATATTTCTCTTTACTTCCAATGTTTACATCCTAACAATATACTCTTTAATAACGTGTGGTGTATATTTATGCAAGTATTGTCTTTCTGTAGTCATTCTTCTTTAATATTACCAATGTGGATTTTTTTTATTTGTTTTTCCATTCCATACATTCTGGTCTGATTTACAGATGATAGATTATAGCAGCTCTTTGTCTCTATGACAAAAATCTGTGATAAACATCTTAGAGAAGGTAAAATTTATTTTGCCTCCTGATTCAGGACACAGAATGCTGGCTTCCTTGCTTTCTTGGCTGTGCTAAGGTAGAAACATTGTGGCACAAGGACACTGTAGGCAGAAGCTGCTCCCTTCAGGATGTCTGGGAAGCAAAATGTGTGATCAGTACAGCCTAAGAAGACAGAACCTACTGTTTCACAAGTACATTTGTGAGTTATTAGTTACCCTTCAAAAGTGTCAGAAAACTTGGATCAAAGCCTTCAATGCATGTGCCTTGATGTATCATATCACATTCTGTTATTGTTTTATTAAAGGCTACTAGGTCTAATTAAGTGTTAGTACTATCATGTGTATGTATGTATTACATATACATATATAATTATAAAAATAATATACATTTTTTTCAAATTGATCTTTTTATACTGATTTGATCTAGGTAATGAGATATTTTTGAATAGAGTAGCTGAATCATAAGCATATCTATCTATCTATCATCTATCTATCTATCTATCTATCATCATCTATCTATTGCTCTTGTGTGTTTGCTGTGCTTTGTCTTTGTTTTCTTCTGTATCTGCATGCTGTCGTGATTTGAATGTGTCCTTACAATCAAGCACATGCTGGGACCTTATTCCCCAATGCCTTTCCCATTACCCTACTCCTCCTTTTCCTCTGAGCATGAAAAGGTTACACTTGGGTACCATCCCAGCTTGGCATATCAATTCACTGTAGAACTAGGCACATCCTATCCCACTACTGTCAGATAAGGCAGTAGTTAGGAGGGAAGGATTCACAGGCAGGCAGTAAAATCAAGGACAGCCCTACCCCTGCTTCATTTATTGAAGCACACACATGACTAATCTGCACATCTGCTACATATATGCTGAGGTCTTAGGTCCAGTCCATGTATTCTCTTTGGTTGGTGGTTCAGTCTCTGGGAGTCCCCTTCAAGTTCCTCACTCAGTTCTTCCCCAACTCTCCCACTAGAGTTCATAAACTCTGTCAAATGCTTGGCTGTGGGTCTCGGCATCTGTTTCAGTCACCTGCTGAGTGGAGTCTCTCAGAGGACAGTTTATTTTAGGCTCCAATCTGAAAGCATAAGAGAGTATCATTAGTTGTGTCAGGGACTGGTTCTTGCCCATGCGATAGGACTATAATTGAGCTAGTCATTGGTTGACCATGACCTGAGTTTCTGCTTCATCTTTGTGTCCCTATACTTCTGGTAGTTGGGAGAAATTTCAGTTTGAAGGTTTGTGTGTGAGTCGGTGTTCTTACTAGCTCTTCACTGGGAGTTATGCTTAGATATAGAAGTTGGCCACTTTAGGTTCCATATCCCTCACCGTTAGGAGTCTCAGCTAGAGTCAACCTCATAGATTTCTTTTATATTTTTATAGTCCAGTTGTTACCCCCTCCAGGTTTGCCCATCCACTGTTACTCATTCCATTTCTTCTTCTCCACCCCACCCCTGTCTCCACAAAAGGATGTCCTCACACCCCCACCACACCCCCACCACACCCCCACCACACCCCACCACACCCCACCACACCCCCACCACACCCCCACCACACCCCCACCACACCCCCACCACACCCCCACCACACCCCCATTGATGCCTCCCCACATCCTCAGACCTAGAGTCTCTTTAGGGTTACATGCATCTTCTCTCACTGAGAACAGAACAGGCAGTCCTCTGCTATATATGTGTTCAGGCCTCTCAGACAAGCTGGTGTATGCTGCCTGGTATCTAGCTCAGTGTCTGAGAGATCTCAGGGGTCTAAGTTAGTTAAAACTGCTGATCTTCTATGTGGAAACCCTCCTCCTCAGCCTCTTCTAGCCTTTCCCTAATTCAACCACAAGGGTCCCCAACTTCAGTCCATTGGTTGGGTGGAAATATTTGCATCTGTCTCAGTCAGCTACTTGTTGGGACTCTCGAAAGACAGTCATGGAAGGCTCCTGTCTATAAGAACACTGTAGTATCAGTAATAGTATCAGGCCTTGGAGCCTCCCCTTGAGCTGGATCTCAATTTGGTCCAGTCGCTGGAACTTTTTTTCCTGAGATTCTTCTCCATTTTTGTCTCCGAAGTTCCTTTACACAGGAACAATTCTGTGGGATAGCAATGCCATCTTACCACTTGATGTCCTGTCTTCTACTGGAGATGGACTTACAAGTTTATTCTATTCACTGTTGGGCATTTCATCTAAGGTCCCTTCCTTTGAGTCTTGAGATTCTCTTGCATCCTTTGTCTCTGGTACATTCTAAAGGACCCCCCACGACCCACCGAAGTTGCATAGCTCCATTCATTCTGCTGACCCTCAGGGCTTCTCTCTAGCTCCCCTTCCAATCCCTGATTATGATCCCTTTACTCTTCCCCCTTCTCTCCTATCCAGGTCCCCCCTCTTTCTACCTTGCTTTCTTCTCCCTCCCAACAGGGACTGAAGCATCCTCACTTGGGCTCTTCCACTTGTTAAACTTCTTGAGTTCTCTGGTTTTATCCTAGGTATTTTGTACTGAGTTACCTCACTCAGGTTCTTATTTTCTAGTTCCATACATTTGACTGCAAAACTCAAGATGTCCTTGTTCTTAATAGCTGAAAAGTATTTCACTTTGTAAATGAGCCACATTTTCAGTATCTGTTCTTCTGTCATGGGACTTCTGGGTTGTTTTCAGCTTCTGGCTATCACAAATAAGGCCACTATGAACATAAAGGAACATGTGCCCCTGTGGCATGGTGTGGCATCTTTTGGGTATATTCCCAAAAGCAGTATTGCTGGGTGTTCAGGTAGATCTATTTCCAACTTTCTGAGGAGCCTCCAGATTGATTTCCAAAGTGGTTGTGCCAGTTTGCAATCCCACTAGCAATGGAGGAGTATTCCTATTTCTCTACATCCTCACCAACATGTGTTGTCACTTGAGTTTTTGATCTTAGCCATTCTGATTAGTGTAAGGTGGAACCTCAGTGTCATTTTAATTTACATTTCTCTAATCAGATAATAAGATAGTATACATAAACAATACCAAAAATTCTACCAGATAACTTCTAGAGCTCATAAACAACTTCAGTATAGTGGCTGGATATAAAATTAACTGAAGCAAATCTAGAGCCTTCCTTTATACAAATGATAAATGGGCTGAGAATTAAGTTAGGGAAACAACATCCTTCATAATAGTCACAAACAATATAAAAACTCTAATCAAACAAGTAAAATATCTGTATGACAAGAACTTCAAATCCTTAAGAAATAAATCAAAGAAGACCTCAGAAAATAGAGAGATCTCCCATGCTCATGCATTGGTAGGATTACCATAGTAAAAATTGGCCATCCTACCAAAAGCAATTTACAGATTCAACCCAATCACCATTAAAATTCCAACACAATTTTTCAAAGACACGGAATGGGCAATTCTCAATTTCATTATGGGAAAACAAAAAACCCAGGCTAGCAAAAACAATTCTTAACAATAAAATACTTCTAGGGGAATTGCTATCCTGACCTTAAGCTGTACTACAAAGCAATAGTGATTAAAAATTGCATGGTATTTTTTCAGAAACAGGTTGAACAATGGAATATAATTGAAGAGCCAGAAATAAAACCACACACTTATGGAGACTTGATTTTTTGACAAAGAAGTAAAGAGTATACAACGGAACAAAGAAAACATCTTCAATGAATGTTGCTGTTTTAACTGGCAGTTGGTATTTAGAAAAATGAAAATAGATCCCTATTTGTCAACTTGCACAAAGCTCAAGTCCAAGTGGATTGAGGACCTCAACATAAAAACCAGATACATTGAATCTAAGAGAAGAGAAAGTGGGAAAGAACCTGAAACTGATTTGCATGGGAAGGGGGCAGGGACCTCATGAAACTGCATGTAAGGCAAAGGACATAGTCATAAGGAAAAATCAGCAACCTACAGATTAGGAAAAAATTGCCACTAACCCCACATCTGATGGAGAGCTAAAATCAAAACATATAAAGAACTCAAAGAATCTAATTTCCATAAAACCCAAATAATCTAATGAAAGAATGGGGATATAGAGCTAAACAGAAAATTCACAACAAAGGAATCTCGAATGGCCAAGAAGCACTTAAAGAAATATTTATAGTCTTCTTTTTAATAGAGAAAAATCTCTTAATTTGATCCAGCTCTGCCTGTGTTCCCAGAGGCCTGCTAATACCTGGACAACAGGTGAAGGAAATGAATACACTGCTCAAGTTCTGAAAATAAAAATAATAGAAACATAAATAAACAAACAAATAAATAAACAAACACTTCTCCTGTATCACACTTATCAGAATAGCTAAGAAAAAAAAATTAACCAAAAACAAACAAACAACCCAAGAAAGAGCATGTTCTGGCAAGGATGTGAAACAAGGAGATTGATTGTGGGATTGCAAACTTGTACAACCACTTTGGAAATCAGTTTCACTGTTTCTCAGAAAATTGGTTCTACCTGAAGACCCAGCTATACCATTGTAGAGAGCCGCTGCGAGCGGTGACAGCATTCTCCATTACAAGATGGCGCTGGCATCCGGTGCTCCAACGGGTAAACAAGTAAATTGCGCATGTGCAAGTGGTGAAAGCGTGCCAAGTCACTGCCTGGCCTGGGTGTCATATGGGGTTATGAGCAAGCAGCCAATCAGATATGTCCATGCCACCCTAGGGTGTATATAAGCAGTGCCATTTTGGGGCTCTGTCTCTTCCTCCTTCCATCACAATAAATGTCTTGCTGCAGAAGGTTCCTGGTGTGCCCGCGTGCGTTCTTGCCGGGGAGACGATTGCACGGGGCACATACCATTCCTGGGCATATACGCAAAAGACACTCTACCATTACACAAGGATAGTTCTTCAATTTTGTTCATAGGGGCTTTATTTATAATAGTGAGAAACTGGAAACAACCCAGATGTCTCTCAACCAAGAATGTATATAGAAAATGAGATATATTTACACTATGTAGTACTAATAAGCTATTAAAAACAAGAGCATCGTGAAACTTCCAGGCAAGTGGGTGAATTAAAGTATATCTCCCTGAGTAAGGTAACCCAAATACTGAAAGAAACACATGGTATTTACTCACTTATAAGTACATATTAGCCATAAAGTACAAGATAATAATCCTACAATCTATAGACCCCAAAAATTTAAATAGCAAGAAAGACTTAAGGCAGGATACCTGAATCTCACTAAGAAATGGAAATAAAATAGACGTGGGTGGACAGGTGGAGCAAACTGCACTGTGTCGAGGAGGCGATGGGAATGCTACAGAAGAGATCAACTGTAAGGAGGATCAGGGGAGAGAGAACTGTAATCATAAGGTAGGGGCATCTCTGGAATGAGCTAGAAACCAAGGACAAAGGAAACTTCCAGGAATCTACAACCCAGCTACGAAACCTTAGACCCACAATTTTTCCTCCCACAGTATGTTCAGTGATAAAGTTAGATCAGAAATTAAGCGAATAGCTTACCAATGACTGGCCCAACTTGAGACACATGCTATGAAAGAGAACATACCCAAAGCACTATTAACAATAATTTGGTATAACTGCAGGCAGGAGTCTAGCATAACTATCATCTGAGAGCTACAGAGAGCAGCTGATGGAAACAGATGCAGAGGCTCACAGCCAAACATTGGGTGGAGTTCAGGAATCTTGTGGAACAGGGGGAGGAGTATTGAAGGAGCCAGAGAGATCAAGACTAGTACAAGAAAACTGACAAAATCATGTAATCTTTTCCTATAAGGACTCACAGAAACTGAACTCCTCACAATCAAGCATGCTTATGATGGATATATATACATTTGTAACAGTTGTATAGCTTGTTCTTCATGTAGGACCTCTAACGCAGGAGCAGGGACTGTCTCTGACTCTGTAGTCACCTGCCTCTGGAATCCCTTACCCCTAACTGGGCTGCCATGTCTAGCCTGAAAAGAAGATCTACCTTGTTCTACCTTAACTTGATAAGCCAAGTGGCTTGATATCCATGGGTGTCTTCCATTCTTTGAGGAGAATGAGAGGGGTGGGGAGAGGAAGGGTCTTGGAGAAAAGGAGGGAGAGCAGACTTCAATGGGGATGTAAAGTAAATAATTTAATTAATTTAAAAATTCTCTTTAATATAGTTTAGCTTGTTGTATATTATAATCATGTTTAGAGAGATTTTCATTACTGAATAATAAATTAAAGCTCCAATTCCAGTAGAAAATATTACAGGCTGCATTTAATTACGAGCTTGAATTCTCTTACTAAAAATTGTGTTGAAAATGTGACATTATTGGTTATTTTTCCCTTTTAAATATACTTGTCTTCTGATTTGGTGACATCTCCTCACTCTTATTCCAAAGGGCTTCATCTCCTAACTGAGATGCCATGTTTTCATGTGTCAATTAAAACATGTTCTTGTCTCATGTCATACTTTGTCTTCTGCTCTCTTCCCTGGAATAGTTCAGAAACATTTCACTGTTTCTCATTTACTGTTTCTCATATAAGCCATTTTTAGGGATACTGATCTCAAACTTCTGTTTTTATAGTCTGTCTGGCTGAAACTTATTTTTTTCTTCTACACATTTGCATCTATATTTTTCCATTTCCTTTGTCACTGTCATCCTTTTAATTTTTCTTCACCTCATGTAAAAATTATTAATTGTTCTTGACAGAATTTAACTTGGAAGTTACCTTCACTGCTATAAAAATAGTTCTAAAAGGAAGCTTACTGTTGTTTTTGTGACACCAAATGATTACTATTTTTTCTACCCTACCATGTCTGAAAATTTAACAAGAACAAGATCTTAATTTAGTCATAGAAAATTGCACAACAGAGTGTGGTTTCATACTCAAATAGTAAAATGGATAAGTAAGTCCTCTTTCATAAATTAAGCAGACAAGCATTTCCAGTCATCAGTACAACTGAACAATCTGGCCTCCCCAATGGCCATTAACTCTTTTCTAACCACTCAACAGAGTGAACTGGAAGGCTATTTGGCGGGAGGCAGGCAAACTCTGGAATTAAGAAAAGTAGGCCTTGGTCTACCGAGTGAGTTCCAGGACAGCCAGGGTTACACAGAGAAACCCAGAGAAACCCGGTCTCGAAAAAAAACAAAAAACAAAAAACCAAAAACCAAAAACCAAAAAAACAACAAAAAAAGAAAAGTAGGCTTTTTTTTACTTTAACAAACTCATCAATTAGAAAAGTCTATTAACTGAAATAAGCATGGGACTTCCTCAACTAACTAAAAATAAAGCTACCACTGGACCCAGCTTCACTATTCTTGTGATCTAACTTAACTGATCATAGAAATACATGTACATATACCTTTTTGTGAGACTATTCATAATGAATATAATGAAGCAAGATGTGGAAGCAGCATACATGCTCATCAGCAGACAAGTGGACAAAGGAAATGTGGTACATGGAGATAGCAAAAATCATTCAGTCACAAAGAAAAATGAAATTATATCATTTTCAGGAAAATAAATAAACAGAAAACAATTGTTTGAAGCAAGATAAGAAGATAAGCCATACTGAGAAGGATAAATATTGATAAATGATTATCACTTTTCCTTCAACTTTGACCTACTTGTCTAAATATATATATATATATATATATATATATATATATATATATATGTATATAAATTTGTAGCATGAAAAAAAAAAGGCTAACTGTGTGGAAGGAGGGAGAATCTAAATCGAAACAAGAAGAGAAACAAGGGAGAGAAACAAGAAGAGCAATAGGGAGTAAGAATTACAATATGGTTTTCTGCCATATGATAAATGTATATTTAAATGTACATATATTCAACAGGAAAGAAGAAGGACTATTTGGAGAAATAAGAAGCCCGTTAGGAATGGAGAGGAGAGAGATCAAAAGAGCAGAGGAAGAACATTACCAAAGAGCATGTTCTTCATGGTAATAAAACTTGATTTAAAATTTAAAAACTATAAACCACAAGAAAGCCAAAGTAATTAAAATAATATTAAGTGGTAATTAATAAGATGTGAGTGGGACATAGAGAAGTGGTTTTACTGTAGAGGAAAATAGATAAAAAGAAAATGACTTACTGAAAGTCTGTATTCATTGTTTTCTGTTATTACTGCTCTTACAGTTATTATCTGCTCTCTTCAACAAGACGTAGGATTCACTTTTTTTCTCATCATATTACCTGGACCCGATGTACCTTTATCTAGTTGAATGACTTGCCAGTTACTACAAACATTATCTTGCTGTGTTTTAATTCTTTTGGATATTTTGACTTTCCTTCTTGGAGTATCCTCAAGTCTATAAATTATTTAAAAGCTATACATTCTTAAAGACTCAGCTTGAGTTTTGTTTTTCCAAAAGCACTATTTTCTCTATTCCAACTGACTACTTTGCCTCTTTAAAGTCATTTCTTATTTTCTTCAATGACATATTTTGCTATAATAATCCATATATGTGTTGTTTCTCCCATTAAGTTATAAACTGTTCAATTTAGCTTCCTGCAGACAACATCACAGATTCCTACATAACATCACAGACATTCAGGATGTTTCATACATAAATCTTACCTTCCTTTCAATTTCAACCTACTTGTCTACTCCAAGTTATGTTTTCTCCCTGGACTTGGCAGCAGGCTTGACTTCTTAGCTTTGATACCTTGCAGTTTATAAAGACATTAGTTCATCCTTAACCTATCTTGACCTTAATCAACTCATACTGATCATTGATGTTCTCCAGGGTTCTCTCCCACAGCCTCTGTGAACTTACCCAGCACTCTACATATGAGATATGAAACTTCCTTTTTCCTTCTCTGCTTCTCCTCATCTAGAGCTTTTATCTTTGAAATCTATATAAAATATAAAAAAGGAAAACTCTGATTTCTGGGATAAGGAGAGAAAAGGGCATATTTCTTTCAGCCAATATTTATCGAATGTTGCAGTCAATAATTTTTACAGTTTTCTCAGGTATTCAGAGCAGCCTAGTAATGGAAAAACCAAATGCTAGCAGCAATGATAAGCATAATGATTGAAGATAAACTCTATAATTAATCTGTAAAAGCTCACTTGCCTCATGAGTTTCTGTGTATATAATATTTCAGGTCTGATGGTATAGTAATGTTAGTGGGTGTGATCAGGGCCAAAATTGGCATTCCTTTTTGTTTATTCTCTAGTAGGTGGAGGTATCAGTAGTTTTCCCAGAATATGTGCAATGCAAATTAATCCTTATTTCTTGTACATATCTATGCTGATTTGTAACAAAATCTTTAGTCCAACTTATTTTTCTTTAAACCCCAATGCTTCTATTCATCAACAGCATCAAATTCTCTACAATGAAATTTTTCTTTGTTGTAATGTAGTGTCTCAACTGACAGTTTTTAGTGGAAGAATTCACATATTGTGCAGAGTCTTTGGAAGGAGACTCTATGAATAGCAAGACCATCAGATGGTCAAGTGAATGATCCAAGGTGGGAGAAAATGAATACCATTTTAACCATTGGTAATTTACATGGTAACTTTAAAGATAATTTATTGTGAGCAGTAACCACTGAACTCATCTCAGGATTACGATCTGTGAATTTACTTAGGCCTTAGAGTCAAATGACTGGTATACCATGAGGAGCTTTAGATGAATAAGTTAAGTTTCTCCAGGCTGTGTTTATGTTTTTGTAATGTTCTTTGGCATTTTAAGTATGTGTGCAAGTTTCTGACAATCAATTTTTTGTTATTGTTTTTACATGTAAGCTTATAATTTTACTGTTTAACAAAAATGTCAAAAACATGTTGAAATTAGTATTATATTCAACAAATGGTGCTAGAAAACCTGAATGTTCACATGCATAGGAATGGAATAAGAACTACATCTATTACTTTGCACAACAAAATCTTCCACAGATGGAAAAAAATTTCAAAATGTGAATTTGTACTAGTCAATAATTCATATGCATTAATACATGTACTACTCAGTGTCCAGTCTGTTGTACTCATTTTTAATCTCTTATTGAATATGGACATTTCATATATATATTTATTTCTGGGCACGCAGCATACCTTAAGAGTACTTTGTTTTAGAAACTCCCTTGGAGAAAATCTAATTTTCATTTGCTAGTGGATATCAACTGGAGATTGCTTCTGGCTTAGGGAGCAGGTGTGTGTCAACTTCTATCATCCCTAGGATTTCATTTGGTGCAAACCTACACAGATTCTTTGTATGATGCCTCAGTTTCTGTATGTTTTATGTGCAGTGGTCATCCTGTGTTTGGAAGCTTCTAAGATTCCTTAGTGTCCTCCATTCCCTGTGGTTCTTTCATTCTTTCTGCTTCCACTTCTGAAGAGTTCTCTGAGCACCGAGGAGAGGGATTTGATGGAGACATCCCATCATTTAGCGATGAATATAAAGAGTCTCTCAGTCTCTTCACATTGTCTGGATTTGTTCCTATTTGCTTGAGCAGGAAACTTCCCTAACAATGGCTGAGCAAGAAATATTGTCTGGGTTGTTACTTATTGTGTTTTTCCTTTGGTGTCTAGGAATGTGAGTTTGAAATGACTGTAATTTCAGGTGTTGGAGCTGTATTCAATTCCGTGTTTCCTGTTGTCTTCTTTGGATTTCAGTAGAATGAGGTATCCCTTTGTTTCTTGGTAGAAAATGCTCTGGGATCCCGCCACATTTGTCCACTGGGAGTTCTGGGTAAAATGTATTTCTAAGCATTGGAATCTGATAATCTGGAGTAAGAATTTCTCGACACTGTGTATCCAGCCTTCACAGGACCAAGGATTTCCTCTCCCACGTATGCATGACAAGGCCATCCTCCCCTATATACACAGCTGGAGCCATGGGTTCTTCCCTACATGCTCCCAGGCTGGTGGTTTAGACCCTGGGAGCTTTGGTTGGTCCTCAAATAATGTAATCGCCCTCCTCAATAACCCTATAGTACTGATTAAGAACCTTTTCTCTTTCCAAGACTTAATTGCTTTCACCTCTACTTCATAACCTTACTGCTATCACCTCAACTGAGAAAAATCTCTTGCCTTATTTATAAACACATTCTTACCAATACCCCTGGCATTGAAAAACAGAAAAAAAAAAACACATCTAAATGACTTCTGAGACATGGTCTCCCTATGTAACCCTGACTTGCCTGAAAAATTTTTTATACAGACCAGCCTGGCTTTGAAATCACAGATATTTGCCTGCCTCTGCCTGCTTAATGCTTGGTTAAAGACAAGAAACATCATGCCTGGCTATTGTACATTATTTTTATGTATTATTATTCTTGTGTAAGTTGTTCTGAGGGCAAAGTAAAGATGGAGCCTCTAGAAGCTGCCTTATTGTATGGTGAAAGGATTACACAAAAGCACGAGCACAATATATTCATTTTCCAAGCAATTACGTATTTTTCTTCAGATTTTTAGGGGGGGACACAACAGGCTATTTACATAAGTTGACCACTAATTTATCCTTCATTGTCCAATCTAGTCATCTGTTAAAAGAAAGTGAGATATGCAGATGACCATATTTAATGGAGAATATCTTACTAGAATATCCAATTGAAATCACATTCTTAAATCATCGAACCACCGTAGCATCATTCTCATATTATTAATAATAAAATTAGTGAAATACTTCTTTTTATTCTGGATATCTCTTCAACTCTGCTTTTTACGCTGGAGCCAATTCTGAATGAAATTCTTTGTTACCAAGTGAACTGTAATGAAAGAAGGGTCATGGCTTTCTCAAGCTGGGCAGCCCTGTGGTAAAAGCGTTTCAGAAGTCTTCTGGGTCTTCTCAGGAATTCTGATTACGATTATGAGGTTATAACTTTCAAAACAAAGCCAGGATCTCATCTTTCACAAAACATTTGTGACAATGTTACGCATTCAGTTGCAGTTGTAAGTCATTAACCCTTGGAATGACTCAGTGACCTTGGCTTTCAAGAGAATTAGCCCTGCAGTTATGTGGAACAAAAAATTATTCCAGAGATGTCATTGACTTTTCAAAGACTTGCCTTCTAACTGGAGGCCAAATTTTAAGTTTAAAAGTTTGTTGATACTTTGTTGTCTAAAACCATTTAGAAACCATCATTTGTTGTACATTAAATTTTTCAATTTTCTTTAAATTAGTGCAACTGGAGGTTCTCCCTTATCCACTACACTGGTGACCACAACAGAGGCAGTGAACAGGTAGCTCTGATATGCCAACAGTTGACGGTCATGTATGAATTCTCACATAGTACCTCAGATGTATTAGTTTTTGACCTATTGTTCAAAAGCAACAAAGGACTAAAATGGTTTTTCTTCAGTGATCATACAGGATTTGCTGACGTTTTTTATGCATTATTATCTCCACTCAATTCCTCAATGACTTCCCAGTTCAGCTTGTCATTGGGGAATTTCCCCAATGAGTGGACAGATTTGATTTCCATTTTACTCTTTCCCCTAAATCTTAGAGGAAAATAATAGGAAGGTATTCCTGCCTTCCAATTTTTTTGATATTTTATAGATTCTTATCATGTTATATTCTATAATGTAATGCTAGGAGCATAAAGATTTGATAGACAAAATTCCTGCATTCACATTGAAACTAAGACATCATTTATAGAATGGTGAAAATAAATGGTCAGATTAACTGTAAAGACAGACACCTTGTGTCTTAGTTAAGCTTTCTATTGCTGTGGCATAAACCATGACCATTCTTATAAAGGAAAATATTAAATTGGGACTGGTTTAAAGTTCAGAGATCCATTATTGTCATGATAGGAAACATGGCAGTATGCAGGCAAACATGGCTCTGTTAGAAGGACATAATATTTCTACATCTTGATCGACAGAAAGCATGGAGAGACTGCTACACTAGCTATAGTCTCAGAGCTTGCATGCACAGTGACAGACTACTTCCAATAAGGCCATATCTGCTCCAACAAGGCCATACCTCCTCAACACTAATATTACCACTGCCTATGGACTAAACAAACATTGAAACATGAGTCTATGGGTGCCATTCCTGTTCAAACCACCACACTTTGCATAGCAATCATAGGAAATGTATGATAAAAATGTTCCAGGGCAAGGATGAATGCAGATTTCTATCTAGTAATCTACCACCTGTACTCCACCTGGAGATAATAATATCTCCATTATTATATACTTTTAATTTTTAGTATAAATATCCATTCTCTTTGTTATGGTTTTTTATGTACTGCCAAAAGTTTCCTCTGACTTTTTATTTCATTCTATCCTTTTCTGACCTTGTTATTATTTTGACGCTTGTGGAGGTTTGGTCTTCTGCTTGTATTGCAATGTAAGTACTGGTCCCTAAAGTCTGGTCATTTCCAGAGATGAGAGAAATCTGAAACTACACAAATGATGCTATGTAACATTGCTCCCAAGATATTCCCCTATTGGTTAAGTAAAGATGCCGACAGCTAATAGTTGTTCAGAAGAGACATAGGAAGGGTTTGTAGTTCTCAGACTTGAGGTCAGAGGAGAATCACAAAAGAGAAAAGGTGGAGAGAGGAGGAAGCCTCAATGGGGTAGGTGAATCATGAAAGCATAGACATGAGGGCTAGCCAATTGGAGTTAACAGCTTCCCAGATAGAACATGACAACAGGACAAATAACTTGGGGTTATTGATGGAGAAATAAATTCTAACAGCATAAAGGATAGATATCTGCCCAGCTCTAGTGCTAATTAAGGCTTATAAATATAAAGATTGTGTATCTTTTATCTGGAAAATGAATAATCAGAGGTATAACAGAAGCCCCAGATTGAGATTAAACATCAGCCACAACCGTATGCCTTTCTGATCTTCTATCCTGTACTATCCCTTTCTTCTTCATTATTTTATGGTTTCACTATACAAAGAGTACATATTTTTATTTTGATTGTTGTTAGGGTAGTTGAAATTTCAATATACCAATCTTTTTTTCCTTTGTAGAGCTGTTTCATCTTCATGATGAAAGTATATGTCTCATCAATCTATCATCAGCTTAAGAGTTCTTTTCAAAGATGCCCAATTGTCTCCATCTTGTCATATCCAGTTTTAGTTTCTTTGTACTTTTATCTCTGTGAAGGATGATACTTATTGCTCATTAATTTTGTTTTCATTCATATAGTATAAGTTTCGTGTGAACAAGAACCATTTCTTTTCAGCCAGTATCACCGTAACTGCAAAAGTGTCTGACCAAAAATAATTAGCCATAGCTGGCAATATAGTTCAAGACACTTGGCAAACCCAGTAACTGGAGTTTAAGCCTGAGAACCCCCATAATGTACAGAGAATCAACTTCCACAACCTGTCCTTTGGGCTTCACATGTACACTGTGCCATGGGTATATGTGTAAGCACACCAACACACACACACACACACACACACACACACAAACTTTGAGTAGTAATCATATTGAGGCTCCTAAATTCAAGGATGTATAAGGAATTGAATACTTATGATGAGTCTCCACAGCCCTCTTTTGAAATGTGGTCAGATGTTTAATATTACTATAAGGATGCTAAAACCTGAGTAAATGTTGGGTGATGGAATGTTCTTTTTACAGTAGATTCATCTATATTCAGAAAGCACAGCTGGTCCTTCTCTAATTCCTTTCCTATTCTTTGATAGAAGGTTTTCTTCTGATTACCTTCTTTTGCTAGGGTAGAATTCCAGGTAGAAAAGAAAACAAGTGGCCAGAACACAGATTATGTTCAAAGTCTCCAAATGTGGATAGACAATTAAATTAGAGAGGATACTTGGGCCAAAGGATCTAAGGAGTAATTATTTTGTCTCCATCTGATTATGGGGCCCCAGGAAACATGGTTTCTGATTATTTCAGTATCAGATTGTGTGCTAAGTAAATGAATTAACTGGAGGTGCGATAAAAGACGTGTGTGTAACATCTGTGTATGGATGTGTTAAGAGATCTGGGGAGCCAGGAAAATGGAGCCAGCAGTTTCAACTGCTCTGAGATAATTTTCTCAAAGAGAGTTGTGAGTCAGCAGGTGTACTTGGCACCTCTTTGACATTTGTGCTGGCAAAACCACTAGTGAGAGGTGCTTAAAGAGAAATCATCAGCTGCTTTTATAAGCAAGAACAAAGCACCTAGCGTTTATTTTTAAAAGGCTGCTGGCTAATTTTGTCTCTCAGAAGTAAAGACTTGAGGATCAAACTTTACCTTAATTTCTTCAGAATCAAGAAAGAGTTGACTTACATCAGAATTTTGGATGAGTGAGAATGGAGTATATTTTTAAACTATTATTTGTGTGTATGTGCATGTGTGTGAGAGAGATCATATGCACATGCATGCACAATATCTATGTCGGCAAGAAGAAAGTATCAGATACCTGGGAATTGGAGTTAAAGACAGTTTTGAGTACCTTATGTGGATTCTGACAACTGGGTCCTCTGCAAGATCAGTGAGTGTTCTTAACTACAAAACCCACTCTGCAGTGCCTATGATGTGTTAGAAGGTTAGTTGAGCCAAACTTAGTACAAACCGTATCTGCAAGGTGTTTCTATGCTTATGAGGAAGGACTCTAATACTTCACCAATTGGTGTTCAAAAGGATACAAACGTTTGGAGTACTTTTTTTTTCAGTTATCAAATTGAAACTATATCATTTCTTTGACCAAGAATACATTAAAATTTTGATCTATGGATTATGGTAATGCAAATTGGACTATTTGTATTTATAAAGAACTGAAAATCAACCTAAAAGTCAATAATTAGGAATCTTGAGCAGCTTGGTTAGGCATCACAAGAGAAGCTTCCTTCTATAGCATATGGAAACAAATACTACCCTAATAGGAATGTCTCCATCAAAGCCATCCCCTCATAGCTGAAGGAACTGTGGAAAAGGAGGCAGAAAAAGCACTAGAGCCAGAGGGGATGGAGGACACCAAGAAAATGAGGCCTTCTAAATCAACAGGTTCCACAAACATATGGACTCACAGATACTGGGCAGCATGCACAGGGTCTGCATGTGTTTACATTAGATGAGATCCTAGAGATGAGAGAAGTGGACAGAAGCCTCGCTCCCTGACCCAGAAGCTATTTTCTCCAAGGCAGTTTTACTGAGAAAATAAACCACTATTAAGATAGGCTGCATGACCATCAGTAGATGGCCAACAGATAATGAACTTAATCATTGAAAGTTCTGGGTCTCATGAAGTGTTTCAAAGCTTTTTTATTTTTACATTTAAATTTTACCTTATTTTTATTATATATAAAATACATATATATAATATATATATATATATATATATATATATATATATATATATATATATATTATATTATATGTATTATATTTACCATATAGATCTTTTGAGTATATATTATGGCTTCTAGTTTATTGTTTTTATAGGATTCCTGAGTGTGTGATTGAGTGAGTCTCTGCCTCTGTATATTTCCTATGCCATTTCTTGGGATCTTTTCCTCTTGTGTGTTTGTCTTGTCCTATACCAAGGTATAAGTTTTGTGTTTTCTTATTATATTTTATCTTATTATTATCCCTTAGAAGTCTGTATATTTCAAATGAAAGACAGAAAGTGGGTGGAGATGCATGAAAGGATAGATGCAACAGAACTAATTGTAGAGGAAAGAGAACTCTTTTCCTCCCAGCACTCTGGAAGTATCTATATAAGTTTGAGGGAAGCCTGGTATGAGCTGTTAGTTCTATGCAAGGAAAGACTACATAGTGAAACTTAGTCTCAAAAATAATAACCAAAATTTGCATAATGTATATATTTGTAAGATAGTATTATGCAGCCATTGGACTTAGACACAAATATGTGTGTACTGATATGAGAAAATATTGGAGGTCTTTGGTGTGAGAAATGTATTCTGCAGTTTTCTAAATGTAGGACAATAAATTTATTACTCAAACATGGACAGAATTTTTAGTCCTGAAATCAACTACAGGGTATGAAATCCTTGAAAATAATTAACAGCAGATCAAAATAAATCAACAGTTTTTCTAACAGTAGAGCAAAACAGAGTGGCCCCTGGAAGAAAGTACTAGGTTTCTCTAGAGAAGTCATATTTGACACATAGTTTAAGGCTCATGTTAAAATTGCTGTCACCTGCCTTCTCCCTAGCACACTGCTTTTAATGACAGGGGTCTCCAGCGACATTTTCACTGGTCTCTTGATAAGTATGAATTACCTGAAACACATTTTTACCATTTTGGTGACAACTCATCAAATTCTCTTTAGTTACCCTAAGAGAAAAGTAAAATGAAATTTTACTTTTACCAACTAACTGTACAATCTTGAACATAACCTGTGACCATGAACTCTAAGACTTCCTTCTGTGGTGCTTTTGTGCCTTTGCATTTATCACCAACTTGGAGTCCTGGGAATGATTGGGCTCATGGGATCCAAAAGCTAACTTTAACTGCTGCCCCTCAAGGATGTTAGAAGAGGAATCAGAACTATTCTATTCTCAGGCTGGTTTACCAGGGAGGGACAGGCAAAACTTGTGCACAAAAACCATTTATATAGGTTTGTCAATGTGCTGCCCACAGCTCAGGGAGTTCTCCATGACAACAATCACTCTTCCTTAAGTGCGAGAAACAAACCTTGCCCATGCTGCTAGGAATATTGCCTTTTTTAGTTGTTTTAAATTTATGAGACCTTTGTTATAAGTTAGATCCTATAAAGGTGTGCAGTGTGTTCCACTGCACAAAATAGTGCAAATTAGGTTTAAGTGTGTTCCATGGCACAAAATAGTGTCCTTCCATAGTTACTAATGTGTTGGAATAGCTTCTCAGATGTCTACAAGTCTCATTTGCCCTATTTTCTTACACAGTCTACTCAATTCTTGGGATTTCAGGGTGATTATCTATTCATACCATTGAGGTGATATTCTGATATTCCTCTCGTCAAATAAGAATTAAAAAAATAACAAATTTACATTTTGCCACTGGTTTCCCTTCATAACACACAGTGCTATACAAATAAAGAAGTATAAATCGTATACATGCACATATATATATATATACATAGACATAGATATGTAAATATATGCATGTGTTTTTGTATAGCAAGTTTCAAGTTGGATAACAAGAAACAGTTTACAGTAAGATTGTGAGAAGGTGGGATTGCAGTTCGGAGGATGGCTCCTTTCCATTCTTAGCTTCTCTGCTGTTTTGCTCTTAAAGGCATTATGTTATATAATTTTATTGTCATAATTGAAAATTGTTTTCACTTAATTGAAGGTAGGACTACAAAAAGAGAGAGCTCTCTTTGCAGAAGTTCTCATATACAACGCTAAGAATCACCCTATTCAGTGTTACCAGGAGGTCCCATGGATTTGCTTTTGTGTTCAACCATATTACAATATGTCTTGAATGCTCTAAAGTATGTTTAGTTTTCTAAAGTACATGTAAAGCCTGAAGACACAGCCTCACTCTAGCATGATGCTCATTATTAATTATTTTTTTCCAGATGTGCCAGCAAATCTAGGGAACTTAGATGTGTACACTGAGTAGACGGAAGACATTCATTTGTCATGAAGATCGTGACTATATCTGACAATGTGAAAATTCATTTAATAAACACAACATTGCTATCAGCTGAAGCAAAGCATAACCCTCCAGGATTTGCTGGGACTCAAAGTATTCAGAGAAGTGTCTTTAAAGAAATCAGTCAGAAACACTCTGGAAAAAAAAATAATAAAGTGAATTAAATCGCTGTCTTTGGATTTGATGTTTGGCAATAGGTTTATCATTGCAACCATGCCTCTGTGTAGAAACAGGCCAATCACGCTAAAACAAAATGAAATTTGACTGTAATGTGGATGTATGCATGAGTCATCTCTGTTCTTTCAAGTAGGGCTGAATGATCCTAAAGTCCATGTGTGGAATTAAACATCCAGCTTTAGTTTTCAGGTGTGATGCTGTGAACTCCCTGCAGGAGCACTGCAAGCTGGGATGCTGCTGAGGATAACCAGCTGAGTCTTTTTCTGTACTCAGGCACCTGTGAGAGGCTAGCAGAGGAGAGCCTACTGCTTTTGATGCATAAATCAGGAAAGTGCAAGAAATTTACATCACCAGAAACTTTCCAACCTGCAGTCAGAACTTCTCTTATCATTAAATTGATCCACTGATACTTGTTTTGATTAAAGCACTAGCTAACTCATACGAGCATCTGCACTCGGCAATCTAGCTCCAACAAGCATAATGAATGCTATCTTTTAATTTTTTATGAAAAGGCTTCATAATATATAATTAAGATGTTTTTTACATGTTCTACTGATGAACCATCTGCAGGTATGACATTTAGCATCTGTACTTAAAAGTAGCCACCTGTTACAGTCTGGCATTCCTAACAGAATCACTTTGAATAAATGGAGCTAAGGATCATTTGGGTTCAGGGCTCTTCGTGAATCTATCATCTTCTTGACTTTTTTTTTTAGTCCAGAAAATCTTTTCATGTTTATAAAGTCACATTTATCATCTGAAGAAGCTTCTTTTTAAGTAGATTGCAATTAACTCAGAGACCCATCAAGGTGGAGACAATTAGAAACTATGGCATGCTCAGCCCTAAATGGGACATCTATACTAAGCCAATTCCTCCCACAGCTCAAGGATCACCAAGGGAGAGGGATCGGAAAGAGTAAGAGTCAGTGGTTGAGGATCAATAGAAGAAAACAGTATTTCTGGAAACAATAGGGAAGTTACACATAAATCACAGAGGTTGCAGCACCATGACTGAGGCCAGACAAAATCTCAGTATAGAAAGGGGTGTCACAAAGTCCCATCCCTGTCTGAGAAACTACTTGTAACTGATAACTGTTGCAAGGTGTTACCTAGTTTTTAGGGAAAGGCACATAGTAGGTTTGCCAGGTTCCACTTGGTGACTACACATATAAGAGTGTTTTAGTAGCACAAGCTGCACTTGTTGGATATAAAAAAATAAAAATAAAAAAAAACATAAAAACATAAACATGTAAGTCGGTAATGGATGGATCTGGGAGGAGTCTGACAGCAAGGTGAAAAATGAAAAAATGTACTTTATGCAATTCTCAAAGGATTAATTAAAAAGTTAAAGATAATTTTAATCAACTGCATTTGTTTTCAAACCAGCACTTTTTAATTTCATTCATTTAATTTACATTCCAAAATGTTCAATATAATTCAGTTACGTGTTAACCAAATCAATAAATTCTTAATAAATCTATTGAAAAGCAAAGATTTTAGAGACCTCAAGTTCACCTTTCTTTTTCTCTTCCTTGTTTACCAACATCAAATAACATCTTCATCCAAATACTTATACCTTTTAAGTTCCATTTATGGCAGCAACATCAAAACATATAAGCATAAAATAAACATGACATGGTGATTGTGTCTGATCAGTACAGGGATGGAAAATTTACATGAAAGACAAATCAACTAATTTT
Organism: Rhabdomys pumilio; assembly: GCA_030674055.1. Taxonomy (NCBI): domain Eukaryota; kingdom Metazoa; phylum Chordata; class Mammalia; order Rodentia; family Muridae; genus Rhabdomys; species Rhabdomys pumilio. The sequence goes on along the minus strand of JANHMN010000008.1, from coordinate 14,173,124 downwards.
AGAGGATTTTTCAGAGCGAAGTGAGAAGATAGCTGAGTTGTGGACATAGCATGAGTTTTTCAGGGATTAAAGTATGATTCCAGAATTTATAAATTTGCTGCGTATGGACAGGGAAGTTGTGTATGCTATTCTGCCCTAACCTTAGCTTAACCTCACTGCACAGTGAACAGGGAATGAACTCACATAGTTCCAATTCTACATCTCACAGAGTCTAACTATTTCTTCACATTCTATACCAATAAATTATCATGGATAATAACATCAGGAGTGTGTTCCTAGTGATAGCTTTTTTGATATCAACAAAAATACTAGGCCAGCATATGAGCATTTAAAATATTTTAAGTATATTGTAAGCTAATAACCAAAACAAATACATCTCACCTGTAACTCTTAGGGTATACCTGAGGTTAAATCCCTAAGCTTATATGCTAATTTCCTGCATGAGGTCTTTTGTATTTCACAGGACTTTGTCATCTGTTATCTGAATTTCATTATGGCACACTGATCATTTCCCCCATCTGGAACAGTGAACTATTTTGTTGATATTTAAATATTTTATATGCTAGGGTCATACAACTAGGCAGAAACATCCAGAAATTCAAGGATACATGTTTATGTACACTTATTGAAACTTTCTTTTCTCGAAGAAATTTGTAAAGCAAGTGGGAACTTAACGACAGGGGAGAAAGATGCTTTGAGAGAATACTAGTTAAGGAATCTAGCTGATGGTGTTCTAAGAAACCTGTAAATGGCATTTGTTTTGGTGTGTTACTCCTAGTAACAGGCCCCTGGGAACAGAGAACAGCTGACAAGGAGCTGGCATGATTTTCATCTCCCAAACACTCTGAGGCAAAGGTTTGTTGAATAACACAATGGTGCCTTTACTTGAGTTGTTCAAATCTTTTTTTCTGCGATTTTTATGTAGAATTTCAGGTATATGATCCAGATCCAATATGTTTATACATGTGTCTATATAACTCTTCATTGCATGTATTCAGTGATGTGTTATTGTTTAAGTGATTTTTTTCCCCACCAGTATTGACTACACACGACAGTATGTGACCTCTATCTGGATACAAAATACACGTAATAATTTTAAAATAATTTGTCAAATTATTCATTTTATGAAAAGATAAAACATTGAAGAGCTGGATTTTTTCTACACTGTGGAGAGAAGCTAGATGATAGCTTAAGTTGAAAATAAATATTAGATGTGGAAATGCTCTGACCAAGTACAGAAAATGTATCTAATCAAAGTCAAACTCATTTACATGTCTGACTATATAATTATAACTAATGTAGTAGGTTATCAGTGCGACTTACAATTATATATGTTTATAAATTAATGTTTATATATGTTTTCTCATATATTTAGTTTTGTGAAAATTTCATACAATCTGTTTTGATCATATTCATTCCTCCTCCAACTCCTTCCAGACCCACTGCTCCTTTTGTATTAATCCAACATTGTTTCCTCTTTTGTAAAACATATCAAGTCCAATTTATGCATCTTGTGTATTCTTCCATGTTATATATGTTTTTATATATGTACATACATCTTACATAGATGTTCATGTATACTACTGTCATAGATATTTGTTATGGTTGACGTAGTACACTGCATATGGCTGCTTCAATTTTTATACACAGTTTATGTGTTCTATTTATTTTATTGTCATTATAAATGCACAAATTTGCATATAATGGCTAGAGTAAAGACATTAACATCCCTACTCAAGATTGGTCATTTAGGAGTGCTTTCTGCTCTTCTATAGAACCAGAGTTTTGTATCCAGAACCCATGTCAGATTGATCACAATCACATATAATTCCTGAAGCAGAGTCCAGCACGTATCTCACACATACTGATTTTCTGTGTCTCAGCTTGTAGCTGCATTTATGGTTAAATTTTATTACTGTTAAAGACAGTATAACAGCACTAAGAAAATGGGACAGACGGAGACAGAATATTTGTAGAGATTTGATTTTTCTTCTCCTCACAGTGACAAGGCATGTCAAGAACTTTCCTTCCCCTAGTAGTCCAAAGATCTTTCTTACATCTGAGAGAATCAGGTAACAAATCAGGCCTGGACTATAAACCTTAATGTCCACCTTCCAGAAACCCACTTCCTCTAGGAAGGACATCTCACCAAAATCCCACATTGTCTAACACAGTACTACCAGGTAGAAACCAAGCATTCAAACAAACCAACTTGTGAAAAAAATCATTCATTCAATTCCTCACAGCATGCAAGATTTTTTGAATGATTTTTGTGTAGATACTTTTGCCTACCACACAGAAAAACAACAAAGTCCCCCAAAGCGAGTAGGCATTAACACAAACTACCTTGTTTACTGTAATCTGTATACCTCAAAAGATAGATTTATCGGTTAAGACATGGTTGTACAGCTAAGCTTAGAGATGATAGCAATGGCATTTTTTTGAAACTTCATGCTTATTTTGTTGTTTTATACAGTTCATCCTCTTGGCTATTTGGCAAAACATTCTGATTTCAGGCAGGATTCCATGTAGTAATAAATATGATATTAACCTGCAGTATAAACCTCTGTTTTGCTATTTGTGCCATGGATTTGGTCAACAGAAACAAATCCCATTGCCTACAATGAACCATTAGAAATGTAGGTGTATCTTTATTGTTTCTGTATTAACTTCTGAATCTGACTTTTAGCACCAATTAAAGCAGACTCTAACTTTGTTCATTGAGTTGAATCTGACCTGAGACATTCCAAATTGAAATTGCATCATGATTTGGTTCAGAAATGTATCCCTAATGTTTTTTTTTATAATATATATATATATATATATATATATATATATATATATATAATGCTTATATTTTATAAGCATTATAAGATCAGACAAAAGGAGCGAACATACACAGAGTTCACACATTAGTCATACAATAGAGATTGATAGAGACCCTACGTAGCTCTCTACCCATAGAGTTTCCTAGTCTCATGGACTCTTGTCAGTATGATTACTTAAGTTTCAAACATTTCTCTATGTCTAGGACACCCCTTCGACTCTATGGTAAGTGAGGATGAGAGCTGGAGAATACAGCCTGGTACTCTGTACAAGCCGTACATTTGGCCAGACCCTATTACTTCATGGTCATGGCTCTGAGGCGCAGAAACTTGGCTGTCAGGCTACATTAAATCTACCTATGGAGAAAAGAAGTCTGTAGTTGTTGCGTTTCAGTCTTAGGTAGCCCTACTTTTTCTACACAGAGTCATAGTCATACCCATTCTTCTTCATTAAAGACCATGTATTAGATTTTTTAAAAAATTATTATTGCTTCTGTAAGACTACCTCAAACTAACTGGCTTGAATAAAATCACTTACTGTCTGATAGCATTTAAAGTCAGAAGTCTGAAATCAATTTCAGTGGTGTAAAATGAAGGTAATTGTCGATTGCATTGCAACCTGAAGATTCTGGACTGGAACTCACTCCCTGGATGTTTGTAGCTTCCAGGGGACAATCCATAGCACTTTCCAGATCCTTTCTTATAGTTGACAACCCAGAAACATTGTATTTCTCTGACTCTTCCCCTGCCATAGCTTCTTGCTCCCTAATTGAGTCAGAGGGGAAATTCCTCTGCTTTTAAAGACTTGTGTGAACAGACAATACATATCTGAATAACCCTGAATTCTATCTGGAGTTTCATTTTCCAAGCAAGATGACATAATTTATCTTAAATTGGTTCTGAGGATGGTGGGACATTTTTTCTACTATTTAAACCAAATCTTTTTTCACATGATCTTTTCTGATAAATGTTGCTAAATGTCTATGTACTTCATATACAGTGCAAAGGACAAAGAAACAATTTAGCCCAAGCCCAGTTTGGTGACTTGGTGAGATTTTGGGCTTCTGTACAGTAACATAGATATAGGCTTACCTACAGGAGTGTGAAAGACCTAAAACCAACTGTGTCACTGAAAAGTCCTACTCCGTCCACCATGGGTGGATACCTTAAGGAAACTATTCTGGAGTCCTATCTTCAATTAATTTACCACACCCTCTCTTGTCTAGAAGCTCCAAATAATACTTTCAGGGTGCGTGAAATCCTGGGTTTTATAATCTTATGATCTTTTTTCTTACTCCTTTAGTTGCTGCATTTTAATAAGCCCATCACCATCACAGTAGCATAGCAATCAATGAGTTAGTCTTTCATTGCTATGACTACCAAGTCACACATTTCATAGTGTACAACAAAAGCCCATGCTGCGTGGTATTAATAGGATGGTTATAAATAGCTGACACAACATGGTCTCAGTGGCCACCTTCCACACCTTTGGTGCAATGGTTCCTCCTGTCTTTGCAGTTTCTTACCCCCACTCAACTTTAAGTCCCTAGGAGATATTTCTACATGGTCCTCAACATTTCCATCGTTGATGCAGTTCTACTAATTATTCTGCCTCTGACAAAAGGAAAATTGATCCTTCCAGTTGCCATGTGCTCATCTCACCAGCTTTTCTAAGATGTAAAGATGATTCTGGATATACAGTAGATAGACATTTCTGCCCACACTGGGTTGTTCTGAGACACATGAAAGGCCATGATCGTGAAGTTACCACTAGAAAATGCCTGTCACGGGAGTGTATGAAGGGATAAATGTAATTCACATTTAAGGCAGGGAAAAATTGATAGGATTTGGGCTCACTCATTGTGAACCAAACACTTGCATGTGTAGAATTCACATCTCACAATTTTCTACTTTCGTCAGTCATGACTGAAGTAGAGGCAGTGCCATGTTTCATACTGCTTTGAAAGGTATTTGAAAGATTTATCATACACACACCAAACTAGGTATAAGTACTAAAGATCTGTGTTTTCACAAGGCCCCCAGATATATGAGCTATGCACTCCTGAATGAGAGCAAATCGATTAAACCCTAAAAGGAATAAAGACTGCATAGGCCTGAAGGAATACAACTCATTGCTCATGGAAGATTAAAACCACATCATTGCTGATCTAGTGCTGGGATTCTGTCAGAAACACAAAACTTGCTGCATACTGGATAAGTGGGATATGTGTAGCTAATTATTACCAAAGAATGCATAACAATGTAGCCAATTTTTCTGGATTCATTAAAGGCTATAAATCTTTTTAAATTACTTTGACAAAATCCCTAACAAGATCAACTTAAGGAAGGAAGGGTTTGCTCTAGATCAGTTTATGAAACAGTACAGAATAGTTGAGAGTATTTTGGTGGTGAGAGCACCTTGAAGTTGTAGTGGCAGGGACTTGAGAAAATTGGTCATTGTGTCTTCTTCTAAGATAGACTTTTAGTATCTCTGGATACATGATGTAATCCCTCTTAGTAACTGTCTTTCTCCCTCTTCCAGTTTTACTCTTTTCCTCTTTCCCTTTGCCTCTCTGTGTATTTTTCTTTCTGATTCTCTGTTATTTCTCATGATAACTTGTACTAATACCATCATCAACACTCACATCTATCCCAAATATTCTATTCTATACTCAAGCATTGGTATGATGAGTCTGAATTAGCCATGATATGAGGCATCCTCTTCTGGTGTATTCAGACACTAGGCATGCATGTGCTACATAGACATACAAGCAGGCAAAACACTCAGATACTTGAAATAAAAGTAAAGAAATCCTTAAAAGGGATAAGGACATACTGGAAAAAGCTGGAAAGATGATTCAGTGGTTACAAGAACCAACTGCTCTTATAAAGGGCCTGGGTTTAGTTCCTGTAGATACCTGTCACATATGAGCAAACAGACATAGTTTTAAAATAAAAATAAATCTTTAAGAATGAATCAAAAGCCAGGAATGTAGAAAAAATACAGTGCTTTGTATTATCTACTTACCACTTAAAAGCATAGTTTAAAAATTTAAAAATATAATATTGGACATGTAATGAAGAAATCAAGAATTTTCAGTAAATGATCCTAACAGTGGCTGCTGTCAACCAATTAACAGTTATAATGGATTAGACGTGTAGGCCTCTTCACAACTCCTGATGTTCAGAATAAAATCCATACAACTTCTTCAATCTTCTTGGTAGAATATAATTCAGTAACACAGTCCTGTGTCCTCTAACATTTGCTATTCTGAAGTATAACCGGAGAGAGTGCTACCTGTTTGTACTTATAGCTTCTGACTCCAAGACTCTTTTTTAAAAATGATTTGTTTATATTTTTATTGTGTGGGCATTAGTATTTTGCTTGCATGTACGACTGTGAGAAGATGCCAGATCTCTTCGAACTGGAGGTAGAGGTAGATGTGAGCTACTCAAAACAGGTGGTGAGAACAAAACATGGGTCCTCTGCAAGAGCAGCAAGTGCTTTGAATTCATGATCCATCTCTCTAGCCTTCGGGTGCTCATTCTTTAAAACAGTTAAAGACTGTGTCAGGTTAATAGAATTAAAATAGATGATCTTTTTAACTTTTGTCAAATTAAGAATCGTCAGCCAGAGAACAAATCCTGTCAGAAGTTCATCCTAGCAACTTAATATTCTCAAACTGCCTTGACCATGAGAGCACATGATTTTCATAACACACAGTAAATATTGACTCCCCACAATACTACTTGGCCTGTGATATATATATATATATATATATATATATATATATATATATATA
>JANHMN010000008.1:14140301-14166486 GCA_030674055.1 Rhabdomys pumilio | reverse complement strand
ATATATATATATATATATATATATATATATATATATATATATACAGATAGATAGATACAGATAGATACAGATACAGATACAGATACAGATACAGATACAGATACAGATACAGATACAGATGATACAGATACAGATACAGATACAGATACAGATACAGATACAGATACAGATACAGATACAGATATATTCCTTAACTGTAAATGAGACCATTTCCTGTACTGTGCTGATCCTTTGCTGTGTAAAATGGAAACAGAAAGCTGAGCAAGTCCGCATGCACTCATGATTTCTTCTGGTAGTACCCGTAATCTGACTAGCTGCCTACAGATCCTGTAGCTGTGATTTCTCCACCATTATGAACTAAAACATTTTGAGTTGTCATATTATTTTATTATTGTGACAGGAAAAGAAACTTAGATAACCATCAGAAATAAACAAACTCAAAATATTTACTCAATGATCAAGAGAGATGGAAATTTTAAAAAGAATTAAAGAACATATAAAAAAATTTAAAACAATAATATGGATACATGGAACCACAAACAGAAACATTATACACATGTAACTGACAGCTGTGTAAACTATCTTCACAATTTACATATTTATATATGTAATAAATAGACTCTCACATTGCATAACATGTAAAATATAACTTTATTCTATCTTTAGTATATTAGTTCCATGTAAGATACAAAGGTAGATTAAACATAAAAGAACAAAAAACTAGATCCTATGGAAAATCTAAGAAACAGGGAAGAAAGTGTGTGACGTTCAGTGGTACAGCACATGGCTACAAATGCTTAACTCTGAACACATTCTCAGCAGCAGAGAGTTGGGGAGTGTGACAGCTACGTAATATTAGACAAATCTTAGAACTAGGGACGTCACTAAATTAAAAGGATCAAGTAAACAAGGGGACACAATATGTCTGACAACTCCATTAAACAAGACGAAGCTTAGAGATACATGCAACAAAACAAGCAAAATGAAAAGTGAAAACATAGAGTTACAGAAGCCTCCAAATATGGCTAATGTTTAAAACAAATGACTCCTAGTGCCCAAGAGAAATGGAGACAGGAGAAACCAGAAAGATATACAAAAACAGAGCAAAGTTATTAAGTTACTGATTTGATCTACAATGGTAAAGCTCTCCCCCTCCCACCCAACAGCTGTATTGATTGCTTTTAATCCACCAATAAGAGCTCAGTTCACAGATGGAATTGTCACTATTATAGACAAATCACACAGTATGTCCTTTTACATCTTACAATTCCGTAAAGTTGGGTCACTGCACACACACACACACACACACACACACACACACACACACACACACACTATGTAATTGAATCTGGAGGTCAAACAGATTTCTCAACTGTAAATGCTTTCTAAGTGTGTAACAACCAAAATTAATTTAAATTAAATGGATAAAGAATCTGGGGTAGTTTTAGCAAGGCTTTCCCATGTTGTGTCCCACAATTTCTCTGTATTCTTGACTGCAGAGCATGCACACTCTGCATAGTGTGACATCACATCACACAAGACAATGAAATCTATCCAAAATGCCTGTGCTCAGATTCAAATCAGGAATTGAAATTTTTTTGTTAATCTTACTTTATCCTAGTATAAAGTTCTGGTTTCATTTTTAATAAATGGTAAATTTTGTATATATTAAAATATTGTTTTAAAAATATTTTATTATATAACCATTTTATATACTTCTAGGCTTGTGGTCATATACATTTTCCCTGGTCAAAATGGGCCACAAGTAGAAAGTTTTGTTACATCTGTCACAGAAGGTTATATCAGTACTTACAAACATAAGGAATTCTGAAAAATCAGAAACTACCTGAAAATGTGAAAACATACTCCCTAATCCATGGAGAAAATAAATAATCACAAGAATTGCACTTTGTTTTTCGGCTGCTTGAAAAAAAAATGTGGTACAACTATAGCATTAAAAAAAAGATATTTATCACTCTAAGAGTTAAAGGTAGAAAAAAAGATATCTCAAAAATAAATCTCTAAGCTCGTACCATGGAAAGCTAGCGAAGAACATACTTTACGACTAAAAACTGGAATAAAACAAAGAAACAAACAAATGAATAAAATGATGTAGAAAGGAAGCATTCATAAAATTCAATGCAGGTAAAATTATATTGCTTCTTTCAAAGGAATAATATAGTTGATGAATATTAAGACAAATTGATTAATAAGAGACTTAAAAAAAATCAGTATCCAGATTCATTGAGGGGATATTACCTCAGAACCCAGAGCTTCTGCTTCAGGTATGTTAAAAGGTTTAACAACACCCGTGATGTCTACCCACTAGATGCCAGTAGCAACCCCATAATCTTGACAATCAAAATTTGTTGGTAGACATTGCTAATATCTCTTGAGGCAAAATCATCCCAAGTTGAAAACTACCCTTACAAAGCAGAGTAGATAAAGTTATATTTTAAAGAAGATTTTGAGAATACATTTAGATAAAAACACATTGAAAAAAATTATTAAAGTTTTCAAGAAGAAAATAAACATAGACTTTCAACAACTGAATATGATCTAATGTGTTTAAAAGTTTATTCTGTAACAATATAGAAGTATAAACTGCTAATGAGTCAATGCTTTTCAAAATAGTTTTTACAACCTCTCCTAGTGCCTGTCAAAAGTTCAAACAATAGTATGGAGAACGAACAGAAGCTAACAGCTTCTGAGCTAGGCTCTTAGGACAGCCATAGAGTCTATATTTGGAGTTCTCAGAAAAGAATTTCTAAGGCAGAATATAAAAAACATCCGGATCATGGTGGTGTTAAATGTTCTTATAATAAATGTACCTTTAGTAAAATTTAAAATATAAACAGTACCTATTAGAAAACAAAATACTGCAACTGAAAACTGAATAGTGTATTTAAAATAAAATTTACTAAATACCTTTAAAAGAAGAAAGGTCATTTATGGGGAAAATATTAAACCTAAAAATGAGAAAGAAGCCATCAAGAAAAATGACAGATTAAAGATGAGGGGAGGAAAAACTCATATTCAAGTCACATTGGAAAAAAATACATTCTAAAATTCACATTCTAAAAGGAATGCAAGTTTAAATCATGAGATATACTTAATAGCCATTAGAGATATTGAAAGCAAAATAATGCAAACACAGCTGTCAATGGACACCTAGAATCTGAGGTAATTGGTATTTTAGTATTTCATACTTTAGTGTTTCATAGATCTGCGCAAATTTAAACAGGTAGACAGATACATATATCAACTTCAGAAGAGCTATACAGAAACATTGGGTACATGCCTTCCTCCTTCACCTTCCTTGGAAACTCAGGCTATGTTTTGTCAGCCTAGATTACAGAAAGGACCTAGCATAACTGTCCCCTGAGAGGCTCCACCAAGCAGCTGACTGAAACAGATGCAAAGACTCACAAACATTAGATGGAACTGTGAAAGTCTTGTGGAAGAGTTGGGGGAAGGATTGAGGAACCCAGATAGGATAGAGACTACACAAGGAGACCAACAGAGTCAACTAGCCTGAACCATGGGTGTCTCCCTGAGACTGAACCATTAGACAAAGAGCACACATAGGATGGACTTAGTCACCCTTCAAATGAGTGGCAGATGTGCATCTTGGTCTTCATGTGGGTCCCCCAACAACTGGAGTGGCTGGGGACTGTCTCGGACTCTGTTGCATGTCAGTGAATTCTGCTCCCCTAACTGGGTTGTCTTGTCATCTGGCCACAGTGAGAAAGGAAATACCTAGTCCTGCAGTGACTTGAGGTTCTAGGGTGGCTGGTTCCCCAGAAGAGACTTCCCTCTTCTCAGAAATAAAGAGGGGGACATTTAAGGGAGAAATGGAGTAAAGAGGAGGGAATTGGGGGCTGCTGTCTGGACATAAAGTGAAAAATAATAAATAAATACATAAATAAAACTGGAAAATAATCTAACAAAGAACAGAAATGAGATTTTTTTTCTGTAAGATCTTATTTACATTAAACACAGTTATTTCTTGAAGTCTTGATTATTTATATACATGTATACTTTTTTCTTGTGACTTTATTTTTATTTTTTATTCTTTTTTTTAAATTGAGTATTATATTTACATTTCAGATTTTGTCCCCTTACCCCACTTCCTCCCACCACCCAGAAACCTCCTATCCCATCCCCCCTCCTCACACTTCTGTGAGGCTGTGCCTCCACCTACCCCCTTGCCCCACTACCCCTTCCCCACCCTCACATTCCCCCCGATTCTGTGTTCGTTTTTCATGGGACCAAGAATCTCCTCTTCCACCTATGCCCAACAAGGCCATTCTCCCCTACATATACAGCTGGAGCCATGGGTCTCTCCCTATGTGCTCCCAGGCTGGTGGTTTAGAACCTGGGGAGCTCTGGTTGGTTGGTATGGTTGCTTTTCTCATGGGGTCACAAACCCTTTGCAATTTTATGAGGTCACATTTGTCAATTCTTGATCTTAGAGCATTGGTGTTCTGTTCAGGAACTTTTCCCCTGTGCATAGGTATTTGAGGGTCTTCCCCACCTTCTCTTCTATTAGTTTCAGTGTATCTGGTTTTAAGTGAAGATCTTTTATCCACTTGGATTTGAGCTTTGTACAAGGAGATAAGAATGGATTGATTTGCATCCTTCTACATGTTGACCTACAGTTGAACCAGAACCATTTGCTGAAAATGCTGTCCTTTTTCCACTGGATGGTTATGGCTCCTTTGTCAAAGATCAAATGATGATAGGTGTGTGGGTTCATTTCTGGATCTTCAATTCTATTCCACTGATCTTCCTACCTGTTTCTGTACCAATACCATGCAGTTTTTATTACGATTGCCCTGTAGTACAGTTTGAGGTCAGAGACAGTGATTCCCCTAGAAGTTCTTTTATTGTTGAGAATAGTTCTCGCTATCCTGGTTTTTTTGTTATTCCAAATAAATTTGCAAATTGCTCTTTCTATCTCTATGAAGAATTGATTTGGAATTTTGATAGGAATTGCATTGAATCTGTATATTGCTTTTGACAAGATGGCCATTTTTACTAAATTAATTCTGCCAATCCAGGAGCATGGGAGATCTTTCCATCTTCTGAGATCTTCTCCAATTTCTTTCATCAGAGACTTGAAGTTCTTGTCATACAAAGCTTTCACTTGCTTGGTTAGGTTCACTTAAAGATATTTTATATTGTTTGTATATATTATGAAGGGTGTCATTTCCCTAATTTCTTTCTCAGCCTGTTTATCTCTTGAGTAGAGGAAGGCTACTGATTTGTCTGAGTTGATTTTATATCCAGCCTCTTTACTGTTTATCAGGTTTAGGAGTTCTCTGATTAAAATTTTAGGGTCACTTAAGTATACTATCATATCATCTGCAAATAGTGAAATTTTGACTTTTTCCTTTCCTTTTTGTATCCCTTTGACTTCCTTTTCTTGTCTAATCAGTCTAGCTAGGACTTCCAGTACTATATTGAATAGGTAGGGTGAGAGTGGGCAGTCTTGTCTAGTCCCTAATCTTAGTGGGATTGCTTCAAGTTTCTCTCCAATTAGTTTGATGTTGGCTACTGGCTTGCTGTATATTCCTTTTACTATGTTTAGGTATGAACCTTGAATTCCTGATCTTTCCAATACTTTTAACATGGAAGGATGTTGAATTTTGTCAAGCGCTTTCTCAGCATCTAGTGAGATGATCATGTGTTTTTTTTCTTTGAGTTTATTTATGTAGTGGATTACATTGATGGATTTTCAAATATTGAACCATCCCTGCATTCCCGAGATAAAGCCTACTTGATCATGATGGATGATTGCTTTGATTTGTTCCTGGATTCTGTTTGCGAGAAGTTTATTAAGTATTTCTGCATCAATATTCATAAGAGAGATTGGTCTGTAGTTCTCTTTCTTTGTTAGGTCTTTGTGAAGCTTAGGTATGAGTGTAATTGTAGCTTCATAGAATGAATTGGGTATTGTTCCTTCTGTTTCTATTCTGTGGAATAGTTTGAAGAGAATTGGTATTAGGTCTTCCTGAAGGTCTGATAGAATTCTGCACTAAAACCATCTGGCCCCAAATTATTTTTGGTGGAGAGATTTTTAATGACTGCTTCTATTTCTTTAGGGGTTATGGGACTGTTTAGATGGTTTATCTGCTCCTCATTTAACTTTGGTAACTAGTATCTATCTAGAAAATTGTGCATTTCATCCACATTTTCCAATTTTGTTGAGTATAGACCTTTGTAGTAGGACCTGAAGATTTTTTTAATTTCTTCAGTTTCTGTTATGTCTCCTTTTTCAGTTCTTATTTTATTAATTTGAGTACTGTCTCTGTGCCATTTGATTAGTCTGACTAAGGGGTTGTCTATCTTGTTGATTTTCTCAAAGAACTAGCTCCTGGTTTTGTTGATATTTTGTATAGTTCTTTCTGTTTCAACTTGGTTGATTTCAGCCCTGAGTTTGATTATTTCCTGCCATCTACTCCTCTTGGGTATATTAGCTTCTTTTTGTTCTAATGCTTTCAGGTGTGCTGTCAAGTTGTTAGTGTATGCTCTTTCCAGTTTCTTTTTGTGGCCACTTAGAGCTATGAGTATTCGTCTTAATACTGCTTTCATAGAGTCCGACAAGTTTTAATATGATGTGTCCTCATTTTCATTAAATTCTAAAAAGTCTTTAATTTCTTTCTTTATTTCTTCCTTGACCAAGTTATCATTGAGTAGAGCACTGTTCAGTTTCCACATGTATGTGGGCTTTCCGTTGTTTTTGTCCATATCAAAGATGAGTCTTAGTCCATGGTGGTCTGATAGGGTACAAGGAATTATTTCAATCATTTTGTATCTGTTGAGGCCTGTTTTGTGATCAATTATATGGTCTGTTTTGGATAAGGTACCATGAGGTGCTGAGAAAAGGGTATATTATTTTGTTTTAGGATGAAATGTGCTATAGATGTCAGTTAGGTCCAATTGGCTCATAACTTTTGTTAGTTTCATTGTGTCTCAGTTTAGCTTCTGTTTCCATGATCTGTCCATTGCTGAGAGTGGGGTGTTGAAATCTACCACTATTATTGTGTGAGGTGTAATGTATGCTTTAAGCTTTAGTAAAGTTTCTTTTATATATGTGAATGCCCTTGCATTTGGGGCATAGATGTTCAGAATTGCGAGTTCCTCTTGGTACATTTTTCCTTTGATGAATATGAAGTGTCCTTTGTTATCTTTTTTGATTACTTTTGGTTGAAAAACGATTTTATTTGATATTAGAATCGCTACTCCAGCTTGTTTCTTAGTATCATTTGCTTGAAAGATTGTTTTCCAACTTTTAACTCTGAGGTAGTGTCTGTCTTTTTCACAAAGGTGCGTTTCCTGTATGCAGCAAAATTTTGGGTCCTGTTTATGTATCCAGTCTGATAGTCTATGTCTTTTTGTTGGAGAATTGAGTCCATTGTTATTAAGAGCTACTAACGAAAAATGAATGTTGTTTCCTGTTATTTTTGTTATTGGCAGTGGAGTTATGTTTGTGTAGCTACCTTCTTTTAACGTTGTTGGAAGATTACTTTCTTGCTTTTTCTAGGTTGTAGTTTCCCTCCTTGTGTTGGAGTTTTCCACCAATTATCCTTTCAAGTGCTGGATTTGTGGTAAGATATTGTGTAAATTTGGTTTTGTCATGGAATATTTTGGTTTCTCCATCAATATTGATTGATAATTTTGTTGGGTATAGTAGTCTGGGCTGGCATTTGTGTTCTCTTAGAATCTGTATGATATCAGTCCAGGATCTTCTGGCTTTTATAGTCTCTGGTGAGAAGTCTGGTGTAATTCTTATAGGTAGTCCTTTATATGTTACTTTACCTTTTTCCCTTACTGCTTTTAGTATTTTTTCTTTGTTTTGTACATTTGATGTTTTGATTATTATGTGACGGGAGGTATTTCTCTTCTGGTCTAAAGTATTTGGAGTTCTGTAGGCTTCTTGTATATTTATGGACATCTCTTTCTTTAGGTTAGGAAAGTTTTCCTCTATAATTTTGTTGAAGATATTTACCGGTCCTTTAAGTTGGGAGTCTTCCCCCTCATCTATACCTATTATTTTTAGGTTTGGCCTTCTCATTGTGTCCTGGATTTCCTGTATGTTTTGGGTTAGTAGCTTTTTGTAGTTTGCATTTTCTTTGACAGTTGGGTCAATGTTTTCCATGGTATCTTTTGCACATGAGATTCTGTCTTCTATCTCTTGTATTCTGTTGGTGATACTTGTGTCTTGACTCTTGATCTTTTTTTTTAGGTTTTCTATCTCCAGGGTAGTCTTCCTTTGTGATTTGTTTATTGTTTCTACTTCCATTTTTAGATCTTGGATGGTTTTGTTTAATTCCTTCACCTGTTTGGTTGTGTTTTCTTGCAATTCAGTAAAGGATTTTTGTGTTTCCTCTTTAAGGAATTCTATCTGTCTACCAGTGTTCTCCTTAAATTCTTTGAG
Source organism: Rhabdomys pumilio (assembly GCA_030674055.1). NCBI lineage: Eukaryota > Metazoa > Chordata > Mammalia > Rodentia > Muridae > Rhabdomys > Rhabdomys pumilio. The sequence continues at coordinate 14,158,043 of JANHMN010000008.1, read as the reverse complement.
AGTGTTATTTATGTCCTTCTTAAAGTCCTCTATTATCATCATGAGAAGTGATTTTAATTCTGAATCCTGCTTTTCCGGTGTGATGAGGTGTTCAGGGCTTGCTATGATGGGGGAACTGGGTTCTGATGATGCCATGTAACTTTGGATTCTGTTACTTACGTTCTTGTGCTTGCCTTTCATCATCTGGTTAACTCTAGTGCTACCTGTACTTGCTGTCTCTGACTGAAGCCTGCCTTTCCAGTTATCTTGCTTGTGTCTGATCTCCTTGGGGTTCAGATGTCTCTGTGATCTTCTCCAGCTGCTCTGAGTACAGTGGTACCTCTAGGAGTCCTCAGGATATCGTGACTCCAAGGTAGCAGACCAGCTAGGTGTCTGCTGTTCTGGGTGCAGTGTCTCCTCTAGGATGTCTCAGGTTCAGGTGCCCACTGCTCTGAGTGCAGTGTTTCCTCTAGGATGTCTCAGAACAAGGTATCCACTGCTCTGAGTGCAGTGGTTCCTCTAGGATGTCTCTGGATATGTTGTCTGTCACTCTGAGTTCAGTTGTTCCTCTGTCCCTCTGGTTTCAGTGGTACCTCTGCTGCTCTGGGTTCAGGAGACCCTCTAGGATGTCTTGGGAGGAGTCAGGTGTCCACAAAGGAGTGGACCAAGCATGGGTCTGCACCAGGGCTCAGATCCGGGAGAGGGGCTAAGGGGAGCATCACTCCTCAGGGGCGGAGTTTGGGTTTCTGCTGGAATCTGAGCACTCCCCACACCTAGCTATGGGCGTAGGGCACTGTGTGAGTCTTCTTACCTACAGCTCTGGGTTCAGTGGACCCTCTAGAATGTCTCGGGAGGAGTCCGGTGTCCACACAGGAGTGGACAGGGCACCGGTCTGCACCAAGCCTCAGATCCGGGAGAGGGGCGGAAGGCATATATATTTTAAATCACTCTTTTTTTTCATTTGTTTTGAGAAAGGTGCACACATATTTTAATAATCTATATTAAATTTATTCTTTGATTATTATATGGCAATATGATATTACTCTGTGGTGTTTTTCACCTCCAGGAAAGCTTGTGTATCCTTTCTAATGATCATTAATAAAGCATTCTGTAGAATATGTTTACAGAAATATAAATAAATAAGATACATGCAACAACTTGAGTGAATTCTCGAATCACTACACAATGAATAAACACTGGAGCAAATATGTTGGATGGTTTAATTCTGATGATAAATAAGCTGATACACAGTAATCAAGATCAGGTTAGGAGTGGCTATAGACAAGGGTAAGTGTCACAGGGCTCTGGGATGTGGGTGAAAGGCATCTGCTGGGAGTAATGGTGACACTCTTAAATGTAATTGCAGTTACAGTTTTAGGATTGACAAATTTTATCCAGTTTCATGTTTCCTGACATTTCCTATTGTAGTCAGAAAAAAATATTTGCAAGAAAACAGCCTCAAAACAAAGACATCGGCTCTTCCTATAAAGTCCTAACCAGTTAAGTTCACTAATCAACTCTCTGAAATATCTAATAAAAGAATAATATCAAGACTATGGAAATTTATTTAAAAATAGAATCATTCCACCCTCTATTTATGAAGGGGTCATATTACCTTTAATCTAACACTGAACAAAGATATTTCAAGGGAATATTGAAGGTAATATCTTTTCTAAACACAAATGTAACAATCCTTTAAGAATATTAGCAAACTAAATCCAGCAATATATTAAAAGTGCAATACTGCTTGATCAAATAGAGATTATCCTAGGAATCAAAGTTTACTTAACATTTAGAAAATAATATAATTCATGATATTAACATAAAAAGTATAAACATGATATCTCATTATATCACATAAGAGGATTTCATAAAGTCAACCATTATCATGTTTTTGCAAAACCCCACCAAATGTCCTCTCTGTAAATTAGCTACTGAAAGGAAATCTCTCAGCCTCCAGCTGAGTGGATGTGAGAAACTAAAAGCTAATATTACAAATAATGGCAAGTGATAGAGGGCTCCCCAAGGGGAAATCAAAGCCAGGGTGTTCCCACTTTCCATTTCTGTTTAGCATTTAACAAAGGATGAGCTGTGAGTATCAGATGGAAATAGGCATCAAAATAGCAGCTTACCAAAAAAAAAATTAACTCACATTTGTTTTGATTATTTCATTGGCTAATTTGTTGTTGTTGTGACCAAAAATGACTCAGAGAAGGAGTTTACTGTGGAAGTATGGTTAGAGTACCTAATGGCAGGGGAGACATTGTAGCAATCAGACAGAGCAGGAACATGAAACACAAAGCCTAGGGGACAAACAGGAAGTAAGAGAGGTCATGACCCCAAAGCCCAACCAAGTGACATACTTCCTTCAGCAAGGCCTCACCTCCTAAAATTTCAAAAAGCTCCTCAAAGTACATCACTATAAAGCCATGTTAACACACATGAGCCTATGGGGAGCATTTGTCATTGAAACCACAATATTTATGTTCTTAGAAAATTTAAAAATTGTATGAAAACAGGTAGAAAAAATTTTATTTTTTAATCAATTTTCCATAGACTTGATATTATTCTAGTATTAGATATTTCAGAGAGTTGACTAGTGAAGTCAACTGGTTAGAACTTTATAGGAATATTAGCACATCGGTTAGTAAACCAATCTTGCATGGGTAATATGTTAAGGTCAATTGTATTTTTATGTAACAGCAACATTTTTAAAATCAAGCCCAAATTTTAAAGATTTATGCCTTGAAATTTAAAAACAAAATAGAACCAAATAAAAAGAATTATATAAATGGATAGATTTATAATTATCATTGCATACAAGATGCTGTGTTGAGAAGACAGATTTTTCTGAACCTTCATGGAACACTTTGCAGAATAACAACTCTAGAAGGCTTTGTACAAAAATTAAATAAGAAGTGAAAATTACAGAAAGACAAAAATGATTTTTGAATATACAGAACATTGTCTTGTACGTACAAGATTCTGAAATTGCTAGAGTGTAGAATGTGTTATGAAATAGGCTGTAATTTTTATTATCAACAGATTATTGATAAATATTTACAGCCCATTGAAAGACAAAATTTAAGAATTAGTCCTGGAATAAATGAATATTTACATAAATATACCATTAATTTTATAATATAAAGATTAAGTTAAAATTGTTTGTTCCGTTCTATTGCTAAAACCTAAGAAAATCCAAAAAACATTATTTATGATAGGACATACAAGTAATGAACATGCAAGTGATACAGATTCCAATAAAATTAGAGATATGTCCCTTACAAAACCATTAACAATATAAAATGAGCCCTGGAATGTGAAAGAAAATAGATGATTTATGTACACACAAAGAATGCACAGGGTTGGAGAGATGGCTCTGTGGTTAAGAGTATGGTGTTATTCCAAAGGACCCAGTTCATTTCAGAGTGCCCATGTTGGTGTTGGAGGGCTCACAACTACCTGTTACCCCAGCTTTAGGGAATTTGAGACACTTTCTTGGTCTCTAAATGTACTGGTATCCACAAGTACAAATAAAAATTAAAACAGGAATATACAAATCCAAAGAAACTAAGTAACAAGAAGTGTCCAAATGAGGATGCGTGAATCTCACTCAGAAAGGGAAACAATCTAGTCATATGAGGTGGGTGGAGAGGTGGAACTGGGTAGGAGAGAAGGTGAGGAGGGGAAAAGTGATAGAGAATCAGGCATGAGGGAGAAGGCTGGGAGTGAGAACACAAGTGGAAGGGTCATCTCAGGAAGTCGCTAGAGACCTGACACAGGAAAGTTTCCAGGAGTCTATAGAGGTAACCCTAACTTCTAGTGGGAACATCTAAACACACTCAAAACCTTCAACCCAGAATTTGTTCTGCTACAAAATGAAGTGAAATTTGGGGGACGGGCTACCCAATAGCTGGTCCAACTTGAAACACATCCCATCTAAGAAAGCTAATCCCTGACACTATCTATGACACTCTGCTATGCTTGCATATTGGAGCTTAGCATAACTGTCTCCTGGGAAGCTTTATCCATTATCCAGCAGCAGAAGAAAACAGGTTCGGAAACCCATAGTCAAACATCAGGCAGTACTCAGGGAGTCTTGTGGAAGAGATGGAGTTAAAAGAGAGTGAGTTTAAAGGGACAAGTACACCACAAGAAAACCTACAGAGTCAACTAATCTGCCCATGGAGGCTCACAGAGACCAAACCATCAACCAAAGAGCATGCAGGGGCTAAACCTAGGCCAGTCTTAGTATATGTCCAGCTTGGTCTTTATGTGAGTTCCCTAACAATTGGAGAGAGGTTGTCTCTAATTCTACTGCCTGCCATTGCATCCCATTCCTCTAACTAAACTGCCTGGTTGCGCTTAAGATGGAGAGGATGTAATTAGGCCTACTGCAACTGGTTGGTTCGGAGTTGGGTGAGGCTTCCCCTTCTTCTCAGGGTAACCGAGGAAGGGATTTTTAAGGGTGAGCTTGAGGAAAGGAGGGGCAGATGTCAAGATCAGAAATAATTATTTTTGAAACTGTAAAAAATGAAAAACAAGGAAAATAAGGTACATATTGTTAAAAGAATAAAGAGTTCACAGAATATATTAAAGACAATTTAGAGACAATTCTAAGATATTTAACCTGATTTCAAACTTGCAGAATAATGTGCAAAGCATTAAACAGATTTATGCAAAAAGATGCATAAATGTGGACAAAAGTGTGTAAACATTCTCCATCGTATTATTCTTCATGTAGTTGCATGGTAAAATGTAAGTTATGTCAATGAGGTATCATCACACACAGAGAGACTCTTGAAGGACAATAATAGAGAGAGAGAGAGAAAAAGGGAGGGAGAGAGAGGGAGAGAATCAGGAAGGAAAAGAGAGAGATAGAGAGAAGAACAATAATAACAACTCACACTTGCTAGTATACTCATGAAAATATACAACTACTGTGCAAGAAACCTTGAAAATTTTTATTATAAATATAAACATAAATTTGCTATGTGGCCCCAAGTGACACTTCCTGGTATTTTCTTAAGGGAAAATAGATTATTGATACAAGTTTTTCCAAAATATACACAGCAACAAGATGACTAGAAGAAAAGTGTTCATCAAGAGGTGCTGTGAGAAACACATCATGGTATGTCTATTCAAGGAATTATCACTCAGCAATAAAAGAAAAAAATTACCAATCATTGATTTAGGTGTAAGAGAAAAACACCATTGTGAGTGAAAAAAAAAGTCAAATAAAAATAGACACTGTATGATAACTATTTGGAATTTATTCTAGAATACTCAAATCTTGTCTGTGTGACAAAAAGTACTTGCTCAAGATATGTATGACTGTATGGTTGTATTTGATCTCCAAAGCCATAGAAGTCTTAGTAAGAAAGAAATATCTGGAACTTGAATTTTGTTTTGATAGTTCATATACAGATATTTATATTTATGAAAACTTAAATGAAGAAGCCTGGAAAGTCCAAAGGTGAGTTAAGTTCTTCCTGCACAAACCTAAAAAGCTGAGTGCAGATCTCTAGCACCCATATAAAAGCTAGGGTTGGGGGCTCATGCCTGTAGCCTCAGAACTAGGACAGAGGTACAGAGATGTGGATCCTAGGGCCTTGCTGGCCAAAAAGTCTAGCAGAATCCATGTGTTCAGTGAGAGAACCTGTCTCAAAAAATATCATAAAGAGCTATCAGAAACTAACTTAGGACCTCCACAGACTACACACACACACACACACACACACAGAGAGAGAGAGAGAGAGAGAGAGAGAGAGAGAGAGAGAGAGAGAGAGAGAGAGAGAGAGAGAAAGAGAGAGAGAACTGGTTAAAACATTAAAACATTCTGGAGAATAAAGGCACTTGCCACTATACCTAATCAAGTTATAAGGTAGAAGGGAACGCAAACTCTTGCAACTTTGTCTTTTGTCCTTCCACACATGTGCCATGGTATTTTGGCATGTATAAGTGTGTGTGTGTGTTTGTGTGTCTGTGTGTATGCACACATACGCGCACACACACACAGATATGCACACACAGATGAATGTAAATTCTTAAAACTTCAAATGAAAGCACAATATTGCTTCAAAATTCAAGCTACAAAATTGTTAATCTGTACTCAGATGGTCAATCATATACAACATTTACTTGGCATAAGTGTTTTGTAGAACTTCAAGGTAGATTGTAATTCAAGTTCTGAGGACTGAGGGAGTGTACACTCAAAACAGTTTAAACAATTTCCTAACTCGAGGTTCCCCAACTGATTTAGAGCCTTCACTCTTTCAATGATCATCCGTAGACAACACTGGCTGATTAGGAAACAAGTCATTCCTGGGACTTACTTTACAATTTAGCATAATTCTATGATTTTAGAAAAACCTTAAAACCACATCCTAGTGATTATTTACCAAGTATGGTTACAGGAGTTACACTGGTATATATGATGCAAGAAACTGATGAAAGTGTGACTCTAGTTCTTATTCCTAAATGCTTTGATACATATATAATAATAGTTCAATTTTCTGTTCAACCCTAGCTTCTGCTTGATGCATGTAAAGAAGAAAGAACCCAAATCAATTTCCCTCTCTTTTTATTTCAAAAATCAAATGCCAATTGTTTAGGCTATATACATATAGCTTAAGAAGACTGCAGAAATATTTGAAGAACTCTGTCTTTAATTAATGTCTTTGATTCATCTGCCACATAACATATTACTTTCTAAATGTCTGTAATTAACTGACATTTGGGTAACTAATTTTGGCCTTATTCCACACACACCTGGACATTATGCAACAGGCAGTGTTCCTTTGCTGCTGATACCAGAGTGGCCAAACAAAAAGTTTCTTGCCACCACCATCCATCATGAGAATATTGACAATGAACGTGTGGCCCTCAATGGAAACATATGTCAGCAAGAATTCTAATTACTGAATTGAAAGGGTAGATCAAGGAAAGAAGTTTACACACCTGCTATTCATGTCATTTCTGATAGGTCCAGGTTTCTCTGCAGACTTCACAGACATGCTGTGTTCTTTGCTTAAGTAAATTTTTGCTTTTCTTATTCCTAGCACAATAGAATCTGCATGTGCAACTTAAAGTATGTTCTAGCACTAATTGCCGATGTGTAACTGAAATCTGAAAGTGATGTCTAAGTTTGGAAAAGTGGGCTGAAGATGTGGAGGACTAGGTCTCTAATATAACTCAATGTTACATGCAAAAGTAATGTTACTGGATTTTAGGTACCTGTTTGGGTGGAAATTTAACATAGGATCAGTTTGTTAATTGGAAAAAATAAAATATTAAAAATAGCATTGCACATTAATTATTGCTTGGATGGAATCTGAAGATAGTTTTATATTCTAAGCTTAAAAAACATTAAAATGACAGGTTAAAGAATTTTATACTCTAGTTGATACTCGACTCAATATTTTGAGCTTGTGACTATGTGGCTATATAGCCTATGGATATGTGATTTTTAATGACTGCATAATTATGTATTAATAATAATATAATTTAATTATAATTATAATCATTATATGACTACATTAAGTGATTAAACAACACTTAATGGAACAATTTCTCTATAGTTGAACAGTTACATTCTTCTCTATTAGTTTTTGTCTTTGCAGATAATACAAACTAATATATAATTTTACTTATTAAGAGAACTTAAGTATTCATGAAATATGGCATTAAATTTCACTCAATGCTCTTGATATCAAAGAAAAGGTACACTTCCTATTCATTTAATCCTCAGCACAACATAAAATAAATAAATTTGATAATACTATTGTCAGCATCTAAAAAAGAGATGGTACCTCCCCTCTTTCAGTTTTATAGTTAATAAGCAAATTACTGAAACTTGGAAGGATGGATAAATTTCCCAATATAATTTACCAGGAAACATATAAACTCTTTCACAATTCAGGTCTAGGTCTTTTAATAAAAAAAACTTAGTATTTTTAAAATATAAAGTACTGTGTTTGTTTATTCTGACATTAGTAAGTTTAATTAGAAATGGGTGCATACACTCACTGAGAAGATAAAGAACACTTAATGGGACCTCATAAAGGTACAAAGAAGGGAGCAGGCCCTAAAAATTTTATACCATGGGAACAAAGAGAACAAGGAAACAGGAGAGACCTGGCTTTATTTTCTTTACTGCTATCTACAATCTCTAGTCCTCTAGGCATTTTTTTCACAGTCAATTTGCTCATTTTTGGTCTCTTCATGTTCATCTACTTTCTTATGATGATATCTCCTCTGGTCACTCCAGCCATCATACTAATGCTCTTCTCAAATCTCCAAGCACTATTATTTCCACCTCTCAATTAGATTTATCCAGTTATGCCTTAAAATTCTCTGGTCTTTGTATTATGTATGAGTTTCTTTTCTGCTCTCTGGAGTAATTCCTAAGCATCAATTATTCCCGAATTGAACTGATGAAGAGACATTTATGTCAAAGTTCACACCTTGATAATGCTAAATATACAGCTGTCATTCAGTTGACAATATTTGACGGACTAATTTCAGGAATATTTATGCCTTGTGCCTTTGCTTTAACTAATTATGTATTTCTTCTTGCCACTTCCAAACTTATGAATGTTTGAGGTTTGCAATTCTAGATTCTTGCGTATAAATTCTAGTTTTTATTTCTTGAATTTATTTTTCCATTCTATCAAAATCCACTCTACCAGCCAGACCTAATGGCACGTTTGTGTAATGCCAAAATATGGGAAGCTGATAATAGAGGATTCACTGCCATCACTTTAAGATTAGCCTGAGCTACATAGTAAGACTGTTTTGTAAAGTATACAGCAATAAGATTTTCCTTGTTTATAAAATCCTGCATCAATTTATAAAATCCTGTATCATATTAATTTTTGATTTAAAATCCAGTTCTATTCAGGCTGTAAAACACCAATGACTATATTCACACTGAAAGCACTCTCCGTAATAAGTGATTTTTACTTTTGTTTGCATTCTTTTAAATTCAGAATTATTTCATACCATTCACATTTATCTCCAATCAGAAATCAGCTTAATTCTTCCCTTTATGCAGTTAGGTTCACGACTTCTTATCCACTCACCTTAAATATGCTTTTTCTTACTTTGATTATTTCATCTAATATAGGTCCTTTTGGTGTGTGTGTGAGTGAAAGGTAGTATCTGACTTCTCCCTAATAATATAAATTGTTTAATATAGTTGCTAATACTTGCTTGAATATAGTAATTAGTACTTGAGGAACTATTGGAATTTGGTAGCTTCTGAGGGAGATAGCTTATGAATGTGGTGCCTGTGGGTGGAGCATGCTCTAAAAGATTGCCCCATACCCACGTGCATATGTGCAGCACATATACGTTTTTAAAGAAGGAAGATTAAGAGGAGGTGTGAGTATGTCGTATGAATCTGAGAGGAATTATGGGAGGAATACAAGGTGAATATGATCAAAATATATTGTATGTATGTATGAAATTCTCAAAAAATTAATAAAAATATTATTTCCTAAAAATTATAGCTTGGAGTTTGAAATGAATGTGATGGGATAAGTCCAGGAGAGCTAGAGTAAGGAAATGACACAAGTATTAGCAGTTACAGTGCATTCATGTAATTCTCATAGGAATAAATAAAAATATTTTAAAATATGCTTTGATTAGCATTTATCGGACAAAACCTAAAAGTCTAAGCAGGGGCTATACTCCTTGTGCTGCTCCTCATGACTTGTTAATTATACTAGAAATCTCATGTGGGTATAGACTTCATATTTTACTTTTATATATCTACACATAGTCTTGATCTTTAAAAATATCAGTCACTAGTTGCTGACTAACATGGCGGGGGCAGGGGGAGTGCGGATACCATTAAAATCCTTACCGTACTAGTCTCTTCTGTTTCTAAGATAACATACTCAGACAAAAGGAAACTCACAAAAGAAAGGAAGTTTGCTGCTCACAATTCCAGGGTAGAATTCACAGCATGGAAGTCAAGAAGGCAGAAATTTAAAGCAGCTAATGCCATTCACACTAAATAGTGACTATATACATACAACCATGATTGATTTTGGTTGACTTCTTCCTCTCTTGCACTGTTCAGAACTCACTGTGTAGGGAATAGTGCTGCCTACAATGGGCTTGGTCTACTTAACATCAATTAACAATCAATACAATATCCCTCTCTCCCCTCAAAAAACACCATTACAAACAAATCTGATATAATTGTCATTATTACTCTCTTCTTATATCACATGCAAACATCACTTTAAGGCTTAAAGTTTAAGCCATGAATCCATAAAGCCATAAATATACTACCTGTCCCTAAATTTTATTGAGTTCAATATAAAATACATCCCAAACACCAATATTCTCTGTTTTCAAGAATTTCAGAATTTCAAAAGGTTAAAATATCTTCAAAAGTTTTCAGAATCTTTTTTAGCTATAGGCACCTATAAATTTTAAAAAAAAAGTCACAAACTTAAAGATTATTATTCCAAAAACTGAAGAAATGAGATAAAAAATGAATCACACTAAAGTGAAAACAAAATTGGGGTATATAAATCTTGTAACTTGGGACTAGAGAGATGGCTCAGTGGTTAAGACCACCGACTACTCTTCCAGAGGTTCTGAGTTCAAGTCCCAGCAATCACATTGTGGTTCAAAAACATCAGTAATGGAGTCCAATGCCCTTTTCTAGCTGTTTGAGGACAGCTTCAGTGTACTTATCTACATAAAATAAATAAATAAATATTTAAAAAATTAGATAAACCACCCCATAGCTCAATGTCTAATATCAGAGATAATCTGATATCATAAGGTAATTTTATGGGCTTCTAAAAGAGTTTTCTTCCATCTATAGCACAGGATGTTTCTTTCTGCCACTGACTCCATTCCATTTACACAGTGTTGCTTCATCAACAACTCATGGTTCTGGTGTCTCCAATATTCTGGGATCTTCACTGCAATTAATCAAGGTCTTTCCATGACTCCAACCCTCTCTCAAGGTCTTGGCCTCAACTGTTCTCAATTACCTCTTTCATTCTTCATCTTACATGCCCTCAACACTAGTTCTACATGGATGGCTCTTACTTTCCAAATTCTGTCAAGACATTAAGATGTATTTTGAACCACAACTGTGTAAGTTTCTACGTGCTAACGTCAAAAAAATCCATTCTTAGTGTTGCAATGGGTAACAGCAGATCTCACCTCAGTGGTGCAGAGTTTGCAGATAATTACAGCTTCTTCAGTTCCTGCATGATAAGCAGACACAGATTCTTGGCAAAAATATTACTGGTCTAGTCTCTGTTCAGCTCACAAAGAAGTTCTTGTGCCTTCTGAAACTTAATCTGGGCCTGAGTTGTTCTTGTTACTCTTACCATTCTTCACTTTTAAGCTACTGGGAGAATGGCTGATTAAGTTTATCCAACAACAAATTTCCAGCCCAAAGATCCATATTCTCTATCTTCTTCCCAGTCAGAATCCAAACATGTTCAAGTTCATCGTAGCAACAAGCCTGCTTCCTTGGAACCTATCTCTACTATGATTTCTTTTCTGCTATTGTGAATAATACAATGTCAAACAAACAAACAAACTCTTAGGAAAGAGATTTTCTTCATTATACAATTCTCGACTGTGGAAGGCCAGGTAGGAGATCGGACATTCTTAGTCAAGAGAGACATGAACACATGCATCCTGCTAGTTTATACTTAAACTCAGTAGGCTTTCTCTTCTACTACAAAATTTAGGGCACAGCCGATAAAATGGTGAAACCACATTTAGGGTGAGTTTTCCTGTCTTAATTAAATATCAAGATTCCCTTACAGGTGACTTTTGGGTGTTCAACACATGAGTTTACAGCATCTGAGATCATCCGACCAAGATCAAATCAGTGAAAAATTTCAATCTGAAGTAGAAAGTTGTTTCCATGATCCTATCTCCTAGCCAAGAAACTACTGGAAATTGACAGCTTTTCAAGAGGTAGAGACTCTCTCTCTTTCTCTCTCTCTCTCTCTCTCTCTCTCTCTCTCTCTCTCTCTCTCTCTGCCTCTCTCTGCCTCTCTCTCTGTCTCTTTCTCTTTGTGTGTGTGGTTAATAATGTATTGCTCATGTCATAGGGAATGACCCCATATCCATATGCCTATGTACAATACTAATTAGATTCAGTATGTTAAAAAAGGGAGAGACTTATGATCAAGGTATATATATTCACACATGTATGATCTAAAAGAATAGTAAAAATTGAAAAAAGTTATGAGAAAACATGTTCTAACCCCACAGTAGTTGAAGTGTCAATATTTTATTGTTAGAGATTTATATGAAGCATTGAAATCAGTTTAACTTGCTGTAAGTTATAAATATTTTTTCTCTCCTGATATATTTTGTAACTGTTTCTTCTTTGTTTTTTAGACCTACAATCAATCTAGATTTAATTTGTTATATCAAAGCATGAAAAAATATAAATAAATGCAATGTAATTTATTGAAAATATTGTCATCTTCCCATTCTATTTTGAAATTGGTAAATGGACATTTATTTTCTTCCAAGACACATGAGTGTAAATACAAGATTTACTCTTTTATTAAATAATCATACAGACTCTATATTAGAAAAAATGAGTCTCGAATTACTAATTCTCTTTCTCAGAGAAAGGCTAGTTAGAATAAAATTACCAATTTAGGTGATGTTCTCATTGCCACGAATCACTTCTGGAAAATTTGCAATTCATGCAAGAGGGAAGGATGCTCCAAACACAGCTCAATTATGTGTTCTGAGCTCTAGCATTAGAATGAGAATCTCGGGAGTGCTGATAGGGCAAATGCAAAGAAACAACCAGAGGCTTAAGAGGATCCACCCAAACTGATAACAGAATATGCAAGAATATTCCTTGTTTCAAGTAGCAAGCCTTAAGACCACCACAGTCAATGGTTTATCAGGCAAGTGTTCATTCTACTCAATATTGGGGGATAGTTAAGAGCAAGTTAATGTGGTTAGATGCTCTCTTAACAGATCTTAAAATAAAAAAGCAAAAAGCTCAATTGCATTCCAGAACCAAAACTAAGAATATTCATGTAAATATAAAAATATCCAATATTGCACAAGATAACATTGTATAAAAATTATAGGATATATAAAACAATCTGTAAATATGCTCAAAGTAGCAGAAAATGTTGTCAGTTGAAACTACACCAAAACTGACACAGATGCTAGAATTAGCAGACAAAGATGATAAAAACCATAACCAATTGATCTGCAGCCCATGTAAAAAATCAAGTCAGTAATTGGAAGGAACTCAAACTAGTTTTGAATTTTTTGATATGAAATTACAGTGTCTATGTTGATAAATACATTGATTGGAATTAAAACACAGCAGCACCTACTAACCAATGAAACACAAAAAGCAAAATACTTTGAAAATAGTAATAATGTCATCAAGGTATTAAAGGGAAATCAAGTATAATAGTCTGTAACTCGAGCACCTGACAGAACAGAATGCTGCAGAAACCATTTAAGCACTAAAAACAAAAACACATATTGAGTTAGATGTAGAATAATTATGGCACAATTCAAGAACTTGAATGGAAGAGGAATACATAAAACATCATAACAACAACAAATCCTAGAGAGATGCATCGTCTTTAATTAACATCAAGTACTTGCAATATATAAAAATGGAAAAAAATTGTATCAAAAATTCAAGAAAAATATTTAAAGGATAAGCATCAGATTTCTCATCCAAATCAATAAATGTTGAAAAAAAAAACAAGCAAATTTAAGTGGTTGTGTAGCATATATATATATATATATATATATATATATATATATATATATATATGCTAGCTTTAAAAATAGAAATGAAAAAGTCTAAAATACAGAAAATAAGTTTTTAAAAGGGAATTGTAGGAAGATCATTGTCTGGTTTTAATTCATAATACAGCCATTATATGTGTAATTAAAATGATGGGGTTTATATATTGTAGTGACAGGGGTATAGCAAACAATGGGATAGAGTAGATAATACACTCATGAAAGTACTGCCTTAGTAAAAGGTTTCAAAGGCTGGGGAAATACCTCAGCAGGTAAGATGGTTTACTGAGCAAATAAGAAGGCTAGAGTTCAGATCCCAAAACACTAATGAAAGAAGATGGATGTGGCCAAATATACACTGCAGGTAACTGGAGCACGTGCTGTTGAACAACAAAGATAGGAGGATCACTGGGGTTTTCTCTCCAGTAAGGTAGCTAAAAATGTGGTGAGCTCCATGTTAGTGAAGACCATGTCTTAGGGAAACTATTGAAGAATGATATAGAAGGACCCAGTGTTCTCGTATGATCCCTGAGCATGTGATTGGACATGTACAACTGGAAACACATTTGGTGTATACAACATGTACACAAACACAAATAAAAAGAACTAAATATAATTTTAAAAATTAAATATGCAATATGCCAGTAAGTGTTAGATGGGTCTCAGTGAGGATTAAAGTTTGGTCATTGTAGGCAGTTATCTTAATTAGGGGAGAAAATTTTTTTTTTAATCTTTAGGGATTGTGTTGGTTTGAATAAGAATACTCTCCCACATAACCTCGTTCATATATTTGAATGCTTAGTCATCACAGAGTAGCACTACTTGAGATGGATTAGGAGGTGTGGCCTTTGTTGGAGAAAATGTGTCATTAGGGGTGGGGGTGGGGGAATAGCTTTTGAGAATTCAAATGTTCACACCAGACCCAGTGTTTCTCTCTTCATGCAGCCTGCAGATCCAGATGTAGAACTCTTAGCTACATCTTCAGCACTGCCATGCTTGAGTGCCACCATGTTCCCTGCCATGATAATAAAGTAATAAGCTTATGAAACTCTGAGCAAGCCTCAATGAAATGTTTTGTTATGATTGCCATGTTAATGGTATCTTAACACAGCAGTAGAACTGTGACCAAGATAGAAGTTGGCACCAGTGAGTAGAGAATGCTTCTGACAGACCTGAGCATGCTATTTGTTTTAAAAATGTAGACATTGGAAGTTTGAAGAAGGAAAGCCGTTGAACACTTTAAGAGGACCATACAAGTAGGAGCATGGAAAATAGTGAGGCCAAGAGAGACATAAATTATGATGGCCTGGCTCAAGAGGTTTCAGAGGGGAAGAATATTAATAAATGAGCTAGAGATAAATAGTATAATGTTCTGTGTCTGCTTTCTGACCTTGTCCACATATTCTGCCTGAGGCTATACTAAAGAGTTGGTAGAGGAGATTCCGAGACAGTCTAGTATTGACTGTGTTCCGTGGTTATTAGTGGTCACTCTTAAGCAGACATATAATAAAAAGAAATAAGATGAGTGTGCAAAAATACAAAATGTACAATTTGATTTGAAAAGGAACACAAGGAAAAGCAATGTAGAAAATAACGTTCCAATACTCACTGAGATAAAAAAAATTTAAAAGCCTCTTGCAAAATGGAATGAAGGGAGTGGAAACCCCAGGGCAAGATCACACTCAGATGAGCTTCCAGCTTGTGAAAGGGAATTACATAAATGCTTAAGCAGTCAAGAAAACCATCAACAGAAATCTGATGCTGCTGTAATAGGGACTATGGGGCCATGTTCCAGCCCCAAGAAGCAGCAAACTTGGCAGATTCAGTCACATGGTTTTGGCTTTAGCATGAAGGATATAAAAAAAGGGAGTTATGAAGTGTCCCTATCTGACTAAGGAAATCCACTGACACTAGGCATGGGTGAGGTATGTCCCTGCACAAAGGGGAGTAATTGCTTGAAGTTGTGAAGGTAAAGCCTGGATTTCACTGGAGACTCCAAGATGTTGTGAATGTCAGAGCTGTGAGATACCTGCCAGAGAAGGCTGCTGACACGGAGTGGAATAAGCCCAAGAGAGAGAAGTGTGTTGTAGTCAATGAAGTGGAATGAAGCTGAAGATCTGAAGAGTGCTTAAACATCAGACACAAGATGCGTCGTTTGCAGATTGCCCTGTTGCTTTTTGTTCATGTTTTGGTTCGGTATTTCTTCACTGTGCTCTCCTTCCTTCTTTTTGAAATGGTAATGTGTGTCCTGTGACACTGTATGTTGGAAGCGCCCCACATGTGATGTCTTTTTACGATTATGATTTTACAAAGGCACACAGTTAAGAAATGTCTTTGAGTCTGAGAAGCGATTCTGAACATTAGACTTTTAACTTTTAAACAGTGTTGAGACTGTGATAGACTATGGGAACTTTTGAAGCTGAACTGAATGTTGTTTTGTTTTTTGTTTGTTGTTTTGATTGTTTGTTTGTTTGTTGTTGTTTCTCATTATGATATGGTTATAAACCTAAAGAGACCAAGGAGTTCAATGGGTAGTTTTAGTTAAGAATGACCACTAGAGGCTCATGTATTTAGTGATTGAATATTTATGTATTATGTATTTAGTAATTGAATATTTAGTCATCATGGAGTGGCACAATTTGAAAAGGGTTCAGAGATGTGCACTTGTTGAAGGAAGTGTATCACTGGAGGTGGGCTTTGAGACTACAAAAGCTCACATAAGACCCACTGCCTTGATCTTTCAGATGTCTGCAGATCCAGATTTAGACCTCTCAGCTACTACTCCATGACTGCCTGAGTGCCCCACGCTGTCTGCTATGATGATAATAGAATAAACTTCAGAAATTGTAAGCAAACCCTGATTAAGTGCATTCTCTGGTAAAAGTTCCCACTGTCATAGTTTTTCTTCATAGCAATAGAACTGTGACCAAGATGGTGATGCTACAAAGACACGGTCCAAGTGATATTCCAGTTTGTTTATTATAGGTATCCAGTCCCTTAAATGACGTCCTGCTCCTCTTCCTATGTATAAACAGATAAATGATCGTCTTAATAAAAATGGTTTGAGATAATCGTATAAATTCTTAATTCACATATTATAACAGAAAAGATATAGAAGGGATCTATATCTATGCATCTTTGTGTCTGATGTTTAACTAACAGAACCAAGATTGTACAAGAACATGTTCACTCTCATCAGACTTGCTTGTTGGGCCTTGGATGACGTACCTCCATTTAACCTGCGCCCTTCAATCCCGTAGGACACAGGTAGAGGTCTCCACCTCCAGAGATTTAAATATTAATGAGTTATCTAAAGGCCGGGGGCGTAGCTAATTAAGCTATCCCCTCCCCTTTTCCTCCTCCCTATAAAAAGTCAGGGGAGCCTGGCTTTTGCCGGAAGCGCTCATCATCTACAACCACTCACCACTCCATGAACAATAAAAGCTTTGAAAAACCGAACTCCAGGTGTCGATTGGGCCTGCACCACCGCCAGATTGCCAGCCTTTGGAACTTTGGAACCTTGAACTGCAGCCACCAGACCACAGCGGCTGCATGCATGTGGAACCCTTCTGCCAGCAGTGTGGGAAGAGCAGCGGAACTCCCATGTAGGCCCTTGTGGGATCCGCTGCCAGATCTCCTCTCCCCTCCTGCCCCCGCCAGAGATTTTTTTTTCTTCCCCACATTTGCCTGCTTATGTCATTGCCTTGACTAAAACTTACTATGTTTTTTTGGCCCTCTTTAAATGAAATTTCTTTAACTCTCAATTATACAAATTAATCTACCACCTTAATTTTTCAGTCACCAACATCCTTTCACACTTGTCAATTACCCAAAATTAAGGAATTCCCTCCTGTTCCTTCTCTGTTTTAGTCCTAGCTCTTGATTGGGTGGAATTTTCCTGCTCCATCATTCCTGCTCTAGCCAGTCTCTCTCTCTCTCTCTCTCTCTCTCTCTCTCTCTCTCTCTCTCTCT
>JANHMN010000008.1:14093999-14137465 GCA_030674055.1 Rhabdomys pumilio | reverse complement strand
ACACACACACACACACACACACACACACACACACATATATATATATATATTTTACACACATATATATATATATTTTACACATATATGTATTATTTTTCACAAAATGAATGCAAATCAAAGGGTTCAAAATGTTTCAGAATTGGGCTGACAGAAATGTGAATAGTCTAAACTGAAAAGTTAATGAACCCATAACCCGCCATAGGTCAGCCACAATTGCTGTCATGCCACACTAATGTCAGGCTGAGAGTAAAAGTTGTCTTATGTCAATAATAAATCTCTGATATTTGAGTTAGAAAAAATGCAAAGAACTTTTTAATAAGACAGAGGGATGAAATAATAGAGTAACATTTTTGTTGTTCCAGAATGAGGCATTTGGTAAGATCTAAAGTTGTCAAGATATTGCTTTGTTTATGCTTGTTATTTCCTCTTTTTGAGAAAAAGATGTTCACACTGGCTCTCTAACCTGGGCAATTTTAGACTTGACAAAAGGTGTATTTCTACATCTGTGCTTAGAGAAGAAAAATAATCAGTGAATGAATTTTAATTGTATTGAATTTGATGGTGAGCTTTGTTGATATTGTTCACTACTGATTACATATCTGTATTGCACAACATAATTTACATGTTGGGGTTTTTCACAGTGATATGGAAAACATAAAGCAAGAGGACTTTTCTCTTTCTAGAGGAGCTTTGGATGTGCACTTATACGTGCTCATTTCTTCAGTTTTAGGGGGAAATTTTCAGTTATAGAATCTGCAAACACCGAACAGAAAACATCTTGCATTTAACAGAAAAAAACATTCCAGAGAGTCTGGTTATGTTTGGGCCACCAATTTTTATCTGGTTAGTAGCAGTTCATCTTTTGCTTTAAGTCTAGGACAGTAATTAATATTTCACTGTGATGGCTATTTTAGGTTGTCAACATGAGTACATCTGGAAAGCAGGACCCACCTGTGAGATATGTTCTTCGCTTGTCTTGATGTCAATGGATATAGTTCTAGTCTGGACCTTTGATGTAGGAAGGCACATTTATTTGATCTGGATCTTGAGGCAGAAAGACATACCTTTATTCTGAGCCACACCTTCTACTGAAAGCCTATATACGGACATGGAAGAGGTAATTTTGTTTTTTGCCTGCTTACTCTCACTTTGCTAGGAAGTCCATTCTTTCAATGACATTAGAGTTTCCTTCTTTGAGATTCTAGTATCTACTGATGGCCAGAAGAGACACCCAGTTATCTGGAATTAGCAAATTAATGATTCATGTGGACTGTCTGGTAATAACCAGTTATATATATATATATATATATATATATATATATATATATATATATGATTCATTCTGTAAGTTTTGCTCATATACTACTTTCTTTTTTCTTCCCAGATATGCTGTTATTGATATAATATAGTAGAATGTCTTTTTGAGTATTCATCTACAAATTGACTTTATATATACTGTATGTGTGTATAGTCTATGTGCCCATAATCATTGGCCAGAAGAGAATGTTAGATATCTTGCTAAATATCTTCTTTTAACATTATTTGCATTATTCCCATGAAATGGGAGCTCCACTCAACCTGGAATTCACTGACAACCTAGACGGTCAGCCAACAAGACCTTTCATCTTCCTCCCTATATTCCCAAAGTAGTGGGGTTGTACATTCTCAAAATTACACCACAATTTTTATGCAGGCACTGAGAAGCAAGTCCAGATCTCCATATTTTTACAAAAATTACTCTCATCAGATGAGACATCTCCCCAACCTTTTTGTTGTTGATGATGATGCAAAATAGCAATTAATATATTAGATAGAAATGAGATAGAATTACTGTCCATAAGGATAGTATACATGATGATATATTTTTAAAACATTTTAAAATTAGAAGACAAGAGTTCTAGTTTGAGTGTTTTGTTGTTGATAATGATGAGATTCTTAGATTTTAGGGTTGGAAAGAGTGTTCTCATAGTTTCAAACCTCTTTAGTGATCTATAAAGGTGATTGAATTGAGGAATAGGATAGCAAAAATTAGAGAAAGCATAAGAGTGTTCTTGACAAAGCCCTCATAATGACTATCCAACTGTGACAGCCACTTGCTGTGGTTTAGTACTCGTATGTGTTTTCAGGGTAGTTCTTGGTCTCTTCTTTTGGTTCTGAGTTTCAATTTCAAGTCTAAATAAAGATTACATTAATTTTTTTTATCTTCTACAAATGGTGTGATAAATATCCAACCTTGGGTATTATCGATTGTCACCATCCATATTTGATCTCTATCTCTGTCAACTCTATTTGATTGTATCTAATATGTTATCTACAAACCTTGAAAAAATGTTTTGATGCTCCTTTTTAGATTTTTATCATTTGTAGCTTCATAATTTGGAATCAGATACTCATTTATATGGCAAAGAAAGTCTCTTTTTTTCCATACGTTTTTCAGTATGACATTAAGTAAGCATTAAGTGCTGAGAAAAAAAATGGTTATTAAATAAAATGAGAAGGAATTAATAGAATTAATAGAAAGTTAACAAATATATCCATCACTAGGGCTGTCTTACTTGCTGTTGTGTTTTGAATAAGAATGGCTCCACAGGCTCATATATTTGAATGCTTATACCAGGTAGTGAAACCTTTCGAAAAGACTAGAATAGTTAGGAGGATAATAATAGATTAGCCTTGAAAGAAGTGTCACTGAAGATGCACTTGGATGTTTCATAAGCCCATGTTGGGCCTAGGACTTAGCTCTGTTCTGCCCCCCTCTCACTCTCTCTCTGTCTGGCTATGTGCCAGGGAATTATTAGCAGCTACATCTCCTGAACCATGCCTTTCATGCTTGCCACCATGTTCCCTACTATGATGCTAATATAACCAAGCCTCAAATAAATGTTTTCTTTTATAAGACTCTCTGTGGTCATGTTGTAGCTTCGTGAGAAAACAAAAATAATACTCTTCCATTTAATACTATTTCCATTTAAGTTGGAGATATACTGAAAACAAAAGAGCAATTCTGAAAGTTAATATTCATAGATTTGTTGCCAGTTGACCTGTTCCATATGTCCAGATGGCCCCTTCTAAACACAGTAAATCAAGATTACCTATTTATAAATCAGAGTGGTTTTTTAAAGAAAAATTATGGTTCTCAGAAGCTCTTTCTGGATATATATATATATATATATATATATATATATATATATATATATATTATATATATTTCTTTTGGTTGCATTTATCCTGTATCTTCTCTGAGACTTAGGGCATAAAGATTTGTCTCGAAGTTAAACACATTTACTCAGTCTGAGTTCAGTTGTAAAGGAGTTAATGCCACACATTGTTCCTTCAAAAAGCATGTCAAGACAGAATCCTGTTGTTACTGTTACAGTAAATCTGTTTGATCACACTGGAATAAGGGTTAGCCCTAGTCAAGAAAAGCCCAGATGATCCTGAAAGAGACAGAAGGAAATAAAATGTGTTTGGAGCTACCATCTGGCCCGGCTGATACAAAGTCCCAGAACAGAGAGTCAGATAAGAGGAGATCTGGCTTGAAAACTAATTGTCACTTTTTGATTCTATATTTCATACTTACTTTGAAAAAAGAAAAAGAAAGAAAAAGACAAAAAGAAACATTAAAAGAGGGAAAGAAGTTGAAGAAAAGGGAGGAGAAGATTACGAGCAGGGAGGACTTTAGGAATTCATCAGCAACTTCAGAAGTATTCACAAGCTACTAAAAATTGATAAATAACTTCTTAAAATTTGTGATTATTCCTTGAAGACTACAAAGTCTCCATGGCAAATTTGCAAAATCTTGTCGGAAATTTTTATTAATTTTTCTCTGCCTTGCTCAATCTCAACAATCTATTCAAATTCCATTGAATTTCAACATAATTTTCTTACCTCTAAACCCAGATGTTTGAGAGCCTCTGAGAATTTGAATGGTAACCAATAACTGGCACAAAACTGAACTTTCCTTGACCTTTTCCAAGTGATTCCCTAAAAATGTTTAGGCTTACACCACCAAACACTCATCTGGTGGAAGCTGTTCCCTAATGGCTACATTTGAGTGAAGGCTTTTAGCTATTGGCTTTGTTTAGGTTTCTTGCTTTTGCAAACTCTTTCAATGTCTATGCCATTTTCTGTTCCTTTTGCTATCTAATTTTTAAATAACCTTGACTTCTTGCCTGTATTGTTCATGAATAAAATGTGGCCTTTTAAATTCCATAGTGGATTTTGCTGTTTCACAGCTTAGAGACAACAGTCAGACATTAGATTATGACTTCAGGGAGGTTCTCTAATTATTAGGAATCGCCCTTTGGAAACTACACACCACACCCTGAGGAGCTTCACTTCTTAAAGATAAACATCTCTTTCTCTCTCTCTCTCTCTCTCTCTCTCTCTCTCTGTTTCTCTGTTTATTTCTTTTTCTTTTTTTCTTCCATTATTTTTTTCATTGACATGAACTATGCAAGTGGAGGTACATGCATTTTCCTTTTCATGTGTGTAAATTCTTTTGGGTTTTGTGGGGTGCAGTAGAGGCTGATGAGTGATCAGTGGAACTTAGATCACATGAATGTGGCCGGCCTCACTAGCCTTTATGCATGCTACGTCAGTACTCTCCCAATTGACTTACATCCCCAGCAAAAATCCATTTAAAGTAGTTTTAATCCTGAAAGAGCCAAGGAACTGCACCTTGGATTCAAAGGTGAGCATAGGAGAAAATATCTTTGCTTGCTTCTCCTGGAGATTTTTTTGTTTGTTTGTTGTTTGTTTTGCTTTTCCCTGGAAAATTATGTTTCTCTAAAGTTGTATGAGAGAAAATTAAACTAAAACAAAATAAAACAACAACAACAAAAAAAACCCATAATGGTACAAAAAATGTTAGAATGGACCCATGGGCCTTTTCATTCATTAGCTAATAGATTTCTGAGTTTGCATATTTTATAAAGAAGAGGGTCTGGAACCTTTAGGAGCTTTCATTTATCAAGTAACACACACAGTACCAGAGACAGGATAATCTAAGATAAGGGTACTGAAAGACCAGGAAAGTCATCAGTAGCCTCTGTCCCCAGGGAGCAGTTCCAAGCCTTTAACCTGGGATCTGAGGGCAAGCAGGCAGAAGCAGGTGGACCTTTTGTTTTCTCTTTTCTTTTCTTTTCTTTTCTTTTCTTTTCTTTTCTTTTCTTTTCTTTTCTCTTCTCTTCTTTTCTTTTTTTCCCCTTACTATTTCACTCCAATCCTAGTAAGCTTAACATCTGGGTTAATAGAGTCTTTTGTTTTTGTTTCTGTTTTTGTTTTTGTTTTGTTTTTGCTTTTTTTTGTTTGTTTGTTTTTGTTTTTCGAGACAGGGTTTCTCTGTGTAGCCTTGGCTGTCCTGGAACTTACTCTGTAGACTAGGCTGACCTTGAACTCAGAAATCCACCTGCCTTTGCCTCCCAAGTACTGGGATTAGTGTGCACCACCACTGCCCGGCGTTAATAGAGTCTTAAAGGCTAAAAAAGGATAAAGAAATGTGAAATAAAGCCATCCTCTACTACATATGTATCTGGAGTCCTTGCTCCCTCATGTGCACTCTTTGGTTGGTGGTTCAGTACCTGGGAGAGGAGGGCCTTATCTGGCATCAGTGGAAGGGGAGGGAGGTTTGGTGTCCCAGTGTACAGGAGTGCTAGAGGGATTGTTGAGACTTACTAAAGAAAAGATGTTTCATGTTAAAAGAAAGAAGGCTGGAGAGATATTTTAGGGTTACAAACACTGATGATTCCTTCCAAAGCTCATGAGTTCAATTTCCAGCAACCACATGGTGGCTTATAAGCATCTATAATGGGATCCCATGGCCTCTTCTGGCATGTCTGAAGACAGCTATAATGTGCTCATATAAATAAAATATTGAAAGAATGAAAGGAAGGAAGGAAGGAAGGAAGGAAGGAAGGAAGGAAGGAAGAAAGAAACAAAGAAAGAAAGAAAAAAAGAAAGAAAGAAAGGAAAGAAGGTTGGAAGGAGGGAGGGAGAGAGAGAAAGAGAGAGAGAGAGAGAGAGAGAGAGAGAGAGAGAGAGAGAGAGAGAGAGAGAGACTAATTCTACCTCAAGCCCTGAGTGAAAAAAACCCGAGACTCCAAGCTAACCCAAAATATTTCTAAACTTTTGTCTCCTAAGGATGAACCCATCTTGCCTCTCAATCATCCAGTCATGAACACATAGCAAGAGTACAAGTACAACCTGTAGCTACTTTCCTAAATCTGACAAACACACCTCCTGTCTCAGGAGGAAAAGGTGATACTTTACATTTTTTTTCTTTTCCTGTTCCTTCCCAGAAACCTCTCTTAGTAATTGTTTCTGAAGCCATTGTCAGATAAGACAGTGGGGAGCAGGTGTGCCCACATTTCTAACTCAGAAAAGTATGTTTTCCATTTTTACTTTTTTATATAATTTTCTCTTGGATCTGTCTTAAGTGCTTTTCTACTCAGCTTCTCTGAAGCCCTTCTCTAACCTGCACCACCTTACCATACAGCTACTTGTGAAACTCCACTGCTGAACCTGCATGCTCTCTTGTTCCTTTCTCTCCTCTATCATTCAGTCCTGGTTTGTTACCAAGGCAAAGTGAGTTACCAAGGGTTAGAGTGTGGTTGCTCTATTGTTTTCATCTCAAGCTTCAATAAAATGGTTCCCAGTCTTTCGTATAATTCCTTTTCAAATTTTTCACTCAAAAAAGACTCAGAAGTCCAAGGAGACCCCAGTTTCACTAGTAACAAAAATACATACAATAAAGATGGAGATATATATGGTTTTAAGAAAGGAAAATATTCTAGATATATTTGTGTCTCTCAATCTTACTGTGTTTAAACAATAGACCACAAGACATGGTAATTCTGCTAGGACTCTTGTGCTAGAAGAAGGAAAGGCCCAGCCAGAGGGGAACTGGTATTCTGGAAGATGTCCCTCCCATTCTATGTACACATCAGATCCTTTACAGGATGAGATTGAACCTCAGCAAAGATAAGTGAGTGCTATTCGCACCACACCTTGATTGAGGCTTCTTACATGTGCATACCATTGGCTGTCTATGTATACTGTAATCTTACAGTTTTTGCATGGTGTTTCTGGATTTCTTTGTCCTTCCTTCCAATGTGGCCACATTTGTTTTGGACTTTCCACAATTAATATTGATTTATTTAAAAAAAATGGTGTTGTGCCCCGAATTTTTTGTGAAACTCCAAAGACCACCAAGGACTCAACTCAAATGAAATCACATTAGAGTCTCTTTATTCAAGCTCCAGCTTGGGTTATACCACCATCTTGGATGCAGTAAAACAGGAGAGGCAGCCCTGAGCCGTTTCTGGCAAGCATTTATAGAGGGGAGAAGAAGGTATCTGGCAAGGCATGAATCTTGATAAGGATATTATGGCCCTTAACACAATTGCCTGGTGCTGGGAGCCAAATCATAAACTTAATTTCTGTTTTCCTTTTGAATGGTGGTTGTTAGGAAGTGAAGTGTGAGGGGAAGTCTTGTAACCTGGAGGTCCAGATTTGTTGGGGAATAACCTAGAAACTGGTGCTAAATGCAGGTTTTGTTGGGGGGGGGTAACCTAGAAACTTGTGTTTGACACAGGTGTTGTTGGAGGGTAACTTGGAAACTGGTGCTAGGTACAAGCCTATTAGTTACCTTAAGTTAAATTTTAGGTCAGGCTCTCTAAGACTGAGTCAGAACCCCAAAGATACGGTCTCTAAGTGTATCAATGTTGATCAGCTAAACATGGCTTGAGGCACAGGCTATTAACCTGAAACACTCTTGTTAATCACGCCAGTAGATGCGGGGGAGGGGAGTAAATAGCAAGAAAGTGTGAGCCAGACAATGACAATATGTTCTTTATTTCTTCATTTCTAAAATTTAAAGATGAGATCCAACATGCATGCATATTTCATTTTGGGACAGCATTTCCTGGGGAACTTACCCAATGAATAATGTTCTAATTTCCACTCCATAGAACTAGCTCTATCTCTAAACGTGGCATGAGGGGTGAGTTATTCATCCCCCATGTGATTGTGTCCTTCCCCTGAGAACACAGGTGTGTCAGGCATGAATAACTACCAGGGTGAACAGAACTCCAGTTTTTCACTGGCCTTTTTGTGTCCGAGGCCAAATATAGGGGGATGATTTATCAAGACTTATCTGAGGCAGGACATGCAGCAGGAAGACTGAAGAAGGAAGACACTATGGGTGTGTGTCTGGTATGACCATGTATGACACCATAATACACAACCAGAATTTTGGTGCGTTTTGATGGATTGTGCCTCTCGGTACAGAGGAAATCAGAATCTACTCTTGTGGCTCTTAGTATCATTAGTGAATGGACTGAGTAACTGGTGCAAGTGGAAACTTGTGGACAATTAGCGTTTAAAAGATAAACCCCAGGATAGGCGTGCTGTAAATCCACGTGGCTGCTCAAAAGAGGAGACTGGGGAAGAAAATAAAAAGCCAAAGCATTTAAAATAAGCTGGCTTGAAGGTAAGCCTTACAGCAGATAAGCAGCCATATGAAAAGCATAAAGTCCAAAGTATTAGAGAAAATACGCTTGGAAAAAAGACAGGAGAAAGAAAAGTTAAGCAAAGGGAGTTGCAAAGCATGAAGGTTGTGCTTCTATGGAAGAGATTGTGCTATGGACAGTGATCCTAGAAAGATAAAATATGTTATCTGGAGGTGAGCCTGCCTTCCTTAGGGTGATCCATAAACGCCTTCCTGAGAAGTGGTCCTTTGGCCAGGTCAGTAACCTGTCCAGTTGAATCAACAACGTTAGATCTCCATCTACAGATAAAGTCCATTCTCTATTTTATCACCTTGAGACCACCCTCCACCTAGTGACACTAGTCTAATTACAGGGATTTGAATTTGTCTTTGGGCAATCCTGAGAAAAGGACCACCAATTCTGATCTTTTCCAAAGTTATTGATAGTCTTATCAACAAGATGTAAGTTGTGATGTGAATTTCCATACAAAGTAACCCAATAGTTATATCTAAGTATAATGCCAGAAGCAAGCAAACTCTTATAATGCAGACACAAAACTTGCATCAAAGTGTCAACATGCTGGACTTTATCAAGTCACATCCTTTTGCTTAGTATGACTTTTGCTTGGTAAAGGGCCATTTTATTTTTTCTTGGTGGTCAAAGACATGTCATAACAATGAGTTTTATTATTGTTTCAACATAAGGTAAACTATCATTACACTGACTGAATACGTGCAAGATACTAGAAGATACTAAAGTCGATTTAGTGATTCTTAAGGTTGATTTTTAAAATGAACTTAAAGTGTAGTTTTAAATAATGAAACAAAATTGCGAATTGGCACTGCACCAGGGCAAGACTGGTGATTTATTTCTGAAAGTTGAAGAAGATGTGCATAATGCTGGCTCTCCCCTTTGTTTCTTTTGGCATGTAGGGGTCTTCCCTCCTGCCATGTGCCAGGCTTGGATAGAACTTTTACTGCCCTAAATTGTATTTACTTCTCAGAATTCCTGAGCCTTGATACTAGGTTCTCTGTGGGAGCTCGATAAATATTCATTGATGGGGATGGTAATGAATACTAGATTTTTTTGGCTCTCTGCTTTCTGACTTTAATCCAGCCATTTCCTTCTCTCTTCCCTGGGGGAACTGGCAATCTGTTTAAAGCATGTTTGCACTTTGGAATCAGGAGGAGAAGCTAGCATAATTATTAGCTTCCAGTAACTCCCAGACTGTCAGTTAATTCTCAGGTCTTGCCATTTTCTCTACTCTACCCAGAGACCTAAGTTTCTATACAAATGAATTACATACCACAGTGGAAGATTTACTTCAGTGATGAAAGGATAGAGGACTCCCTGATCTCTCTCCAAGAACACTGTTGTACAGATGCCCAAATTCAACCCCCTGGCTGTAACCATAGGGAAATATCTTGGTTAGCTACCCTACCAGATCTGTCAATAGCTCTGTGGAAGACTCCAGAACAGCCAGTTGGACTTCAGTTCACTTACCTGAAGAATGATGGCCTTATAAAAATTGTCTGTTTTCTGTCCTCATAAACGGAATAAAAACTGAAAAGTAAGATGATACTTATACAGACAAAATATGAACTGATGTTACAAGACCATTGATCTCATTATTTAAATGATAAGATACATGAGTCAGATATTATAATTAATATATAAGAAAACCTAAAGTAGAAATTAATTTCTTAAGGTATATGGAGAATCATACAATTACAGATGAATGGAGACCAGCTATGTGTTCCCATTATGAAAAAGCAAGTGAAAGTATGCTGTAAATATTTTACATGCCTTTTGCATAGAATTTCCATACCTAGGGAACTACAATTTGCAGAGTTTTAAAGCACTTTATTAGCTATTTTTCTCATTGCTGTGAAACAGTTTTGACAGAAGAAACTTAAGGAGGAAAATATTCATTTTGGATCACTGCTTGAGGTCTTGCCCATCATGCCAGTTGAGTAACAGTGACAGGAATGTGAAATACCAGGTTACATTGCATCTACAGAGTTCGGCGGATGCTGGTGCTCAGCTTGCTTTTTCCTTTCTCACCACTCTTACCTCCTCACTCTTACCTCTTCACTTGTGCTATCCAAATTCAGATTGGGCCTTTTAATTCAGGTAAACCTTTCTAGCAAGACCTTTATAGACACATCCAGAGATGTGTTTTCATGATGATTCTAAGTGCAATCAAGTTGCCCATGAAGACTAAGCATTAAAATCAGGATCAGGTAATTCTCAATGCTGTGTTCTAGGTAATGCATAGCTTTCTGTCTCTCAAATAAATTACTAAGCATTTCGTGGAGTTATCATGTGTCAAGAGTTATTAGCCATTAATAACTCCTGATTCTGCTTCTATTGGTTTCTCGATAGCTAGAGATTAAGGGCTGTAACTTAATATATTGGATAGCTGCAGAAAGATCTGCTCTTTTTTTTTGTCAGACCTGATGTCAGTCAAGTGATGTCTGAGAATTTATGCAAGAAATTTCAACCAAATTGCATTTCCTTGATTCTCTGAAGACTATTTTATTGAGCTTCAACTCCATTACCAAGAAGAAGACTGTCATTCTGTTCAACGCAGAGTGTCATGTTGTGAAATGCCTGTACTTTGTCTGACATGAGAGCTGTCAATGTCAAAAGTTTGGCCCTTTTCTCTGTTAACTGATTTTTTTTTTTTTTAATGGCAGATTTCCCTGGACTCTTCAGGCTAAATCTGTATACTTTTGTTGTTGTTGTTTCGCCAAGATTACTTTTTTTTGTTTAATAATTCATTTTAGACAAATCCTCTTTTCTATACTTTTTTCTTAATTTGCCTTCTCTCCCCTTTCCTATTTGTTTCTGTCTTACTTTATTGCTTACCAAAAAAAAAAAAAAAAACAAAGCACTCAAGCCTTGCAAAGAATTCAACCTCCTAGTTACAATAATCTTTGCATTCTTTGATAAGAGCCAGGACTACACAGAAAGCTGAGTCTCTAACAACAACAACAACAACAACAACAACAACAACAACAACACAACAACACCAGCATGGATAAAATATATAATACAACTTTTTACATGATTGTGGAGAAGAAAGGTGTATAGAGCTATTGGTTATTTTATTGGAACTGAAAACTGAATGGGTTGGAGAGATGGCTCAGCAGTTAAGAGCCTTGGCTGATCACTGATCTTCCAGAAGAAACAGGTACTATCCCAAGTATCCCATATTAGCTCACTGCACTCTCTAACTCCAATTCCAAGGTACTCAATACCTTCTCTGGCTTCGGAGATCAGCAAGCATACAGATGACAAACAGACCTATGACTAAGCAGAACACTCATACATGTAAAATAAAATTTAATAACAGTAAATAGAGGGCTGGAGAGTTAGTTCATCAGTCAAAAGTAATTGTTGCTCTTTACAGGGCTCAGATTTGGTTCACAGAACTTGCACAATGGCTCACAACCATTGTTCTAAAAGACCTGTTGCCTTCTTTTGACCTCTAAGGGTCCCAGACAACCTTGTAATACACATACACAAGTACAAGCAGAGTATTCATAAACATAAAAATAAAATAAAAATTAACTGAATAAAATTGAAAGCATAATCGTGTGCTATCCTTGTTCTTATTGATAATTTTAAAGGTGTTTCCTGTAAAATTGTTCTTTAGGATGGGAATGCTAACATATTGTAAATGTAGATAAACTATTTAAAAGTATATAAAATATACTTTGCATATTTCTTGTTCTGGTGGGTATGAGGCCCTTATCAATGTTTGGTTTCCAGATTTAAGTTCATTTTTATAATCTTATTTTCCTTGGGATGTGCAAGTGAAGGATTCTTTTTAATCAACATTTAATTCTAATTTAGTTTTTTAGACCAGAGTTGGCTGGTATTCTCATTTTTCTTCACATGAGAGAACATTGGCAAGACAGTTGTTCTGCACAGAGAATTCTCCTGCACCAAAACCCCAAATCATTTCAAATGAATGAGTATTGCATTGGCTGGTACTCATCTCTTGGGGGTATTTGCTTGTTTGGTTACAATACAGCTTCAATAATTGAGGTGTCTTTTTTTTTCCCAGTGAAATATTACAATCAAGTATGGTCAATTTAAGTAACTTCGAGTTACTGTAAAACTAGAATTTGTGAAACCTGCAATTACAAAATGATTTTTAAAGAAAATGCTTCATTGCATATAGAGCATTCAAAAAATAGAATTATAATGATAACATATTTACTGTAATGATTTGGATAAAATATTATATTTTCTTACTTTCTTAGTTCCATAGCTGAGGTCCTAAGACTAAATGATGTGTCAAGACAAAATCATGTAAATTTACTATGATGTATAAATCTTCATAAGGAAATCTGAAGGCTCACTCAAGGGATTGCACAGATATGTGAAGTTTTATACATGGTTTGATGGAATGGGTATTGAAGAGTTACGTGACTGGTTAGGTCTGATCCAATTATCTTAAGCTGGGAAGAAAATATCACTACTTGGTAGGACAGATTCTCTTAACTCCGGTGTTTTTACATATGATTACATGAAAGTTGATGCCATGGTTTCAACATGGTTTGTTCTCTCAAAAGTCAAATAATAGAAGACAGTCCTCCCTATCGTGGTATCAAAAGGTGTACGAGGATATGCTTTAGGGAATGGATAGTAGTGGGAAGTAACTAAGCTTGAAAGTACTTAATGCCCATTTCATAGAAACTGGTTAGATTGTGAAACTGAATTAGTTCTCATAACAACTAGTTGATATAAAGCAGAGAATCTTTGTTGATTATTTTCTCACCTGTTGTCCCTCACTTTCATTGCGTCTTCCACCTCTGGTTCAGTTGTACATTATCAGCTCGCAGGCCCTTGAAGGAGTCAGCAGATGTTGAGACCATGTGCTGGGTACTTTACTTCCTCCTGAAACCTGAACCACAAATGAAACCTTTTCTTTCTAACATACTCAGCCTTGGATGATTAAGTATAATAATGCAGGACACACAAATAAAAGTTCTTGTGAGGAATGGGGCATCACTCTGCGACACCTGAGTGTATGGAAATGGCTATGCAACTGGGTAGAGGTGGAGTTTACAAAAGTTTGAAGAAAAGGCTAGACCATTTTTCTATCATGCTAAATGAAGTGGAAAGATGGGCTCTAAAATCAGGAAGACTAGGTGTGGTTTAGAAACTCTTAGAAATTGGCCAAGTGGTCAACACCAGAGTGCCGATAGACATATAATTAGTAAAGGCCATGCTAGCATATTAAGATGGTAGAACATTACCACTGGAGGATCTTATGACCTGTTTAGGGATGGAGGGCAGAGGATGATGAGAGAATGACTTACTGGAACCAATCCATAGGAAATGATCAGGGGGATGTGAAACTGACCTTTTTATTTTGTTGGTTTAATTTTAGTGAGTTCAACTCTCCTATATGCTCAAAGAGTTTGTGTTTTTTATACTTCCCAGCTTTGGCTTGCTATAAGGATAAACATATAGGGTTTTACATGTCCTGTATGCCAACACAAGGATTTGAACTTAACAGCGAACTTGCAAAGTAAATGTTGTATCTCAAATACACAAGAGTGCCATGATTAGTCTTCAATGTCAACTTGACTGGATTTAGAAACATTCAAGGCGTACCACCATCTGGATGCTTCTGTGAGGGTGTATTCATGGACTTTAGCTGAGTCAGGAAGATCCAACCACAAATATGAGTTGTAGCATTACGTGAACTGATATTCTTCAATAAACAAAAAGTAGAAAAGGAATGTTATCTAAATCATAGAAAAGAAGAAAAAACCCTCCCTCATAAGAAGTATTGACATTAACATTTTCCACTTTTAATTGATCATGTGCATGCGATTCACACATATTACTGAAGATTTCTATAAGTGTCTTGGCAGTGTGCCTGTATGTTCCCCCAGTACTAAAAGTTTTGAGTACAGACTTTTGTATCCAGTGATAGCCTGCTTTGGAATCCAAACTAAACAAAAACAAGCAAAGCAAAAGAACAAACTAAGCTCACCTAGATGAGAAAACACCATAAAATCATTAACTAAATTGTGAAAAAGGTCTTTTTCATCCCAAGTATTCCATAACCAATGAGAATCTTTCAACATTTACTTTCTACTATGAGAGTCAAGGTAATCAGTTTATGTGTGCAAAGTTGGCAAATTAAAATGGCCAGGCTTATGCTGAACTAACTAAACTTTCATACTTCTTATATTTGCTAAATATTAAAATACAGGAAATAAAAACTACTTCACATTTGAAAAACGGTCACTCGATAACATGTGTACTTAGCACTCTTTGTAACAGATCTCTTAAGAGGTAACTCAGAAGAATTGAACAAACAGCCTGCATTGAGAACACCACTGACCTAAGATTTGAACTAAGCATTAGATGATGGTAACAAATTGCTTTGGTGGAGAGTTCAGCATCTGTAAGTGATGCATTCTACAAATAATAAAAGCCTCAGACAAGTCTTTACAAATGTTTAAGAAAAGGGCTCCTTAAGCCTAAGGCAGATTAATTTAAACAACTAATTTAAGACATCTTTAATTTCAGCCTCAATACAAGTATACACAGAGGTGTTGTTCAGGATTTTGTTGTAGTAAGAAATACTCTCCAAACATCACAGGCTTAAAACAACAAAGATTAATTTCTTGCTTATACAAAGCATGTGGAGGGTGGCAGTGCTTTATCAGGTTCTTCTTCATCTATGCAAGCAATCAGCCTTCTACTGCCTAATAAACTTCTACTTCTCTGGCTCACAGAGAGAAGAAAATGGAATTCTCACTAGGCAGGAAACACTTCACTTCTGAACTTTATTAATCAAATCAGGTTGTTAAAATATGCTTGACATCTAAGGACTTCGACATTGCTATCTCCCTTTCTTCCTTTGTTCATGAAGTATGTATTATGTGCGTATGTGTGTGTGGGGGGGGGGGGCATTGTGTGGACAAGGAGTAATGGGTTTTAGTGTTTGTTACAGGTATCAATCATTAAAAATATAAAGTCTCCCAACTCTTAACTCCCATTGCCTTAGGAGTATGGGGACTAGTACATTTCTTACTTAATTCATGTGATTTCAAAATTATATCTTTCAGAAGATGTGAGCCGAAGGAATTTAAGGGTCATGGGCCATAGGAATGGAGCTTCTGTAGAACAATACATAATAAAGAAAACCTGAAGTCTGCCATTAGAGCTTTCTTTTGTCAAGGTTTTTACTGGCATTTCCATATATTTCTTCTCCAGAGCCAATCTCTTATGCCTTCTTTAGGTATTCGTCTCAAACTCACATGTCTTTATTAACATTAGAAAGAGAAGTTGTCCTTGTCTATACTCAACTAACAGAATGTCATTATTTGCGTCTTGAAATGCACTATTTTACTAGAAATAAAGTGAATCCATTCTCCTGTGGAATACCCAGCCATGTAAAGACATACACAAGGCAAACCACATACAAGTGAGAGGTAGAATTTTTCTGAATGCATTCTGTACGAGGGTCTGTGCAAGGTACATGGTTCGCAGATGCCAGGTGGCGTTCCTCATGTTCCATCTGTGATATATGCTGTATGAAATAGATTTTTGCAACATCTCACAATTGTCTTAGGATTTCCACCTAATATGGGCCATAAACCTTGTTCTTTTTTATTACCCAACAAATTTCAAAGGCCCATGAGTTGCATGTGAATCACAAAAGCTCCACAGGGTTCAGACAAACTTTGAACTCCAAGTGTCAGGAAACAGGATTGAAAAATTCACAAAAAACACCTTTATTCTCTGGGTCAGCTCAGCAGGGGCTTTGGAGTATAGAACAGGTGAGGATGAAAGCTAATCAAGAAAGGAAATCCTTCTGAAACAACAACACCAGACAGAAAGCCCTGATTCACAAACAGGGAACCAGTTGGGTCTGTTCTGATTTTAAGCAAAGCATCATTTTTGGCTTTTCTTGATACTTAAATCCAGCTCCAAGAAGTGTACCACTAGAGGCTTCTTTCTTATGTCTCATCAATAAATCAGCAAGATAAAAATAACTGCCTCTCTCAAAGTTAAGGCAAAATAAAAGTCAAGGCTACAGCTCTTTTCCTCAACTTCTTGCTTCCCCTCCTATTCTCTGACAGTGGTAACACCAGGAGCTCGAAGTAATCAAGGCTGATCTTGTATGTGCATGTGTGCATACAGTGCTTGCTACCATTTAAAACCTAGTTTTAGTCAGTGTTTCATTTCAATGTAACTCATTTAAAAAATCATTTATTCACTTAAATATTTGAAGATATATTCTAAATGTATCTTTTTTTTTGGAAGAATAAAAAAGAGTGATGTTAGAGAAATGACTCAGCAGTTTGAGAGTGTGTATTGCTTTTTCAGGGTGCCTGAGTTTGGTTCCTAGCACCTATGTCTGGTGACTTACAATTACCTGGCATGTAACTCCAGCTCTAAGGGACTTGATGCCTTTTCCTCTTATCTTCTTCTGAGGGCATCTGCACATCTCTTTCCCCTAACCACCTCCCCTCTTAAGAATTAAAATGATAAACTGATGCTTCTATCATTAAAAAAAAAATTCTAGAGTGCCTGGGACTAAAGTTGAGTAGAGTATGTCATGGCTAGTAGATGAATTTCCCCAGCACTTGTGGAAAGTTCTACCTTTTAGGTCTGTACAGAAATGGTTTTCATTTACTCACAGCAAGTTATCTTCCAATAACTGACAAATACCTTCTTTTTCTGTTCTTCAAACGAGGTGAAAATGCCTGGACAATGAACAATGTAAGTATCCTTTCCTGAGTCTGACTTAAATCGTGAATATGTTGACAATTCATTTAATATGAAGGGATTGATGGATTTATTCTGGAGTCAAATAATGCTTGCTATTTAGCACTTATTAAGCTCTATCTCCAGATAATACAGTCTGAATTATTTTTATCTTCATATTAAGTTACTTAACAGTTCTAAATTTTGGCTTGAGAACACTAGTTATATTTTTCATTGCTGTGACCAAACATTAAACATCTCATTAGGATGGATTAGCTTGGCCCTGTCACTTTAGAAGAGAGAATTCCTCATGGCAGGGAAAGAGTAGCATTTTGGGGAAGTCATTGCTGTGATGGTAGGAACTTGTCTGTGTCTGATAAGACAAGTTGGATAAGATAAGGTGGATAAGAAAGCAGACTGGGACATTATTTTCTAGTTTTTGTTTATTTGAGAATATCAGTCCATGTAACAGTACCACACACATTTGTGGTTGGGTCTACTCTCCTAATTTATAGCCTACTGAAAACACCCTCACAGATGTATCCAAATATGTATGTCTTAGATGGTTCTAAACCCAGTCAAATTAACATTGAAGATGAACCATCACAGTATCTCATATATTTGAGATATAGAATTTACGTTGCAAGGTCACTGCTAAATTTAACTTTTTGTTGAGATACAAAACATATAAAATTCATCAGGTTCATCCTTAAGGCAAGCCAAAAGTGAAAACTTTAAAAAGACAAAAGTTTTGAGCACATAGGAGACTTGAACTTACTGAAAAAAAAAAAAAACCTAAATAACCCAACATATGAGGAAGTCAGTCTTAGAAGAGTTCATTAAGGAAGACAGGCACTATTATGTAAGCTACTAAGGTGAATTTTTAATAAATATAATTAATTTTAAATGCTGATGGTAAAGTAGCAAGAACGAAAAGACATGACACTTCATCACATTCTTAATTCTAACGCACAGCTCTTTTACATACCATCCCTAAGTAATCATGAGATGTACTGGAATAAGAGAAAGAATTGAGAGGGGACAGCACTAACAGTAAGGTTCCAAATATAAGAACAATGAGTACTGTGAAGCAATCCTGAAACACTGCTCAGATACTTTTCTATATCTGAATTGAAGACATCTTTTAAAAAATTGAAAAGATATGGTGGGTTGAGTGAATTCTATAGCATATAGTTAAGTGCTTGACGCACATTTGGAGAAACTATCTGGGAAATATTAGGAGCTGTGGACTTGTTGGAAGAATTGTATCACTGAGTTTCAAGAGACTGACAATATTTTGAGTTCTCTCTTCTTCTTCTTCTTCTTCTTCTTCTTCTTCTTCTTCTTCTTCTTCTTCTTCTTCTTCTTCTTCTCCTTCCTCTCTCTCTCTCTCTCTCTCTCTCTCTCTCTTTCTCTCTCTCTCTCTCTCTCTCTCTCTCTCTCTCTCTCTCTTTCTCTCTCTCTCCCTCTCTTTGTCTCTCCTTTCATTTTCTGCCTTTTGATTGTTGCCTCAGGTACTGCCCCATCACTATATGTCCTGCCTGTTGCCACAATTCTTGCCATGATGGTTATGGCCTCACCCTCTTACTCCATAAACTTCCAATAAACTCGTTCTTCTATAAGGTGCCTTGGCTCTGATGCCTCTTCACATTACAGAAAATTAACTGAAAGAAGCAGCAAAGCTGTTCACAGAGTAGAGATAAATACTTCCCCAATGATGTGAGGAACAACAACAAAAACAACAACAACAACAACAAAAACAACAACAAAAAAACCAAACCAACCCAAAACCAGAGAAATGCCTCTTCTATTTCTGACAGATAAGAAATTTGTCACTGAGCCAGGTGAACAAATATCCACTATGCCTGGAGGTGAGATCAGGACCACTGATGGAAAGAATAAAGCCTTCAAAGTCAGGAACACATTATTTGCTCAAGACTGAAGCTGAAACATATAAAAGTTTTCTTATTTCTTTCATGCTTCTATAATCGTCAAGCATGAGGAAGAAAACAGGAAAAATATATTGTTCAGGAAGGGGCAGAAACCCAAAATATGTTTTTCTTTTTGTTTTTTCTTTTTGTTATACAGCCAATTAGTTTCCTATATTCAAGAGTTTCCAGTTAATCAAGTATTATATGAAAATTATATAGAATGAATCCTTTTACTGCTGTTCTAACATTATGTATTACAGAAAGACTTCCAAGGTTCCTAATTGAGTGAAATGTAACAAAACACAAGCATATCCTATTGTTTACATGAGTTTACTCAATTCTCCATATAAATGACTACAAGGAAGCAAGCCCATGTGTAAGCATAAGTAAAACATGATAGCATTTATTGTCCTCTGAATGTTTTATGTTTAAAACAAAATTGTGAAATATACAAATGTACAAGAACAGAAAACTATTGTCCAAAGAAAATTATCAGCAGAATCAAATTAAACATGACACTATATCATGTAAAACTAGACAGGAAATGTAGACAATTAGTATGCTGAATATGCTAAGAGAAAGGGGGTATGGTATAAAAAAGTGTATGGGAGATTTCAGTAGATACAAAGAAATTTTAATAAAAAGCAAAGTAGAAAAGACGGAAATGAAATAGTGTAACAGAGGAAGAATGTACCAATGAACTCATTAATAGACTCAACTGCTAAGAGAGAATAAGCAAACATCATTCTGCTTTAAGAGTTGTCATGTAAACTAGATCAGGGTCGTAATTTCAATTTTCTTCTGAAAGTATTTGTTATTTCAAAAGGAAAATAGAAAAAGAGAATAGATGAAAGATGTTTAGATACCATAGGAACATAACTCTCTGAAAATAAGTAAGGTATGGGACAAGTATATACAAAGTCAAATAAAAGTATGAATAAGATAAATGTCTTCCACTCAAACTCTCTCTCTCACATGCACACATACACAAACACACTTGTTGAAACTTTTTTCTCTCACTCTCTATCAAACACATAGGCAAATGCAGCCACTCACTCACCTCACTCTAAACATAGCATAACAAAAAATATTTAGAATTAAAGATGCAGAAAACTAATTAAAGGGGAACAGATATGAATTCTCATATGGAAAAACAAAACCAAATTTCTTTACACAAATGGCCGGCTTTTTGCCAAAAATTATCATGTAAATAAGAGGGCGAATTAAAAAAAATAACTTACATTGAGAGAACAAATGTAAAGTAATTTGGAAAACAACTTGCCTACATAAAGCCTATGTGCATCTCGGAGACATTTGACGCATATGTTTCAGATTGGAAAGAGAAATCAAAAAACAAAAACTAGACCAGCTTCACCATCAAGGTTGGCACTATGTAACATGCTAAAAGAAGGTTGCTCACATAAGCTTTCATTAAGATACAGAAATGAGGGTGTGTCCTAAGTGATATGACTGAAGGTGAGGAAAACCTTAATGTTAATACTTGAATTACCCTAAAAAGTAATTGTGTAAAGTAAGAAGAGTATCAGTAAGAATTAAATATGTAATGACTATGAAAATGATACAATGCAGATACAATGCACTGCATTAGTAGAGATAATAAACAAATAAAATGAAAGTTAACTGTTAGCCTACAAGTCAAACTTACAGAATATTATTTAGAAGAAGATTGTATATGTCTGAATACTTATAATGTAGTAAACTTTATGCTATTGTACGTAAAACTTAAACAGAGAAAGGTCACAGTAAAAATAAAATAGAATTACAAAACAAACAGTTAAAGTACTGATGAGCACTGAGGAGATATATTCTTTCCTATAATTTTTCTAAAACAACTTTCTCCTCCTTCTCCCCTTCTTTCTCCTCTTCTTCCCCCTCATCCTTGTCTTTCTTCTGCTTTTTCTCCTCCTCCTCCTCCTCCTCCTCCTCCTCCTCCTCCTCCTCCTCCTCCTCTTCCTCTTCTTCCTCTTTCTCATCCTGCTTCTTTAAATCACACATAGAAATGTGCATAGAATTAAGATGGAAAAATATAACAAAGTAGAAAACAATAGACTCAGATACAAAAATACCTGGCATATGTAAAAGCAATACAGAAGTAGCAGCCTGGTAAGACAGAGAAATTTAAGTTAGTGTACTGCTCCAGACAAGTACTATAGAAAAAGTTGTGAGCTAGACTAGAGAGATAATTTAATTTTAAGAGTATGTGTTTCTCTTTAGAGGATCCAAATTTATTTCAAAACATCCACATCAAGAAGTTTACAATGACCTGAAACTTCAGTTCCAGAGGACCTAATGCTGTCTTCTGGTATTTGGGGAAACTATACCGTAATATTGACAGAAAAACAAAACAAAACAAAACAAAACAACCTTGTAGTATCCATGTCACAGCCTTTATGTATGAAGCTACATCAGAAGTTTGTAGTATTCGATGTATAGAGAAAATAAAATTGATCTATATATTATTTCAAAATCTTAGAAATAATTTAAAAATCAAAATAAAGGAAACAATTTATTTAAAAAAAAAACAATAAGAAATGGTATTGGTACCGAGACAGAAACGTTGATCAATGGAATAAAATTGAAGACCCAGAAATAAAACAACACACTTATGGACATTTGATCTTTCACAAAGACACCAAAAATATACAATGAAACAAAGAAAGCATCTTCAATAAATGGTGCTGGCCTAACTGGCTGTCCATATGTAAAAACATGAAAATAGACCCATATTTGTAATCCTGCACAAAGCTCAAGTCCAAGTGGATCAAGGACCTCAACATAAAACCAGATACACTGAATCTCATAAAGGAGAAAGTGGGAAAGAGCCTTGAACTCATTGACACAGGGGGAAATTTCCTAAGCAGAACTCCAATGGCTCATGCTCTAATATTAAGAATTGATAAACATGGCCTCATGAAATTGTAAAGATTCTGTAAAGCAAAGGACATAGTCAATAAGACAAATCAGCAACCTAAAGATTGGGGAAAAAAAACCTTCACTAACCCCACATCCAATAGAGGGTTAATGTCCAAAATTTATGAAGAACTCAAGAAGCTAATCACAAAAACAAAACAAAACAAACAAAAAAAAAAACCAGTCAAAAATAGGGTATAGAATTAAACAGAAAATTAACAACAGAGGTATGTCTAATGGCTGAGAAGCACCTAAAGAAATGTTCAAAGTCCTTAGTGATTTCAGAAATGCAAGTCAAAACGACCCTGAGATCCACCTTAAACCAATCCGAATGGCTAAGATCAAAACCTCAGATGACAATTCATGTTGGCAAGGATGTGGAGAAGGGAGAACACTCCTCCATTGCTGGTGGGATTGCAAACTGGTACAACCACTCTGGAAATAAATCTGGAAGTTCCTCAGAGACTTGGAAATAGATCAACCTGAAGACCTAGCAATACCCCTCTTGGGAATATACCCAAAAGAAGCTCAACCATGCCACAGGGGCACGTGTTTCTTTATGTTCATAGTGGCCTTATTTGTGATAGCCAGAAGCTAGAGACAGCCCAGATGTCCCACGACAGAAGAATGGATACAGAAAAAGCTGTTTGTTTACACAATGAAATACTAATCAGCTATTAAGAACGAGGACATCCTGAGTTTTCCGGGCAAATGGATGGAACTAGAAGTTATCATTCTGCGTGGGATAACTCAGACGCCAAAGGACATTTATTGTATGTACTCACTAATAAGTGGATATTAGCCAAAAAGAAAAAAAATACAGAATACACATGAGAGAGTCCACAGAACTCAAAAAGGTCAACAAGCTGAAGGGCCCAAGTGAGGATGCTTCAGTCCCACTTGGGAGGGAGAAGAAAGCAATCACAAGGGGGGAGAGGGAGGGACCTGGGAAAAAAAGGGGATGGCAGGTTTGGGGCAGGGGAGAGGGGAACTTGATCTTTTATTAGGTGAGGGAAAAGGAATGGAAACCGGTAACCTCAGTAACCTCAGGAGGTAGAAGTTACCCTCCAGAATGCAACAGAGACCTGAGAGGTGAGAGACTCTCAGGACTCAAAGGGAAGGACCTTAGATAAAATGCCTGACAGTAGAGAGAGGGAACCTATAAAGTCCACCACCAGCAAGAAGACAGGGTATCAAGTGAGAGAGGGACTGCCGTACCACAGTCAAATCTCTGACCCATACTTATTCCTGTCTGAGAGAACTGCAGGGATGGAAATGGAGAGGAGCTTGAAGAAAAGAAGGTCCAGATACAGGCCCAAAGTGGGATCCAGCTTAAGAGGAGGTCCCAAGGCCTGACATTATTACTGAGGCTATGGAGCGCTCACAAAAAGGAACCTATTATGACTGCCCTCCGGAAGACCCAATAAGCAGCTGAAAGAGTCAGATGCAGACATTTGC
Organism: Rhabdomys pumilio; assembly: GCA_030674055.1. Taxonomy (NCBI): domain Eukaryota; kingdom Metazoa; phylum Chordata; class Mammalia; order Rodentia; family Muridae; genus Rhabdomys; species Rhabdomys pumilio. Next base: position 14,113,908 of record JANHMN010000008.1, on the reverse strand, counting down.
ATCCAACCAATAGACAGAAATTGCTGACCCCTGTGGTTGAATTAGGGAAATGCTGGGAGAAGCTGAGGAGGAGGGAGACCCTGTAGAAAGACCAGCAGTCTCAATTTACCTGAATCACTGAGATCTGTCAAATACTGGACCAACAACCAGGCAGCATACACCAGCTGAATGAGGCCTCTAACACATATACAACAGAGGACTGCCGGGGCTGGGTTCAGTCAGAGAAGGTGCACCTAACCTTCAAGAGACTGGAGGCCCCAGAGAGTTTAGAAGTCTAGTTGGGTGGGTGATGGGTATTGAGGACATCCTTGGGAGTGTCCTACCCATTTTATGGACACCATCACTGATGGTAATCTTTTTAAGAAAGCTAGACTTAAGATCATTTCTTTGGTCTGTCCTCTGTGCCCTTTGTAGAGTTGGTAGACATCTGTTAACATTTTCAAGGGAAAGTCACAGAAAGCTAGAAATAAACCTGACATGTCAGAAAACCACAAGGGGATGATTTAAATCAAAGTAGGGCCCTGAGCAAGGTTGAGAAATTTTTTCACAAGTTACTCATGATCAGGAGCTAAATTTTACCTGAGCATAAAATCTCAGCTTGCATAGCACAGTTCTATAATGGGCCTTTGAAAAAACTAAAAGAAAAGGTGGCTCGTTAGTGTCTTCATATCTGTTGGAGACAGAAACAAGTCTTCTCTGGAGAAGTCTTTTACAACTGGGAAGGGAAGTTTTCTCATAGACTAATTTTAAGATCTGTGACTTTGTCACTCAAGGAAGCATAATAAAGAACAAGAGAATAATAACCAACCTGACAGCCTGAGAAGACAACCGAATCACACTCATGCAACTGAAGATATTATAATTGTCATGGTAAAAATGATGTACAAAAGGCCATGGTCTTGGGACAGTATATCTATGGATTTTAAGTTCAATTGTACATCATAGATAGTTGTAAACACTGAATCTTTACTGCATATATGTAGACATTGTCTTTGTCACTGTAATCTATGTAATTCAGTATCATTGATATTTATATAGGTGCTATATTTTGTTAGGTAATGTAAGAAATCTGGAGATAATAAGTATACAGATGGATGTTATCCATGTATGCAGTATTCTAATTTTATACAAGGACCTTAAGAATCCTCAAGTTGTGGTATCCACAGCCTTTCAGTTAAGTAGATAAAACATATAAAAGTGTAAAGAGAAAAAACAGAGTAAATTGATGAGAAATAATGACTGAGAGTTATTTCACCTTCTTACTCTTTCACATCATACATAGGTCACATAGTTGAAACATCAGACTTTTATTACTTACGGTTGTGGTTGTTGGATTCCCCAGATGAAGTTGCCAATAAATTCAGTATGTGACTAACGGTCTCCCTTTGTGAAATGGTTAAATTCTCACTTTGTTCTTACATGGTAAGGAGCCAAAAAAGAGACAAAGACAGAGAAGTGAGGGATAGAGAGACTGTGTCCTCTCAGAGTTTCCTATCTCCAATGACCTCACCTAAATCAAATTTCCCCTCACATTGTATCTCCTCTATATACACTACATGAGTCATAATTAGAGATTCTAGCTGTGAACCCGGAAGGCAGGAGAGATACATCACCTCAGAAATTGTGTCTGTGTGAGTGTGTGTGATATATGCAAGTAGAGTTACATGTGTGTGTATATCTGTTTGTCCTTGTACCACATGTGGAAATCAGAAGTTGATGTTGAAATGTGAAATGCCTTCCTTAATTGCTCCTGCTCTGTTATTATTATTATTATTATTATTATTATTATTAGTAGTAGTAGTAGTAGTAGTAGTAGTAGTAGTATCATTTTTATTATTTTGATATAGAGTCTCTCACTGAGTCTGGAGCTCGTCATTTCACTTAGACTGACTGACCCTCAAGGATCTGGTGATACAGATTCATGTTGCTATGCACAGCTTTGTGTGGGTCTTCATGATCTGAACCTAAATCTACATGTTTGTACTGCACACATGTTAACCAAAGAGTTATTATTCCTTCCCCACATAAAAAGAAATTTTATGAATTTATACAATATATTAACCTAATGAATTCAGGAAATTCTCACCTAAGAAAAAATAAAAAAAATAACTGTATAAAATATTATTATTTTACATAGTCTACAAAAGAAACATATTTAAAACTAGCAAAATAGACAGCCTCAAAAGTAAAAAAATAAATTCTAATATTTTCTACTTAATGCAAATTATAGGAATCAGATAACCAAGGATGATGTTGTTAATACATCAAGAAAACTCTCTGTCAATCTAGAATTGTTAATCTGCCAGAATAATCTTCTGTTATTGATGGTAAGATAAATACCTTTCCAGAGGAGCAAACATAGTACTCCATCAAACAATGTTTTCTATTGATGTCCTAAGGATGTGATTCAGGTGGAATACAAGAAATCCCAGGGGAGTAGCAGAGAAGCAGAAATGAATGCTAGACAAAATAGGAGTATCTGATCCACCATGAACAAACTTACTTGTATCAGACAAAAAAATACTTGCTTTAAGATATGCAGATCTAAAGGAGCAAAAATAAAACACATGACGTTGGTGCCATGCAATCAGAGTTGATGATGTCTAATGATCCTAAATATAAGAAAAAAAAAAAAACAGAAGAGGAGGAAGAAATAGAAAATCTACATTGCCACCCAGAACAATAAAGAGACTGGCTTGAAGAGCAAAGTTAATTATTTAGTTTTTATATCTTAAAATGTAAAGTAACAAAATGATAAAAATAAATTATATTGTCTCCAAACCAATGAAGAGAAAACATACAGACAGTTCAGTCCAAGTAGGGCAACATTGAAGTGATCAAGAGAAGTCAGAGACCATAGGGAGAGTGCTGCTAATGCTGTTTTGTTAAATAGACACGCCACACTGTCTTCTAAATCGTTATGTATATGACCATGGACCAGCAGAACGTTCAGTCTTGGTCAGAGAAGCTTTCGTTTGAAAATATTGATCTCATTGTTCTATGTCAAAAGCCCTGTGGTTTCAACTTATTGTTTCAAAGTCTAGGTATGGTCTACTCTTTCTTGCATCTGTGGGAAAACCTTGAGTCCAAACTCCTACAGGTGATTGACAGAATTAATTTCTATATGGCTTAACACTAAAGTCATCATTTCCCAGCTGGCTGAAGGTTTATGGGTCTTTCCTTAGTTAGTGGACTGTTCTCTCCCTTATATTTTGGATATCTTCATTTACCTCCCTATCCCACCATGCATCCTCCCATTTCCAGTGAGAGAAAGGCCTTTGCTTTTAATGACTCCTATAATCAGACTGCGTATCCTCAAAATCCAAAGTATCTCTCCACCTCAACGCTTTTAACTTCAAACATTCTGCAAAATGCTTTTTGCCAAAGAAAGGCAACATGTTCAGAAATTAAACATTGGAATGTAGGTGTTTGGAGGGTCATTATTCTATTCTCTCTCACTTAGACACTGTTAATGGTATTAACTTCCAAACAAATGTTTCTAGACTCCATGCCTGTTGTTTGCATATAGTATTAACTTGTCACATAAATCCATTTCCTCTTCTAGCAATCCATTTGCTTGTCTCCTCCAACTCTCTAGAAAAGCATTGCAGGAGGCTCCCCTGGGAACAGCTGAGGTAGCGAGCCTTTCAGACATCAAATTTTTTCCATCTCTGATTCTGTAAGTCACTCAGAATGAATGCTTGTGTTTTTATGATGCTTAAATGGAAGGTTTATGTCATTTCTCTGTTCTATTTCTGCCTTCTTTTAGACAACCTATTTTGGTATGTTTTTGTTTTCACTGAAATCCAAGCAAAATTGAGATTGACAGTAAAATTACAAACTCAAGAGCAACAACTGGCAATGAGGGAGAGTTGTCACTTGTAGAAAGCTTTGAAAATAAATTTACTGGCAAATTGAGAACCCTATTAGCTAACTGGACCTAGATAATGTTTTCTTTACTGATATTTGATTGCTTGTCTTTATTTATATGCTTCCTTTTTCCCTTATTTGTCTAAAAGGTAAGTTGATGATTGAAGAAGCCAGTATTTTTCTGATCATATTGAAACACTAAATAATTGAAATTTTAAGATAACCTTTCTCAAGAACCTTTGCTCAGTAGCAAAAGCCAATAGGAACAATGTCAATTGATTTGAGATCTCAGCTGCCATCTGTCTCTGACCTTGCAAATTATCAGTTCCCTGGATCTCAGTGTATTTTGTCACTTCCGTGGAATAATAATCTTGAATATTCAAAATGTAAAAGCCACTTAAATTATTGCCTGGGTCTTCCTTCTTCTTCAACAATTCTTTGAAGGCTCATAGCTCTCCTATGTTAGCAAATATGCCTCTCAGAATATAAAAATTAAATTAACAGAAATGTAGGAGATGCATCTGTTGTGTAAATAGTTTATTACATGATCAGTTGGAATTGAATCAGTTACCCAAAAATCATGTAAAAAGTTGGACATAGGAGTGGAGAGATGTCTCAGTACTTGGGAGTATATGGTGGTGTCACACAGGATACTAGGTGGATTTCCAGCACCCAGGTCAGGTGGCACCTAGTTACCTACAAATCCAGCTCCAGGGACATCTAGTGCCTCTGGCTTTCATGTGCATCTGTACAGATGCAAGCACACACACACACACACACACACACACACACACACACACACACTATTGGGTGTTGCTGTACTTTAATTTGTTGGTTATCCCATTTGAATGTATATATCCAATACATTGCAATGACATGTAACATAATTGCTTATTATTGTGTGGTTTGCTTTATGGTATAGCCTATGATGATAATACTTTTCAGATCAGACTTCTGGCCCAGGTGGAGATGGTTTTGTTCAAAGGTGAATGAACACCTGGCTTTCTTTCTCTCATGGTATATTTTGCTAAATTTTACCCTACATTTTACAATGATTCACTTTTGGCGATGGTCAGGGTGACCCATGTGCGTTTTCTCTTTTTTCATATTTCACTAGGAAGTTGTTAGTGACTGAGCATCCAACAGCAACTTTTCACCTTCAGATTCCCTATATGACTATGTTGTTGTCTTTCTAAGAAAAGTTGCATATTATGCTTGTCCACCTTTTTCTTTGCATGAATCAGAAACTGGGGTGATGGAAATGTTGAGCCTTAAATTGTAAAGAAACTTAAGCTAATTTTTTTTTAATTCCTGTCTTTGAAATGTTATAGTCATTATCCCTTCAGAAGCAATCACTTAAAATACTGTATCAAGTGGATCCTTTTAATTTTTTTTCCAGATGCTTTCTTCTTGTGAAGGGAAAGCAGTATGGTCTCTCCTAAAAATACTCTTACATACCGAAAGCAAGAGCAAACTCAACACAAGTGCATGGGTACCCTCTATTTAATTGGAGAGATTTTGTGCTTGAAAGACATTTTGAAGAGCTTTGACATTTTCAGTGACAATTCCAAAAAGTCCAGAGTTTCTGGGTAACACACTAGTCATCTAAACAAGAACTTTTCCTATAGACCTCAAAGTGATTTTGATTTCTGTGAAAATGTCAATAAGACATTTAATGTATTTTGTTACCATTAATATTTTAAAAAATATTTAATTTATTATAAATTCTGTGTGTGTGTGTGTGTGTGTGTGTGCGCGTGTGCGCGCGCGCGCGCGAACGCCAGTGGACATACATGCACCTGTGAGCTGTGTATGCTTCTCCACAAAAGAGTACATGTAACCACTTAAGCCAGAGACATTGGATCCCCTGGGGCTATAGTTACAGGAAGTTATGTTCTGCCCAGTGCTGAAGACTTGGAAGTAAACATGTGTCCTCTGAAAGAACAGTAAGCACTCTTCACTGCTGAGCCATCTCTCCAGGCACTCATCTTATTTTTGAATGAGTCATAAAATGAAAGAGTTTGTCCTATAAAGGATCAGCCTGGTTTACCCTGTTGTCTAATGAAAGAGACGACAAGGAAGTGTGCTCTGTGGTGGATCTATCAGGAAGAAAGTGAAAGCAAACAGTAATCAAATAGAATGTATAACAAAATCCATTTTCATTAAAAATATTTTTACATGTATGCATGCATGTTTGCATGTATATATGAGTGTGCACATGTTATATGGGTGCCTGAGGACAGAAGACAAGGCAGGAATCCTCTAAGATAGGATTACAGAAAGTTGTAATTAATCATGTGGATGCATGTATGCAAATGTTGGCTTCATTGCAAGATCAGCAAGTGCTCTCAATCAGTGAGCCATCTCTATAACCCCCTTAAAACACAGGTTCATTCTTTATCTTTAGGAGTATGATTCTGTAATGTTCTTCTCTTCTTTTTTTCTGAGGAGAAAGGCAGCTTTTTAGGGACAATGGCAGTCTCTTTACTGAAATTATTCAGTCATCGAAGCTCTTAGAGAACTAGAAACATCATTGTTACATATCAAACTCAGTACACTTGTAACATGCGTATTTCAGAAGTAAGACAATATAGCATTTATATCATACTAGGTATTAAAGATTTTATACAGTAATATTTTATTAGAAATAAACTCATTTTTAAGGGCTATTTGGTAGAGGCAAGTTGTTTCTTTACATTGTCTTGGATTGGAACTATAAACACTCAGGTCCTTACCTTGGTGTTTAGCATGTTGTGCTATGATGAAGGAGTTTCACTCCTACTTTCTTCTTTTCATAGATAAAGGCTTCTTCACATATGTTTTATCATCTACAGTGTGGGATCAGAATTGGGACCAAGGTTGACAACTACATTTGTCGGCCATTTCAGTAATGTCCAAGGTTCTGTCTTTCTGGTGATCAGTAGTTTTTCCTTTGTACATATACAGTTGACAATCAAGACAGCCTCCAAAGCTCCTTCTTCTGCCTACCTTGGTTTTCTGTATATAAAAACAAGAAAATACTTTCAGAGACTGAACAACCAATCAAAAAGCATACATAAGCTGAACCTAGGCTTCCACACATACCCAACAGATGTGCAGCTTGGTCGTGCTGTGGGTCCTTCTAAAAGCTGTCTTTAAAGATGGTGATGGCCTGTGGATCCCATTCTTCTAACTGGGATGCATTGTCTTATCTCAGTAGGAGAGGATGCGCTAGCCCTACAGATACTTGTTGTCCCAGGATTGGGGGATAAGCATAAGGGGCCCTTCATCCTCTCAGAGGAGAAGGTGAGGAAGGATAGAGGGATGGACTTGTGAAGGGAGACCAAAAGGAGGGGGTCATCGATTGGGTTGTAGAGTGAATAAATAAGTAAATAATGGAGTAAAATGGAAATAGCCATTCACTAGATAAATTATCTAGGTTTTCTTCACCTTTAAAATAATTAATAATTAATCTGACATTTTGGAAATCTCTAAAATGACTTTTCAAAATGTGGGTGAGTCTTCCTTAGATTACAAATGGACTCATACATATCATTAACAAATGAAGCTAGATACCAGTTGCCAGTTACAGCAGGTATGAACACTATGTATAGAGATCACTTGCTGCCCCTCACTACGGGAAGAATGATATACAGAATAAAACGTGGTTAGTAAGACGTTAGAATATTTTTACCCATGATACATGTGTCACCTTTCCTTGACTCTCTACCTCTGCCATAAGCAGTTATGGCAATGGAAACATTCTAGTGAAGCCTGGCTTTATTATCACTCAAGTGTTTATCACCACTCTTCCAGGTATGTCCTGTGCTACCAAACACCTGGTGGGAATTGTCAGTCATTCCAATCACCAGACACAGCTCTCAGCAGCAGACATTCGGAATTTGTCCTGAGGAAAGCAGCGAGGGCTGCTGAGCAGTAGGAGAACTTAGCAAGGCTGATGTCAAAGTGGTCAAAGGTCTCCATAGATTTCTGGTTATTTCCCACTCTTCTTCACTTGAAAAAAAAAGAGCTACATCTTTAAAAATTAAGCCATCAGAAATTTGTAAGATTGTCATCTTCATGTCAAGAAAACAATGTGTCTTTTTCTAGAGATTCTTTGCTGCCATGGATAATTTTGTTTTCTCGACTGGGGCATATTTTTTTTTCCAGACAGAAAAATTTCCCCTTCCATTCCTTCTCCGTCCTTCCTTCCTTCCTTCCCTCTCTCCCACCCTCCCTCTCTCCCACCCTCCCTCTCTCCCACCCTCCCTCCCACCCTCCCTCCCTCCCTCCCTCCCTCCATCCCTCCCTCCATCCCTCCCTCCATTCCTCCCTCCCTCCCTCTCTCCCTATTTCTCTCCCTCCCTCCCTCCCTCCCTCCCCCACTTCCTCTCTTGCTCTCTGTTGAAGATGCATTGTTGATAGATTGCAGAGTTGATGCTACAGACAGGAAAAAGGAAAGTCCAGAGAGAGAGAGAGAGAGAGACACTGCTGACTGAAATTCCTCTTCAGGAACACCTGGGAGAGCATGTGGAGCTGCCAAGTCAGTAGAAATGTGTTGTGCCAAACATGTAGCAATGCAAAAAGGAAAAATTTACCTAGTACAACTTATCTCAGGATTTTCATCACAGAAGGGACAATTTTATGGTAGCACAAGGCAACACGCAGAGACAGCATACCTAAAGTTTTGCTGTTGTGATAAAATTCTTATACATGCACATATGTATTTAAGGACTTATTTATCTGCATTGCTATAGATAATCTCAGGGCTTTGGCCACACCAAGAATTTTCCAAAACACCAAGTTTTATGCCTGGCAAAGTACTTATTTCTTGGAAAAAAATCTTTATTTCTTTATATTTGTGTCCCACACACTATGGAATTATGTGCCCATTTTACCTGTGTTATATCATCAGAGAGGCACATAGTCATACCATCATTGGGGTTCAGGTCTTCATCAGTTCCTTCACTTATTAGAAAAGTCCCAATAATAACAAGTATGGTAGCTCCCAACAATACTTGTTAGTATCACCTGACTAGCTGTTCCCACATAGGCTGGTAACATCTGAAGCTGACATGAGGAAAGAAATGGGTTTAAAATTTAATCTCAGGAGTCTAAGTTAACAGACTTTGCCCACAGGTACCTATTCAACTTAATTTAGCAGAACTTTGGTAAGGAGTGTAAGGGCTCAACCTCGTTAAGGTGAGATTAGACCAGAGATTCTAAGAGGGCTTCTGGCACCCTGTACCACAGTGGACTGAACTGTTTTGTTCATCAAACTTTAGGGAAAGAAAAGATAGGAAGTTGTTAGTGTGAAAACTCTGACTCGGATACAAGGATTGCCACATGAGGAAATGTCTACAACATCTAATGAATGCAGATCCTTGTCTCAAGTAGGAAATCAAGATGATGTGTGGTGGACTCAATGTTGTCATGTAGATTGGTTAGGTTAATATATAGGATAGAGGTCCAGGATATATCACATGCTGTTAGCACCAAGGAAAAGTGAGTTACATTATTTTATCATATATTAAATTTATATACATATGAGTTATGTTATGTATTTTAAAAGTGACCCATACTATTAATATAGATCAAGAGAAAGACAAGCTCTTAGTGCTTTGGGGGAAGAATTTAGAATTAATCTATGATAGTAATAGAAAGGAAAGGGAAGACTTAGAAACCTGATGAGAGTAGCTGTCTGCTCCAAAGTCCACTTCTCAGCCGAGAGTACATCCTAAATCATGTTTCTGGTGCACAGAACAATGTCATGTGCCTTGATGTATAAAAACTTAGCTAGGATCAGGCCACTCACACAACACTATGCTAAATATCTTTTAAAATTTTAATCTTAATTCAGATGTTTCTCCTTAGTTCAGAATGAGGTGAGATTTTAGGAGTATATTAGGAAGAAATGGAATCCTAGCAGATATCTGTTGTTTCTAGAGGCAGTGACATAACTTTTCTCTGCTGCCTCATATCAAGTCACTCCATTCCTCTCTTCTTTCCACATAAGATGGCTTAACACACAAAGGCATGTATATGTCAAATATCAGCAAATTGGGTGATTTGCTGGGATTTTTTCCCTTAGTTCTCTGCCTCCTAAGCTTGTTCTTCTCTTTTGAGAATCTCAGTGGTTCCTGTTCCTCTTACTTATTTAAGCATAGATTAATTTGTTCCACAAACATTGAATATTCAGTTGTAGTAGGTCCTGAGCTATAGAAAGGTATTGGAAATTGATCAGATATAGGTTCTGCTTCATATGGTCAGAGGACATATACAAATAATAATGTGTCTGTGTGAGTGTTTATTTAGGGAGGTCAGAGATCATTGGTGTCTCCCTCAATTACTCTCAACTTTCCATTACAGGGAGTCTCTCACTGTGCCTAGAGCATACTAATTCAGCTAGAATTACTGGCCATCTATCTCCAAAGATCCTTTTGTCTTCCTCTCCTCAACTATAAAATGAAATTACATGTGTGTACACCGCAGGGCCAGTCTTTTTTCTTTTTTTTCTGTCTCTTTCTCTTCATCCTCTTTCTCCTCCTCTTCCTCATCTTCTTTCTCCTCTTTCTCTTCTTCCACCTTCTCCTCCTCCTTTTCCTTCTCCTCCTCCTCCTTCTTCCTCTCTCTTTCTCTCTCTCTCTTTCTCCTTCTCTCCTTCTCCTTCTCTCTCTTTCTCTCTCTTTTCCCATATGGGTGCTAAAAATCAAACCCAAGTCCTTATGATGGCAGAGAAAGCATTTTCAGATTGTTTTATCTCTTTAGGCCTGGTAATATATTTGATTGCTCTTAATAAAGAGGAAACAGGCAGGATGATGAGAGAGCAAAAAACTAAGACTAGTCAGTTAAGACAGCAACATGGCAGGATTATCTGCTGAGGAGGTGGCCTTTGATTAGAGACCTACAGATGGAAAGAGATAAATTGTGTATAGTAGTGAAAAAGAGTGTGTTGGGAAGAAAGGGCAGAGATTTCAATTACCAAAAATCTAGAAAGGTAATACATGCATTATAGAAACAGAAATGGCAGAAATAATGTTGGACTGTAGTCAGGAGTCAGATGAGAACCGGGGAAAGGAGAATTGTATGACTAACGTGAGACCTTGTAAAAGTGTTTGGCTCAAATGTAAGACTGTGTGGACTGATCTGCATTTGTGAACATAATCATCACTTGCTGTGAACTGATCATATTCGAGAGTTTCTTCAGTGGACGCCAAGGTCAACAGTCATCACTGCGAAAGACAGTAATAATGTGTATGTGTCCTGACAAGAGGATGAAGCTAAAGTGGTAGATTGCAGGCACACTGGGAAGCTGAAACTCTGCTAATTCTGTGATAGACTGTTTGTGTATTGGGAGTTGTGGTGATGGGGACCCAGTCAGAAATCAGGGATTAAATCTGTATGTTCTGCTCGAGGAGTGGGAAGATAATGGCCTTATCAATATTATGACCAAATAAACTTTCAGAAAACAAGTGGCTAAAAAATGTTTTCCGTTGCTGAAGTTATTTATGTACATTTTCTAAAGTATCCTGGCACTGGATATTTTATAAATAAAAGGTGCACTTCTTTTTAAAGTAATCAACTGAGACAACATTGATGTGTCCTCTGTCTCTGGGAATCTTGCCTTTTACCAGCAATGGGGCATTAAAATAAGTCAGTGATGTTTTATAAACAGGACTTTTCACTTCCATTGAAATTACCTTAATCCTTCTCTCATTCATTGATTATTTATTCATTGTTTGATCATTTATTAATCTATTTACTTATCTTTTGTATAGGTGTAAGTGTCTGCATGCATTTATGTGTACAATGTGTATACTTCCTGCCTTTGGAGGCCAAAAAAACTTCTCAAATCTCCACGAACTGGAGCTCCTTGTAGTCATAAGCCAACAAAATGGTCAATATAGCAATAGCAATCCAAACTAACACACACACACACACACACACACACACACACACACACACACACAAAGACAAATCTAATAGTAAAACAGTTAACTTGGGCTCTAAGAATAATTTCAGCTATGGGATCAAACACAATTCAGATAATAAAAGTACACCCATGTCTTTTCTAGTTTTATAAATAATAACAATTAATATTTTATTAGTATTTTTACATCACTTTCTGCTTGTTTTTCCTCTTCCTCCTCTCCCTGTACCCCTTTCCTTCTCTTCTAATTCTCCTCCTCCTCTTCCTCCTCCTCCTTCTTTTTCAAGCATTGTCCTATATCTAGTCTAGCCTCCAACTGCCTATGTATCCAAGACCTCCTAATTATAGATGTGTATCAACATTTTGGGTTTTTGTTGTGAGGGTGCAAAACCAAAGGCTCTGGGAAGGCTATGTAAGCATTCTATCAACTGAGCTACATTCCAACCCCAATTCGAAATTTTTGTAACAATAATATGGTGTAGAAAGTGCTTAACAACCCTCATTGCTTTTTTATAAGACTATGTTTAGAATCCAGTAGACACACGGTGGCTCACAATTGATTGTAACTCCAATTCTATGTGGACTAAAGATCTCTGTATGTGAAGGCATCTACTACAAATAAACTCATACACAAAGAAAAGTCATACATATCTTTAAAAATGTTTCAAAGATATTACTCATTCAAAATCTTTTGAAGTATGTTTCAATTTTTAGCTTTTATAATATGAGATTTAATCATCTTAATAGATTTCAGTCATCAACTTCTAAATACTTGCTTTTAAGCATTTAATATTAAATTGTGCAAAGGTTATCTTTCTCCTTTTAATGTTAGACTTGACATTGGAGTGATGTATGACACTGTTTAGCCAAAATATCTGGGAGGCTGCCATCTTTGGTTTTCTTTCAACTATGAAATTCATAAATACCCAGTGTACACAGGGGTTCCTGGGAGTTTCAGATGAAGACAGTTTTGTGCTCATTGAGATACAGATTTGGTTGAGTATAATATCTTACTAATTTATTTTCAAGGTTATGTATTTATTATTAAGAAAATGAAGACCACTTTCTATAGATAGTTTTCTGATTATATAAATTATCCGGAGCATTAATTATACAATAGTTTGAGAGTATTTACAGAGGACCATATTGACCTATTTATGATGATATTAAAATATTTTTAAATCATAAGCTAAAGGAGAAAGGGTCAGAATATTGTTGGAAGTTTTCAACGGGTCTCCAAACATTGGGTTGTATGAAGTAAAACACAGAAATAAGAACAGTATCTACAATCAATTGAGCAACTTAAAATACTGATTGGAATTCTGACACATAAAAGAGCTTAGCAGGTATTAGCTAAGGTAAACAACTGTGGTCTGTGGGAATGAACTAGGTCAATATTACATTTCTCATGGTCAGATAGTCAGGGCCTGAAACATCATGTTTTTTTGATCCCTCTAATCCTTAAATGTGAGAAATATTGTATTTTACTTAAAATAATACAAGAGGAACCATTGATTCTGAACCCCAGTTGTTGTAAAAATGACTGTGACTTGAGAAAGACTGTAGCTCTCCAAAGCTCAGAGGTTTCCAGAGAGAGCATGCCAGTGGAGGTAATATGGGTAACTGTCCCAATTGAACCAATGGTTGATATATTTTTTAAAATTTTCTTTATTCTTTTGAGATTATAACATAATTAAATAATTTCTCCCTTCTCTTTTCTCCCTCCACGCCTTTCCATATATCCCTTCTTGTTCTTTTAAAAATTCATGGTCTCCATTTCTCAATAATTGCTTTTATATACATATTTGCATGCTCATTTTCATTTATGTGTATACACATATGTATATTTGTAAATTAAGACTTCGGTTCTATTTGTATGTATAAAATTCACTTCCTAGAAAGGTGGCCTTTTCTAAGTTACAAATATTATTTTTTGAAAATATGATTTCTCCTTTTTTTAAGAGTAACATTTCAACAGCAGCACTGTCCATTTGGAATTTTAAAATTTTAATATCTTAACCGATATTTTTATTCAAAAATAAAAAAGTCAATAAAAGCATGTAACTTTACTCCCTGTCTTCCTGTGATTTGAATTGTTGTTTCAACTCTGGTTTCTTGTTTGATTCATTATATCTTCTAGAGTTGACTCAGGAAAAGGCAGAGGGACCATTAATATCTTGTCTTGCACCTTGAAAACTATTCTGCAACACCACCATTTCTCATGAGGAATGAGTTTTAAATATGTATAGAAAGAATTGTTCTTTGATGGATTGCAGAATGGCTTTTTCACTGAGAGAATGAGCCCGTCCCAGAACTTGACATTCTCCAACACATGACACTTCAGACACTGCCGTCAACATACTTTTACTTAAAGTAAAAATTGACTGATGACCAAAACACTCCAGAGTAAAAAACTCGAGTTCTGTTCTCTCCTAAAATGGGATGTTGAGATTCAGCTGAAGACATTCAGTTTCTGATTTATGCCCAGTCCTAGCTAGTGGTTCAAAACAAATATGCATTTAGCTACATGCACACATGCTGATATTAGATAGGCATATCTTCATAAAAAGAGTATAACAGTACCTGCTGCAGAATTGTATGGGGCTGGAAAAATTTTCTCCTTTGTCATTCCTGTAGTATCTGGGGGACTGGGGGACTGTTTCCTGTCTCTATACTCAGTGTTTTGGGTTTTTTTTTTTTTTTTTTTTTTTTTTTTTTTTTTTTTTTTTTTTTTTGGAAGGCGAGATGGAAGAGGTATCTGGACCTGGATCCTCATATTGTACTTCTCTAGCTCTTAGAACTTTCCAATCAATTCTTTGATCTCAGCTATGGGTACAATGCTATTTCCCCATAATATACATATATTGATATTCTAATTTCCACTGTCTTAGAATAGGTCCTTATTTAGAAATAAAGTTATTGCAGGTAAAATGAGTTAATGATCAAACCATACAGGGATCGAATGAATCCACACTTTAAATGACTGAAGTCTCTAATGAAACAGAAGACAATACATCTCTCCCTGGTTCATCTGTAGCCTCATTTGCGAAATGACTATTTCAGTCTCTACTTACATACATTCAATCTCTATAGTTTTCATATAACCATGGTAAATATGGCCACATATTATATACACATATATGCTTATATACATACATATATGTATATCTGAATGTTGTACATTTTAGATAGTTTAAAGAATGGGTCTTATGTTTTTACACTGCAAAGAAGTATTTGTGGAGGTGGCTGTTAAATGGTTTGATTTCAATATTGGATAGCATAATCATATATTGCATTTTCACATTGTCCCTCATAAACAGTCACAATTGTTAATTGAAAATATAATAAAGCATTACAAAGCATTACGAAGCAAAAAGTCCTATGTAGACACAGATTGGAAATTTTCTGCCACAAATCAAGAAAACTGTGAGCCCACAAGATTTTAAGTGAGGCAAGAAGGCTTATCTTCTAATGTTTTAGAGAATATATTGTCCAGCTGATACCCTGATTTAGGAGTTCCTTTCTCCAAAAGTCTCAAAAGTTACCTTTGTTTAGCATTCAACTGCCTTGCTTGAGGCACTTCATCACAGTAAGCTTGGAACACGAAAAGACTTCCAGGATCTTGTTCTTTGGGTTGCATAATTCCTTCACGTAATGCATAATTGGTAATAGTATTGAGAATCGTCAACTATTCTCCTTCTGGTGAACTATTCCAATTCAGTTTTTTTCTTTTATTGATGTGTGCCTCTTTTTTGTGGGGGTTTGTGGAATAATGCCTTTTGGAGGCATGTAAGAGGAAAGCATGCAGTGTTTGTTTTTCTGTGCCTGAATAATTTCACTTAAGATGATCTCCTTGTGCATGCATTTTCCATTAAACACCATGAGAACAAAAGAGAATCTAGGAGGAAGGAAGGTATTAGCAGGAGAGAGAAAGAAGTGAGAACTCTAAAAGTCAACATTCCTAATAATTGAAAGAGTTTTTCTCTATAAGATCCAGCACAATGTACATTTAACAGACAGTAAAAATTGGAGCAGAGAGCAGCAGGTGACGTTGTCTATAGGTAGGCAAAACTTCACCCTGTTGAGAGATGCTAATCTCAAACTTGCTTAGCCCCATTTCTGTGATGTGGTGCCTTAAGGTTCCCTTCTTATAGACGCAGTGTTCCAAATAGGAATCTCATTGTTCTAGTTAGAACTTGACTTTTCCCCATATTTTTTGTGAACTTCACCAATGTCCAACTATAAGTTACTCATTTTTTTGTTCATCCTCACTGAATCTTATCTTTTGCATGGACATCAATGATCATCTTTACAAGAGTGGGGTTTGTGTCAGAAAGAGCATGAATAAATTTTCTGTCCAAATGTGAAGCAAAGAAAACAGAAAAGCATTAAAATAAATGTTTCTATGGAATAACGAAACATTAAAGTAACATATATGGGAGAAGACACACTTTTATCCTAGTTCACTAATTTATTCAACCCATGCTTACTAAAACTATCACACTTAGTCACTATATGTTCTAGGATATTAGTCATTAACAAAATACACTCCTTAAAATGTTTATATCCCTAAAGGACAAGAATAAGGTCCAAAATATTAATAATCACCAGGTAGTATAATTTCATGTAAACATCATTTTTAATGGAAGACTATAGAAAATGATAATAGAAAATCATAATTTTCCTAGACATGGCAAAATAAATCAGTGGTTTCAAGACAACAAGACCATTTAGCTGAGTCATAGGACGGCCAGTATGTAATGTAATCATTTAGGAAAGAGCAGTCTGAGTAAAATACAAGAAACTAGGAATATAGTTTGACTATGGAAATCTGAATGAGTGACACAGTTAGATAATGAGGAACAGGGGCTGAGGTGAGATCTTACTTGGTACAGTGCTTGCTGTCCACTCATGAGGACCTGAGTTTTATCTTCAGCACCCTCATAGCATAGTGAATGAATGTGGCAGTGCCTGTGTCTAATGGAGAAGTATAGACAAAAGGGTACCTGGGAATTGCTATCCATTGTGCCTAGTTTAATCAGTAATATCCAGGCTCAGTGAGAGACCTTGTCTCAGTACTAAGGTGGTGAACAAATTGAGAAAGATACCCAACATTGATAACTGGCTTCCATATATATGCAAACACGGTTACATTTTCAGACATAAGTATTCATAGGAATAAACACACACACACACACACACACACACACACACACACACACACACACAGGAATGGGGGTAGAATAAGGCTTTAAAGGCAACTAGAGGCCAGATGGATATATCCTTCTAAGTCATCCTGAAATACCCAACAGTCTGTAACCCTAGAATATCTTGGAGAAGAATGTATAATACTTTTAATTTACAATTTTGGTAAACATTTTTCAGGATAACTCTACAGGATAAAAATAAAGAAGAAAAAATTACAGTGTGCTCATGTTTTTATAAAAGTCACTAACTTCTCATTTCAGTAGAGTAAAAATGTTTCCTTCCCCTTTGTGACTGTCAGGCTGGGCCTCACTCTGTTTTTAGCAATTGGATTTAGTATTTTGTGAATTGGACAGGTTCATCCAGCTGAAGATTATATCCACTGTCTTTTACTTAAGGGCATTGAAATATCAAATCTAGTTTGACATTTGTTTCTTTACACAGAGTAATCTTCTCTTTGGAGCTCCGCTTTTGACAGACTCAATATTTAAAATAACACAATTGATACTTATACGTGTTTCCATAATTATTTCTTATTATTACATATCTGGGCCTATGAATTTGTATCTCCTTTGATTAATAAATTATGTTTTCTAATTAATGCTTAGATATTACTTCTAATTATTAATATTATTATTGTTGTTGTTATTTTTTAAGACTAATTTTTCCAACGATGCACCTTTTTAAATTAAAGTACATTACTCAGGAGCTGAGAAGTAGCTCAGTGGCTAAGAGCACTTACAGGCCTAGCAGAAGCTATGGACTCAGTTTCCTCCAACCATTTATGAGGCTCAAATCCACCAGTAACTTCAACTCAACTGGAAGATAAGCAACACTCTCTAACTTCTGATGGTACTTGCCTGAACATGATGTAAGTAAACTCACATAGGAACATATCCACATACATAAATAAAAATACATTCTCTTTCATATTTTCTCAGATTTAAATTCAAGAGAAAGGTGTGATTAATTTTTTTAAATATACTAGTTATTGTTTCTTGTTGAGAGCCAACTTTTAGCAGAAAGTGGCTAGAAAGCAGCTATCAACTTTGCAGTCATCTGGAACCATATACCCTGATGAGAGACTTGTTTTTCAATAGTCTACAACAGCTGAAGCACACTCTGATAAATATCTTGTTTATTTAGTGCTTGTTTTGCTGTTTAGTGCCCCTGGCTACAAGAAGCACGTGGTATTCACGCCTACAAAGCATGCTGCGCATGTGCTATCCATGTGCTATCCACACTATCCAGGCCTGTAAGGCTTACGTCATATCTATACGGGCAAGGCACGTGGTATCCACTCGCCTACAAGGCACGTGGCAAAAGCCTATAAATACCCCAGACTTTCCTTCAAAGAAGGACAAATAAGAGAGAAAAAGAAATAAGTGAATAGAAATAGATAAATAGATGAAAAAGGCTTTAAAGACAAATAAGAGAGAGAAAAGAAGAGAGAAAAATAAGAGAGGAGCCCTTTAATGAGAGAGACAATAAAGGAGAGAGACAATAAAGGAGAGATACAATAAAGGAGACTTGAGACTTGAACAAAACCTCTGTCTTGTCTCCATCCTTGCGACTCTTCCCCTTCTTCCCCACAACTCTCTCTTGCTATGCCCTGACCTGTAGACCGGAACAATAGCACAGGCCGGGATGTTTTTAGCCCCCAAGCCAGGCAGAGTACGGATCTCAACAGTTTCTAATGCTACTTTTGAAATGTTAAGAGGTTTTATTTGTTGTTGTTGTTGTTGTTTTGTTTTAGTGTTGTTTTGTTTTTGGAGACCGGGTTTCTCTGTGTATCCTGGCTGTCCTGGAACTCACTCTGTAGACCAGGCTGGTCTCGAACTCAGAAATCCACCTGCTTCTGCCTCCCAAGTGCTGGGATTAAAGGTGTGCACCACCATTGCCTGGTAGAGTTTTTTAATTTTAAAGATATATTTTTGTTTACCTTTTCATACATGTGTGTTTTTGTTTGTTAGTTTTCAGACAAGCATTCAAATGCCACAGAGGCCAAAAGAGAGAGAGTTATATTCCTTGCTGTAGGAGTTACAAACAGTTGTAAACCACCCAACCTGGGTGCTGGGAACCAAACTGGGTTCTCTGCAAGGACAGTGTATACTCGTAACTGTTTCTGTTCCCCTTCTAATGCTACCTTTAATTTGGACTGTGAACATGAGTACCACGATCTCTGTTTCATATTGCTTACATTTTCCTTTTTCTGCCAACCACCTTCTAAACACATATACTCAAATGTAGTGTGCTCACACATATCACATACACTATTGAAATATATTTAACATACAACAGATTGAAAATACTTAAAGTACAGTTTAATATTTTTGATATCATATGATACAAACACCCCTTCAACAAGTCACCATAATCCATATCAGGAGCACATTTATGACTGGGGCCTTTTTCAAACTTTTTTTCCCCTAGATTCTTTCCCTGTTTGGATCTCTCGGTAATGACTGATCTAATTTTTCACCTTTCTTACATTTCATGTAAATGTACCATACAATATGTACTCTGCTGTATTTTTATAGCCACTCAGCATATGTATTTTGAGATTTATGCTACCATATGTATTTGGAACTCATGCCTTTTTAGTACTGAGCCGCAATGTACAGTGTGAATATAATAGTAACTCATTCTTTCCCTGAAGGACATTTCAGCTCTGTCTTATTTTGGTTATCGCAATTAAAGTTACTGTGGAACTTTATGTAAAAATCTGTGTGAAAACAAGCTTTACTTTTCTCAAGTAAATATCTAGGAGAGAATTAGCTAGTTTTGACTGTGTGTTTAACGTGTGTGTGTTTGTGTGTGTGTGTGTGTGTGTGTGTGTGTGTGTGTGCACGCATGCGTGCTTAACTTTTTCACAAACTACCAACTAATCTTGAAAATGATATTTTAAATTTACATATGTATGAA
>JANHMN010000008.1:14078301-14089962 GCA_030674055.1 Rhabdomys pumilio | reverse complement strand
ACTACACTGATACACTATACTACACTGATACACTATACTACACTGATGATACACTATACTACACTGATGATACACTATACTACACTGATACTCAAGTGTTGCTTTACTGTAGTATTTGTGTTGTGCAGCATTCATTTAGGAAGACATTAAGAGAAGAGAAAAACATGATGGTATTTTTAACATATATTTACTTTTCAAAGTTCCACACATTTACACAATCTACATTAATCATATTCATCTACATCTATTTCCCTTCAACATCTGCTAATGTATGTATCCCTCACACATACAGCTTCATGTCTTTTCAACTTTTATGTTATTAATAACCTTGAGGCCAGCCAGTATTTACCAAGGTACCCAGATGTAAGTAGATGTGTGGTCAATCCACAGGTTAGTGGGCATACCATCAGAGCACACATCCACAAAGAAGAATGATTTTTCCATCCCTCTGCAACCATCAAGAGCAAACATTTCTTCCAATAATGGTGGGACATCAGGAGCCCTTTCTTCATTCATGCAAAAATTTAACTGGCTTGATCTTGTGAAAGTAACTATAGTTACTATGAGTTGATACATATAAAAGCTATACCATTTCCAGAAGGCAGCATCTCAGAACACGTTCATCCCTCTGCCAGCTCTTATGACTTTTCTGTCTGTGAAGTTCCCTGATTCTTGGATGGTGAGAGGTGTGTAGAGATGATCCACCCACAGCTGAACACTCAGATATTTATACTCAGTACTTTGACTAGTTAGTAGAATCTGAATTAACCTTTACCCACTGCAAGAAAAAAACTAAAATGTTTAGAATAGTTAAAATCTCCATCTGGATTCTTAATGCATATGAGATACTTTCTAGTATAATTTTAAATTGTGGAAATATATAACCCTTTGTTGTACTGTCTTATTTTATGCCTTCTGAATTTTTCTTTAAGATGAAAGGCTCTTAGCCATAAGGTATTTGATACCTTATTTTTTCTATACATGAATTAGAAACATTTCTTGATTATTTTAAATCAGGAAACTGAATGAAACATGTCAGGCAAAGAGAATTCACTTCCCTAAAGAAAATAGAATATTTAGTCATTTTCTGTAAAGCAAAAAGATACTGTTATATACTAAGAAATTGGAAAGGCATGGCAGAAAAACTGGGGAAGTTCAGATTTGCTTTGTCTATCTATAGGCCCATCTGACTTGCATTTCTCTTCAAAGTGCTTTTCATAACATTCATATGTTGATTTATTACCTTATATAGTGAACACACTTTTCAATTCTTTCAAATAAAAATTTAGATGTATGTGTCTGCCTGCTTGTCTATATGCACACCATGTGCATGTGGGTACATATGAAGGTCAGAAGGTGACATCAGATCCCTGTATTGCCTGTTGTACGTCACCCAGCATGGATACAGAGGACTGAATCTTAATGTTCTACAACAGCAGTGAGCCTTCTGAAGTGCTTAGTCATCTTACTGGTACCATGTATAATACATTTTAAGATCCCTCTTATTTAAATGTGCCCGACTAACCAGGTATATTTTTGAAAGGTTATGGAAACTGTGCACTTCATGAACACCATATGTTTAGATGGTTTTTTTTTCATCTTCTAAAAGATTTCTTTCTTCTTACTAGGATAACCAAACATCTTCCAACAAGATCAAGTGCTTCTGATGCTTAAATATTTATTATGTTTATTATATTATCCTCCATGAAGAGCTGCTTTGGTAATGACCCATTGCTAATTAGCCATGATATTTATTTTATTTCTCCTTTAGAACTAAGTAAATTGACGCACATAAAATGAATGGTGAAGGGGCATTTATAAAATGTCAGAAACAAAAATCATGCTACAACAGTGTCTCATGACTGCTTTATCTCTTAAGAAAAGTGATGAACTTGAATACACAGAATTTGTTCATCTTCAAAATTGACACTAAATAAGTTGAATGAAGCCAAATACAGAATGGTATAGTAGTAAGAGCTGTGAGTTGCTACACTAAAGATATCAACAACATTCTGCTTTATTTATACCAGCTCAGTTATTAAGCCACTTTAAACACCACACATTTTAAAAATTAATGTAGCATTTTTCTATCTTCACAAAACTTTTTGAAAATTAGGAAGTAGTGAAGCATGAAGTATTAAGTGTTGAATCAAACTGACACAATACAGTCTTTATTAAGTTTGAATTTGATACAGGTGTTATTAAAAAACATTTATGGAGGCGGCCACTGGTGGCACACGCCTTTAATCCCAGCACTTGGGAGGCAGAGGCAGGTGGATTTCTGAGTTCGAGGCCAGCCTGGACTACAGAGTGAGTTCCAGGACAGCCAGGGCTACACAGAGATACCCTGTCTCGAAAAACAAACAAAACAAAACAAAATAAAACAAAACAAAGAAACCCAAAAACCAAAAACCAAAACAAAAACAAAAGCAAAGGCTCTATTGACCCAGATGTTAAGCTTACTAGGATTGAAGTGAAACAGTGAAGTCAAAAAAAAAAAAAAAAGTGAAAATAAAAGGCTTACTGTACCATCTTAGATTACAGATATACAAACATTTTATAGGTGTCTGACATACAATGCTAGGTGCCTTACAGACATTGGTAAGCAGTACAAGTCCTCACATTTGCATGCCACACATTCCTAATTGTCAACTCTCCAGTGACTGAACTCAGAATGACTAAAAAACATTAGAAAGTTATCTCACTTATCTGCACCTCACTTTTTATTGATATTTTCTTGGGCCTTTTGCTTTTGTGTTTATTTTGTCCTGCTGCTTGATAAATAGAAAATTTTGCATCATATTTGAAGCTGAGTAATAGCAAAATAAGGCACTTTAATGCCTACTATTATTATTTTTATTATTATTATTATTATTATTATTATTAATTATTTATATTGGCAGCATCAGGAACAGCAGCAGTAGCAGCAGCAGCAGCAGCTGTCATAGCAGATTTTTGTCATGACAGAGGGTCTCATGTATCCTCAGTAGATCTTGAACTCTTGTAACAGGAAGGCTCTTTGAATTTCTTCTTCTCTTACCTCCTAAATGACTTTATCTCAACGGTATAAAACATCCTACTGAGTCACTTGATATATGTTCATGACACACATAATTTGCACGATTATTAAGTCATATTTATGGTAGTTGTTTTACAATTTATCTATTTCTGGCTGTCCCACTCCTAATTGTTTGATTAGAATATACTTCTGATATTTTATTTTTGACTGAGTACAAGAATTGTAAGTAGAAGTGCCCCATGTCCCTTCTGCTAGAGGATACTTGGTTCCTCATGAAGAAACATTTCTTTGTCTTACATTTCCCCTCTGTCACAGCAAACTCTGGGAGTGAATGATGTCTTCCCCATCAGCCTGAGTCCATGGGTGTTCCAATCCTGTTAACCTGGCCTACTCTAGGTAATAGAAAACCACAGAGGAGTTCAAAATAAATTTCACTTGAGATAGGCGTGCTGATGTTTTTAGTTAAGTTCATTCTTCCTACATAGCCTGACTGGGAGCATGAAGACACGGAGAATCGATCCTTCTCAGAGGCACGTGACTGACAAATTCTTCTCTAAGAAAAAGTGAAAGGATTGCCTTGCTGAACTAAGGTGATGAAGGTGTATTACAAAGGCTGGGCAACTATCTTTCATTTGCAACTCCTCACATCATAGCAATGTCTTTCAAGGTACATAAACAGACAAGCACATTTCTAGGAGTTTGGGGACCGATGTTAATATTGTTGAGGACATTCTTTCATTACACCTTCATTAGAAACACACAGTAGATGGTCTTATCTTCGTTTCACACAACAGGACTCTTCCTTCAACTCAAATGAGTTAACTCATTATCTACATCATATGACCCTTTAGGCTCTAGAGATTACATCACAATTTTAGTGTGGTTTAACACATGACTTTAATTCCACAGACACTTCATATCCTACAAGAAGGGTAAATAAGCATAAGTCTTTCTGCTAAAACATGAAATGTCATTTTGAAAGCCTATATTTCAACAGTTATTACAGTCATAACAGGGCAAGTGTTTCAGCAGAAGGCAGATTAACTGACTGAAGAAATACTCAGTATTTTCGTATCGCTGAACTTTCTAAAGTTTAACATATGTAATGTTTGCTTAAGTTACCTTTACATTTATCACTTGTTAAACCAGCTCAGTAATTCTTTTTCATTAAACTGAAGTAAAACTAGAGATTGCCCAAATGCTATTATTATAAATGTTTTTGTTTGTCTTTGAAAAACCTCTTGACTACCACAAATTTTTTCGTTATTTTTATGTATTATTGGCAACTAAACTTATTCTGTTGCTATTCTGTGGCATTTGTTTTACATAATAAAATATTTTAGCTCCTTGAGAAGAGTTTATGTGTACACACTAGTCAGATGAAGACTACTTCCTATGTACTCTCCTAGGAATTTACTGTTCTGTAAGTGCTTGACATTGTGAGAGGGATAGGAATGGATAATATTGTAATATCTTAATGCTAACATTCCTGTATCTTGGAAATATTCTGTTCAGTTATTCAAATTTTTAGTGTTTTCAGATTTGTAATGTATAAGGGCCAGTTAGTGGAAGAAAAAAGTTTGTGGAATGACAATATACTTTAGAACTAAATTAACAAGTCCTTGAGACATTTTTAGAGCCTTAAATTATTCTTTGGGAGATTTATTTCATTTTTGAATGTGTGTATATGTCTGTGTGTCTGTGTGTATCTGTGAACGTAGGGTCTTGTAGAGTCCAGATGAGAACATCAGAGCCAAAGGAGCTGGGCTTAGAGGTTGGTGTGAAATACCTGATTTGGATGTGAGTGCTAAGAATTCAGTTTGTATCTTGTGTAAGAGCAGTATGTGCTCTTAACCACTGAGCCACCTTTCCTGCTCCAGAAAGTCCTAAATTATTCATAAATACTATCATCTATCTCTGAAAAATGAACACTTCTGCAATGGTGAGATGGCTTATCAGGTGAAGACTCTTGCCATGCAAGACAGACTAATAACCTGAGTGTGATTCCTGGAACCTTGAAGATGAAAGGAGAAAACTGCACGTATGATGTCCTGTGATCTCCACATGCACACTATTGTTTGCACATGATCAGAGCAGGCACATTATATGTGCACACACACACACACACACACACACACACACACACACACACACAATCAAATAAACAATAACAAATAAACAGTCTTATTATGATAGATAAAACATTTCTCCCAAATACAATGTTATTTTATTTTTATTTAAACTAACACACATCAGTATGTTCTCTGTGTAAAACTGTTATCAGACTTATTACAATATTTTTATATATTAAATATCAAACTATGCTGAAGACTCATCTTATCTCTTTGCCATGCATGCTGGTACAGCCAGCTTACCTGACTTTTCTTTTGATGTCAAGCAGAATGTGGCCATAGGCTTGATCTGAGTGAAGCGAACATGAAGCCTATGGCTCATCGTTTGTTTGTTGTTTACTAAAGCTCAGTTCATCTTCATATAGCCTGAGGGGAATACAAATTATTCACGCCTTGAAAAGTCCAGTTTAGATCTTTCACATTTCCAATTTCATCAGCTGCTTCTTGTATTTATGGTGGTGTTTAAGAATGTGTCTTAGTTACTTTTCTAATTGCTGTGACGAAATGCCTTTCAATTCTAAACCATCTCTGCACTTAACAACTGTTTCCTCTCATATGGCTTACAAAATCACCAGATAAATACTTCTCCTTTCTTGAATTTTTCATTTTACATTTAAAAGGAAAATCCTAACATTTTATGCAAATATGTATGCTACTAAAAGATGACATTTCGTCTGAGGAATTTCTGCTTACAAACTGTGATGGCTATTCTTGGTTGTCACCTTGACTATATCTGGGATGAATTGCAATCCAGAAATGGAGGGCACACCTGTAGTGAAGAACTTGAGGCTGGAAGACACAGGCCTCTGACTTCGATCTTGACATGGAGATCTTGAGGCATAGTGGTCATGAAAAGCTTACGCCCAGGCAAGGTAGCACATACCTTTGATCCCAGGAGACTGAGGCTAGCCAATCTCTGGGTTTAAGGTCAACCTAGGACAAAAGAAGTTCCAGAAGTGTTCCAGATCCAGGCTTGTGTTACACACTTTTTACCCGGGCCACACCTTCTGCTGGAGGCCTACATAAGGACATTAGAAGAAGGAAGGTTTACTCGTATTCACCTGCTTGCACTTACTTGCTAGTACATATGTTTGACCTACTTCTACAGAAGACCAGCTTAAACAATGAGCCTCATGGGACTGAGGAAATACTATATTCTTAGACTTCCCATTCCCAGTTGTCCATTGTTGGGTTAGCTGGACTATAAGTCATTACAATAAACCCCCTTAATATATGGAGACATTTCATAAGTTCTATGATTCTAGAACACCCTAGATAATACACAATCTAATTCCTACTTAATGCACCAACTAACCAGGTGCAGAGGTCCAAGGGCTAGTTCATTCTTGCCTTGAATCAAGATGATTTCAAGTGTTAGTCTACTTGCAGCACAGGTTATTTATTTATTTATTTATTTATTTATTTATATTTATTTATTTAGTTAGTTTGTTTGGTTTTTGGAAGCTGAGGCTATTCACCATGAATGCTTGAATTCTATTTTGAGTTTATTTTTACAACACCCAAAATGGAACACCCTTCATTGTTATGGTACTAGATTTCAATAAACGGCACCACAATTTATTTAAAACATGAGATGTGGTCAAGTATTTAACATGCTATAAGTGATTTATTTGAAAGAAATAGTAATATCAATTGTTATTAATACAGCATTAGCAGTAATGCTTGGTCTTGCATATTTGTTGTAAGTGATAAAGTCCCTTAGATCATCATAGGCAGATATAAGGCAGGTATAAAATTGAAGGTAGGGTTATGGCTCTGAGGTTAGTAGGTCTGGATGTTCTTGCACAGAACCTGTTTGGATTCCTAGCATGCATATGGGTATTCAAATCAAAATATATTTCTAGTTCATGATGATCTAAAACCATGTTCAGACTTGTGTTGATGCTGAACATGCATGTGAAATGGATATGTACATGAAAGGAAAACATCCATATGCATAAAATAAATATTTTACTTTTAAAAAAGAAAGAAAGCAAGTGAAAAGTAATTTAAAACTTCTTCTGAAACATATCTGTTCTTTTCACTTTCTATGCTAAAACAGTAGAGAGAAGTACTAGGTGACTCTTGTCATGATTTCGGTATCACTTGTAATTTTTGTATATTACTTATAATACATAAATAATTTATAAACCACTAAAGCAGTTTTTTTTTAGGTGGGGGTATTTGATTTATACTTGTATATTGCTGTTCATCCTCTAAAGAAGTCAGAATCGGAACTCAAACAGGACAATAACCTGGAGGCAGGAGCTAATATAGAGACCATGGAAGGGTATTGATATTGATGACTGGCCCATTGATTGGACATAAGACTAGCCACCACACCCCTAAGAGTTGAAAATCTGAAAGGGAGCTTTTTCTTTTTTTTTTTTTTACTCACAGATGGGGTAGAATTTCCCAGCTTCTAGCTCCTATTCAGATGTCCATAATTTGATGTCTATAAGCTCACTATCTACATGTAGTCCAATCCTTTTCCTGCTGGTAAAGATGCAGCTTCCTGCTCCCTATGTCCAACACTCAGGATAATAGTACCTGAGTCTGCAAGGTAAATAGCTGGACTCTTAAGTAATTTCCCAGAAAATTCTGCTACTAAAAAGACTTTGAAAATTACTGTTTCATGAATGGTGAGCAAAAAATCAATGCAAATTGTAAACTGGAGTTTTATTAATCCAAAGGAATATGGGCATTTTTAATTAATTAATTAATTTACTTTACATCCAGTCCTCAGGTCTTTTTTCTCTACTCTCCTCCTTGTCCTACCTCCATTTCCCCAAGGCCTCCCATGAATATCAACCAGACCAATTATGCTTGGCACATCCTCGCCTATTGAGACTAGATGAGGCAGCAAACGAGGAGGAAAGGGTCCCATAATCAGGGAACAGAGTCAGAGATGGTATCTGCTCCTGCAGTTAGAAATCTCATGTGAAGACACGGCTACATAGCTGTAACATACATGTAGAAGGACAAGAACTGTTCCATGTAGGCTCTGTGGCAATTCAGTTTCTGTGAGCTCCTATTGGCACAGTTTAGTTTATTCTGTAAGTTTGCTTGTAACTCCTACAATCCTTCCTTCCTAAAGTGTGTGACCCTATCAACTATAGGGTCAACTAATTAAATTCACCATCAATTAAAGTAGTTACATTTAGCTACCATATTATTTACATGGAATCTAAGGCAACTTCTTTGAATTTGAAAATATTTAAAGTTCAGTTCATGACAAAATTATTGTGATTTAATATATTTATTTTGTGTTAGCTATTTTTTTTTTTGCTTTTGTGAGAAATATCATGGTCAGAAACTATTTAGGGAAGAAATAATTTATGGATCTAGAGGGTTAGTGCCCATAATTGTGGGAAAGACATGTTCAGGTAGCTGAGCAATGGACTGAAAAATCATATT
The DNA here is from genome assembly GCA_030674055.1 of Rhabdomys pumilio. Classification (NCBI taxonomy): domain Eukaryota; kingdom Metazoa; phylum Chordata; class Mammalia; order Rodentia; family Muridae; genus Rhabdomys; species Rhabdomys pumilio. The sequence goes on along the minus strand of JANHMN010000008.1, from coordinate 14,081,394 downwards.
TTCCTTCCTGTTCAAGAAGCAGCAAGAGAAAAGATGTGAGCCAATCATATGAACTCTCAAGCCCAACCTTAGTGATGTATTTCCTCCTGCAAGGTTGCATGTCCTAAAAGTTTCTTCCAAAACAATGTCACCAATAAGAGAGTCAGTATTTAAACACATGTGCCTAGGAGTAATATTCCTTATTCAGAATATCACAATTCATTAGAATATTTTAGAATTTCTCCTCTATGGGCAACATATGCACTAAGTAATATTGTAATTCTAAAGAAGTTATCATATCAATTACAAAGCAATCTAGCAATACATTGTTTATGGATTTATTTATTAGAGTCATAAAAATAATACTAAAAAATTCCCTGTACTACTCAAGTTTCAGGAATCCACTGTACAATTGAGGAAAGCATGTATTTGGAAAATACTGTGTATTTATAAAGAGCAATGACTTAGCAGGGAACAAGGGATGTAAAATTGAAAACATGATTTAGGCATCTATTAAGAATATTTTATTTCAAGGAAACTGAAAGAAGAGCTTGATACGTATTGACTGATAGTTACAGATTCTGTTCTAAAAATGTTTATTTTTAAGCTTTTACAATTTCATACATGTATATAATATATTTGGGTTATTTTAATCCCCCAACTTGTCTTATTCCCCTATCACCACTCCACTGGTTGCCTTAATTTTTTTCAACAAGTTTCTCTCTTACTTTAATGTCTTTCCCCTTACAGATTAGGAACAGTCATCATTTCATCATAGATATACAAGAAGCTTATGGGATTCCTGAGTAGCTATTGGCAATAATAATTTCTGGAGTAAGGTAAATTATTCTTTAAGTGATGTAGTACTCAACAGTTTCCCATGTTCATTATAACTTCTTATCCATGACTATTCAAACAACCATAAGTAGGCATAATTTTTCTTTGACCAACAATAAACTATAACCTGAGGAAGTGTAATACTGGAAATAATCTAGAAAAAGATTAAATGTTTTCTATGCTGAACATCTTTTCTCCTGGCAATTGATTTTATGATGGGAGCTCTCCATTTCATATAGACTGCTCCCATTGTGTTTTGGTTTGAAGTTATATAATCAAGGACCATCTCTCATCAGAGTCTACATAAAGCCATGTGGACTTAAAGCCACTGAATCTATCAGCTCACTATAGAGAATTGCTTCAATAGTAGCAGGCTTCCAGGTTTTGTTATAGTGATGATTAAGAGATTATGACATGTGTCAAACTTTGTGACAGCCATTTACTTGCTAATACCTGTGAACAATTCCATTTCCTCAATGTCCTGTTTGTATTTTGAGCAGAGAAAGAATAGAAGATTCTTTGGTTAGAAAGGATACATTTTGAAGGCTTACAAATTTGCAAAATTTCCTAAATTCATGTCCCTTATCTACTTGTCACTTGTCTTTGAGGAAGTAAGGTAATTATTTTTTGTTTCTTATAGAGAAAAATGGACTTATTTAAAGGAATAAATGTTAAAACATAAATGATTCACAGAACATGAAATAAAATAGACCCTTACTAACTTAGATATTTTTCATTGGCTACTAAACTATGAATGAGTTCTTTCACATAAGTAATACCAATCTATGTTATAATCATTGATACAGTGGAAGACATATATTACTTTAAATAATTTCTGTATTATTTATCTCATTTTAAGTGAACAAATGTTCTTACATAAATCATATGGGTATCTTTCTCACACTGTCCTCATTCTTGATATCAGGCTGTATTTTATTTCATTGTCATGTCTGCAGATAGGGATGCTGTTATATTTCTAATTCCTTTGCAACGCAATTTCTTATGATTAAAGTTCTTCTATAACATTTTCTGAAATCTGATACTTTTGTTTCCTCTGGAAGATTCTGATTATCTAGATGTTCATCACTAAACTCTTCTGTTGTTTACTGTCTACCTTTCAGTTTACTGCTGTGCTTATCAAAAGCAAAGCATGTATGTAAAGGAGGCAATGACTTCTTCACTCTCCTTAGCAAATTTTTATTCCTTTTGCTTTTATAATGCTAGTATCTTCCACTCATCTATTACTGTTCTTTGAATAATAAAGTGTTATTACAGTCTGAATTGTATCTACTCCAATTGTATTTTCAGTACTTGCTATAGACTCTAATCTTTTTATTTGGATGGCATTCGTATATTACATGCTTTTGGGTTGATCATGATTTGAAGTATACTACTTTAGTCATATATCACTTGAGATGCGAAATTTGCTTCATGTCATCTATAACTTTGATAAATCATGTTTCTATTGTTACTAAAATGAGTCAAGAGAAACTTAACAGAACCTCTCTATAAAGAACTCCCAAAGGACCACTATTTTGAACCCAGCCAATTTCTCTACATTACCTCTCATATTTATAAAAATCATTTCATTTATTTCTAATTTAATGAATCTAGATTTTACCTCACATTTTCTTTCTGTATTGCTGCAAGTTAGTAGCTCATAAAATTTGGAAGGTGCTAAGCAGTCAACTAGTGAAGAAAAAATCATCAACAACCATACCTAGCTGCGAATCATAAACAGCAATACCATTCTGCTAGGCAAGATTAGCTCATGTGCAAAATGGTAGCATGACTGTTATGGATATACCTAATTTCTCACTCATTGGATTTGAGTCCTGTTTTGTAGTAGAGAATTCCATATCTGGAATTATAAACTCACTGAAAAGCCATTGTTTAGAAAACTTATAGGCTCTATGTGAGTGGTGGTGGTGGTGGCATTTAGCTAAATTGATACGTTTGTGGCCATCGACAAAGTAACGCTACTCTCGGCCTTAATCAGAAATGCTTCTCTTTGCAGATAACAGAAACCAATGGAGAGACTAGTGGTTTCTCAGGGCACTATGAATAAATGATCATTGAGTATTTAGCCATAAACAAGATATTCTGTTCACCCACTATAAGACTGAAAGAACATTCTAGATCACTTTACCACTGAATCACCTTTCCAGACCCTCTTTTATATTCTGAGAAACCATGGATGGCAACACAGAAGGTTTGGTTGCAATTTTTTTCTCATTTATCTAACAGTTTATGATGTATCAGGTTTTTTTTTTTTTT
>JANHMN010000008.1:14034383-14075838 GCA_030674055.1 Rhabdomys pumilio | reverse complement strand
TATATGTATATGTATATGTATATGTATATGTATATGTATATGTATATATATGTTAAATACATTAATGTATAGTAAAACTGGAATAATTCTATTTTACTGGTAAATCCATACTTACAAATGAAACAAATTAGAACGAAACAAAACAAAAACCCCAACTTTCTGTGGAGAGTGGAAAGTCTGTCACTGTTAGTTGTAATGTAAATGAGTATGATCATAAAGGAAAACAACATAGATGCTCCTCAGAACAAAACAAACAACAACAGCAAAGAGAATACCACATGCTCCATCAATCTTATTGATAGCCATTTACCCAAAATATTGGTAGTTAGTATGAAGAAGAGAATGATGATCAAGCACATCACTGTCTCCAGGTTACAGCATCAGCCATACTCCTAGAAGGAGAGCAGAGGACTACAGATAGTAGAGTTTGAGTAGTCAGACTCTATTAAATAAGAGGATATATCTTTAAAATATCTAGCACACAGAAAATCGAGTATAGTTAGCTGTGTTGTGTGGTTTATTAAAAATCTGAAATAAAATATTCCTCACAACCAAAGCAAATATATAAGGTTATGGCATAATAATTGTATTTATCTTATTATTCTAAAATATATCCGTTATTCCTTCCATTGTCAACTTGGTTCATCTGGGAAAAGGTTAACTCCATAGAGAAACTGAATCCTTCTGATTGGCCTGTGACCATGTCTGAGAGGCGTTTTCTTAGTTGCTTAAAAGATATATGAAGGCACAGCCAATGGGGAGCAATTCCATCTCCAAGCTTGTGAAACTGGGATGCATAAAAATGTTAGGTGAAACAAGCCAGTTAGTCACATTTCTCTTTTATCTCTGCTTCTGTTGCTGCCTCTAGGTTCCTACCTAGGTCCCTGCTCTGGCTTCCTTTCATGTTGATGGAACACTGTAAGCTTAATAAACTCTTTCCTCTTCAAGTTGCTTTTGATCATGGTGTTTATCATAGCAACAAAAACATAACTAGAATAATTTTCATGGATTATAATATTGCTTATAAATATATAGCCCTGTAACTTGTCAATTTATAAGAAGAACTAATATAAAAAACTTGCAGTTATGTTACAATTGACACCTTAAATTTACAAGAAAGAAATGTAACATTTAATAAAAATCTTTATATTCTTGACAACATAGAAAAAAGAATAGCTTGAACCTGTTTTACAAAAAAACTACTACCTCTTTATAGAAATCAGATAGCTAAAGGATTTACTAGAAAAATTGAAATTTCAAGAACACATGAGGTTCTTACCATCATTCAAAACAGAGAGACACCATTTCTTATCCTTGTTTATGGCTCTTCTGAGATTATAAGACATAATTCACTAGCCATAACATTTACCCTTTTAAGTCCTGGTATTCCGTGGATTTTAGAGATTTTCATCACTAATTTCAGAACATATTTGGCTTAGAATAAGAGCATAAGTATGAGCAGCCCTGTCTCATCTTCCCTTCCTCATGCAGCCTTGGGAAATCATGGATCTACACTCAATTTCTGTAGATTTACTTTGGCTACTTCAGCTAAAAGTAATCAGAAGTAGTTGTATAAGCCTAACATTTTCACTTACAAGGTTTTCAGATGTTTTCTGTATCACAGCTTGTGCAAGACACCCATTTCTCCACCCTGTGCTGTGATCATAGCACAGCAGAGTGGAAGGAAAACTTTCCATCCACTCTGCTGTCACATGTGAATTTTAGTGACATACTCCACAACACTACGGCATGAGGAGAAGTCAAATAACATTTTCAGGTATTTAGCAGAGTTGCCAAATTCTTACAATTCATTAATCTCATCGATACATCATAACCAAAGTCCACAACTTAATTTTAGTTAATGCTTTAAAATATCTTTTAATTTATTTATTGTGGGGGTGGGTGCTTGTATATGTGGGAATGTGAGGGTGTGTGTGGTGGTGGGTGTGTAGATGTGCCCTGCTGTAAGTATAGTGTTCAGTTTTGGGAGTCCTACTTCTTTGTCCACAATTTGAATTCCAGAGACTAAAATTAGCTTATCTGGCTTTGCAGCAAGCACCTAATCTGCCAAGTACTCGTGCTGAGTACCTCCATGTCTCTTCTTTGTGCTGCGTGTTCATTTATCTGACATCCTCCTCCAGCATCACATAGTCGCTTCGTTGTTACTTACACTCCTATGCTTTTGACCTAGGCTGAATTCTGTTTTCCATTTCAACCTTTAGAAACTAATTTTTTCTTATGCAGTTTTTTTTTGATTATTTCAAAATTAAGTAACAGTAAAATCATAGGTACATAGGCTATTCATAGATGAAAATACCTAGAATTTTTATAATGATATATTTCTTCCACATTTTATATATGCTGGGTTGACTTCTAGGAGGAGCACCCGTATCTTTGTGCATCTCAGGCAATCCTCCTAAACACAGCTGTAATTTCGGTCCTTCTTGAATGGTTTTCTGAAGTTTGATAGATATTTTTTTATTTTTTTATTTTTTATTGGATATTATATTTACATTTCAGATTTTATCCCCTTACCCCATTCCCTCCATCATCCAGGAACCCCTTATGCCATCACCCCTTCTCCTGCTTCTATGAGGATGTGCCCCCACCTTCCTACCCATTCCCACCTTCCCACACTCACATTTCCCCCCTACTTGGTGTTTAGCCTTCATGGGACCAAGGATCTCCTCTCCCACCTACGCCTGACAAGGACATCCTCCCCTACATATAGAGATGGAGTCATGGGTCAGTTCTTATGTCCTCCCAGACTGGTGGTTTAGACCCTGGGGAGCACTGGTTGGTTGGTATTGTTTGCTCCCCAAATGGGGACACAAACCCTTTCAGCTCCTTCAGTATTCTCTCTAACTCCCTCATTGGGAATCCCTTGATCAGATCAATGGTTAACTGTGAGCATCTGCCTCTGAATATGTCAGAATCTTGTAGACCTCTAAGGAGACAGCTATATCAGGCCTCTATCAGCATGCACTTTCTGACATCTACATCAGTGTCTACCTTTGGTGACTGCACATGGGATGGATACCCAGGTGGAATGGTCTCCAGACAGCCTCTCCTTTAGTTTCTGTCCTACACTTTGTCTCCATATATGCTCCCTTGAGTATTTTGTTACTCCATCTAAGTAGGACCAAGGCATCCACACTTGGTCATCCTTCTTCATGAGTTTCATGTGGTCTGAGAGTTGAATCTTGGCTATTTCAAGATTTTGGACTACTACCCATTTATCAGTGTGTAATACCATGTGTATTTACAATTACAAGAAAACTTTTGTAATTGGGTTACTTCACTCAGGATGATATTTTCTAGTTCTATCCGTTTCCCTAAGAATTTCTCGAATTCATTGTTTTAATGGCTGAGTAATATTCCATTGTGTAAATGTACTAGAGTTTTTGTATCCATTCCTCTGTTGAAGGACATCTGGGTTGTTTCCAGCTTCTGGCTAGTGTAAATAAGGCTGCTATGAACATAGTGGAGCATATGTCCTTGTTATATGTTGGAGCATCTTCTGGGTATATGCCAAGGAGTGGTATAGCTGGGTCCTCAGGTAATGCTATGTCCAATTTTCTGAGAAAATGTCAGACTGTTTTCCAGAGTGATTGTACCAGCTTGCAATTCCACCAACAATGGAGGAGTGTTCCTCTTTTTCCACATTCTAGCTAGCATCTACTATCACCTGAGTTTTTGATCTTAGCCATTCTGACTGGTGTCCGGTGGTATCTTAGGGTTGTTTTGCATTTGTTGATTTGCATTTCCCTGATGACTAAGGATGTTGAGAATTTCTTAAGGTGCTTCTTGGCCATTCAAGTTTCCTCAGTTGAGAATTCTTTGTTTATCTCTGTACTTCATTTTTAACAGGGTTATTTGGTTGTCTGGAGTATAATTTCTTGAGTTCTTTGTATATATTGGATATTAACCCTCTATTGGATGTAGGATTGGTAGTGATCTTTTCCCAATTTGTTGGTTGCTGTTTTGTCTTATTGACAGTGTCTTTTGCCTTACAGAATCTTTGCAATTTTATGAGGTCCCATTTGTCAATTCTTAATCTTAGAACATAAGCCATTGGTGTTTCGTTCAGGAACTTTTCCCCTGTGCCTAGGTATTTGAGGGTTTTCCCAATCTCCTCTTCTATTAGTTTCAGTGTATTTGGTTTTATGTGAAGGTCCTTTAGCCACTTGGACTTGAACTTTGTAGAAGGGGGTAAGAGTGGATTGATTTGGATTCTTCTACATAGTGACCTCCAGTTGAACTAGCACCATTTGTTGAAAATGCTGTCCTTTCTCCACTGGATGGTTTTAGCTCACTTTTCAAAGATCTAGTGGTCATAGGTGTGTGGGCCCATTTCTGGATCTTCAATTCTATTCCATTGATCTTCCTGCCTGTCTCTGTACCAATAACATGCAGTTATCACCATTGCTCTATATTACAGTTTGAGGTCAGGGATGGAGATTCTCCCAGAAGTTCTTTATTGTTGATTATAGTTCTCACTATCCTGGGTTTTTTGTTATTCCAAATGAATTTGTAAATTGCTCTTTCTATCTCTATGAAGAATTGGTTTGGAATTTTGATGGGGATTGCATTGAATCTGTAGATTGATTTTGGCAATATGGTCATTTTTATTAAATTAATCCTGCCAATCCATGAGCATGGGAGACCTTTCCATCTTCTGAGATCTTCTTCGATTTCTTTCTTCAGAGAATTGAGGTTCTTGTCATACAGATCTTTCATTTTCTTGGTTAGATTCCCTCCAAGATATTTTATATTATTTGTGACTATTGTGAAGGGTGTCATCTCCCTAATTTCTTTCTCATCCTGTTTATCCTTTGAGTAGAGGAAGGCTACTGATTTTTTTGCATTGATTTTATATCCAGCCACTTTGCTGAAGTTGCTTATCAGGTTTAGGAGTTCTCTGGTGAAAGTTTTAGGGTCATTTGAGTATACTATCATATCATCTGCAAATAGTGAAATTTTGACTTTTTTCTTTCCTATTTGTATCCCTTTGATTCCCTTTTGTTGTCTAATTGCTCTGGCTAGGACTTCCAGTACAATATTGAATAAGAAGGGTGAGAGTGGGCAGCCATGTCTAGTCCCTGATTTTAGTGGGATTGCTTCAAGTTTCTCTCCATTTAGTTTGATGTTGGCTATTGGCTTGTTTTATATTGCTTTTACTATGTTCAGGTACGGACCTTGATTTCCTGATTTTTCCAAGACTTTTAACATAAAGTGATGTTGAATTTTCTCAAATGCTTTCTCAGCATCTAGTGAGATGATCACGTGGATTTTGTCTTTGAGTTTGTTTATATAGTGGATTACATTGATAGATTTCCAAATATTGAAAGATCCCTGAATTCCTGGGATAAAACCTACTTGATCATTATGAATGATTATTTTGATGTGTTCTTGGATTTGTTTTGTGAGAATTTTATAGAGTATTTTTGCATCAATATTCGTAAGAGAGATTCGTCTGAAGTACTCTTTCTTTGTTGGGTCTTTGTGAAATTTAGGTATGAGTGTAATTGTAACTTCATAGAACAAATTGTGTAGTGTTCCTTCTGTTTCTATTCTGTGGAATAGTTTGAAGAGAATTGGTACTAGGACTTCCTTGAAGGTTTGATAGAATTCTGAACTAAAACCATTTGGTCCCAGACTTTTTTTGGTTGGGAGACTTTTAATGACTGCATCTATTTCTTTAGAGATTATGGGACTGTTTATGAGTTTTTCTATTATTACTGCTTTCATGGAGTCCCACAAGTTTTGTATGATGTGTCCTATTTTCATTAAATTCTAAAAAGTCTTTAATTTCTTTATTTCTTCCTTGACCAAGTCATCACTGAGTAGCGCGTTGTTCAGTTTCCACATGTATGTTGGCTTTCCGTTGTTTTTGTCATTATTAAAGACCAGCCTTAGTCCGTGGTGATCTGATAGGGTGCAAGGGATTATTTTAATCTTTTTATATCAGTTGAGACCTTTTTTTGTGACCAATTATATGGTCTATTTTGGAGAAGGTACCATGAGGTGCTGAGAAAAAGGTATATTCTTTTGTTTTAGGATGAAATATTCTATAGATATCAGTTAAATCTATTTGGTTTATAACTTCTGTTAGTTTTTTGTGTCTATGTTTAGTTTCTGTTTCTATCATCTGTCCATTGCTGAGAGTGGCGTGTTGAAATCCCCTATTATTATTGTATGAGGTACAATGTACACTTTGAGCTTTAGTAAAGTTTCTTGTATATATGTGGGTGTCCTTGCATTTGGGGCATAGATGTTCAGAATTGAGAGTTTATGTTGGTATATTTTTCCTTTGATGAGTATGAAGTGTCCTTCCTTATCTTTTTTGATTACTTTTGGTTAAAAGTTGATATTTTTTTTTTTATATTAGAATGGCTACTCCAGCTTGTTTCTTGGAACCATTTGCTTGGAAGATTGATTTCCATCCTATTACTCTGAGGTAGTGTCTGTTTTTTTTTTTTTCACAGAGATGAGTTTCCTGTATGCAGCAAAATTCTGGATCCTGTTTAAGTATCCATTCTGATATCTATGTCTTTTCACTGGAGAATTGAGTCCATTGATATTAAGAGATATTAAGGAAAAAAGAATGTTGTTTCCTGATATTTTTGTTATTGTCAGTGGAGTTATGTTTTTATAGCTACCTTCTTTTGGGTTGTTGGAAGGTTACTTTCTTGCTTTTTCTAGGTTGTAGTTTCCTCCTTGTGTTGGAGTTTTCCACCAATTATCCTTTCAAGTGCTGAATTTGTGGTAAGATATTGTGTAAATTTGGTTTTGTCATGGAATATTTTGGTTTCTCCATCAATATTGATAGATAGTTTTCCTGGGTATAGTAGTCTGGGCTGGCATTTGTGTTCTCTTAGGGTCTGTATGTTTTCAGTCCAGGATCTTCTGACTTTTATAGTCTCTGGTGAGAAGTCTGGTTTAATTCTTATAGGTCTGCCTTTATATACTTGACCTTTTTTCTTTACTGTTTTTAGTATTTTTCTTTGTTTTGTACATTTAATGTTATGATTATTATATGACAGGAGGTATTTTTTTTTCTGGTCTAGTCTATTTGGTATTCTGTATGCTTCTTGTATATTCATGGATATCTCTTTTTTTAGGTTAGGATGTTGAAGTTTTCCTCTATAATTTTGTTGAAGATATTTAGTGTTCCTTTAAGTTGAGAATCTTCACCCTCATCTATACCTATTATCTTTGGTTTGACCTTCTCTGAATTTCCTTGATGTTTTGGGTTAGGAGCTTTTTGCCTTTTGCATTTTCTTTGACAGTTGTGTCAATGTTTTCCATGGTATCTTCTGCACATGAGATTCTCTCTTCTATCTCTTGTATTCTGTTGGTAATGCTTGCATCTATGACTCCTGATCTTTTTCCTAGGTTTTCTATCTTCAGGGTAGTCTCCCTTTGAGATTTATTGTTTCTAGTTCCCTTCTTAAATCCTGCATGGTTTTGATTAATTCCTTCAACTGTTTGGTTTTATTTTCTTGCAATTCTTTAAGAGATTTTTGTGTTTCCTCTGTAAGGGCTTCTACCTGTTTACCTGTATTCTCCTGTACTTCCTTAAGGGAGTTATTTAGATCCTTCTTAAAGTCCTCTATCATCATCATGAGAAGTGATTTTAATTCTGAATCCTGCTTTTCCAGTGTGATTGGGTGTCTGGGGCTTGCTATGGTGGGAGAACTGGGTTCTCATGATGCCAAGTAGCTTTGGTTTCTGTTGCTTATGTTCTTGCATCTTTATCTGGTTAACTCTAGTGCTACCTGAACTCACTGTCTCTGACTGGGGTCTGTCCTTCCAGTTAACTTGCTTGCGTTAGAACTCCTCAGGATCCAGATGCTTCTGTGATCCTGAACTTTAGCTGCTCTCAGTACAGTGGCTCCTCTAGGATGTCTCAAGATATGGTGTCTTCATGAGAGCAGACCAGCTAGGTGTCTGCTGTTCTGAGTGTAATGGCTCCTTTAGAATGTCTCAGAATATAGTGTCTGTTGCTCTGAGTAGAGTGGCTCCTCTAGGACATCTCAGGATATGGTGTCCTCTGCTCTAAATGCTGTGGCTCCTCTAGGTTGTCTCAGCATATGGTGTCTTCCTGGGAGCAGACCAGCTAGGTGTCTGCTCCAGCCACAAGGACCAGGGAAAGGCAGAAGGGGAGTGATATTCTGCAGGGGTGGGTTTTGGGTGCCTGTGGGTCCTGCATGCCCCCTGCTCCCAGTTGTAGCTCTGGGGCATAGGGTAGTGGGAGAGTGTTCTTACCCACTGCTCTGAGTGCAGTGGCTCCTCTAGGATATCTCTGGATATGGTGTCTTTACAGAAGCAGACCAGGTAGGTGTCTGCCTCAGCCACAAGGACCAGGCGAGAGGCTAAAGGGGAGTCATTTGATAGTTATTTTATCTTTAATTATAATAAGTATTTTATTGACTGGCTGTACCATCATTTGTCTATCCATTTATTTGCTGAAGAGAATCTTGATTGCTCTCAATTTTTGGCAGTTATAAATAGAGTTGTTATAAACTGCCCTGTAGAACTTTGCATTGATTTGAAATTTCAAGACCCATGCCTAACTATCAAATAGATCAACCATTGAATAATATGGTAATTTTTTAGAAACTGCCAATCTATTTTCTAACATAGATACATCATTGTATGTTCATTTAAATAATTATTAGAGTCCATGTGGTCCCATGTAGCTTCAGAAGATCTGATAGTGATATTGTGCTGGATTTGTTTGTACCAATAGGTATACAGATATCTCAGTGTTTTAATGAATATGTCTGAGTACTTTGGGTCTTGAAAATATTTTCTTTCGTTGTATTATCATTTTATTTTTTCTGATAGCATTCCTACTGGAGATATCAAAGACACTGGAGGATATAATTTCTTGCTTCTGTCTTTTGCTGAAATGCAGATGTCAAACTGCCTTCCCGATACTTTTGTTTATACCTATAGATACACGCTATTCTTGATAGTAGTCTTAGATTTTCCTTTGGGTGAATGATGATGAGTGCAGAGACACATTGTGGCTTAAGATGCTGAAAATAGCTGAAAGTTAACTGTTAATGTCCTTAATGGAAACATCCTGGAAGAAAAAGTGGAAAGAATATATGAATTGAAGGTCATGGAGAAAGGTAAATGTTGTCTTTTGGATCTTGTTAACAAAAAGCAACTATGGTTTCCTACCCTAGTCCAGTCCTCCACAAGACTGAGCCTGGCATGAGTTAGTCATGAAAGTTTGCATGCATATGTTGCTTTTGATAAACTCTGATTCCCTGATCCTCTAGTCTCTCCTTCTGATGTCTTGTGGTTTCATTTATGCTGGACCTAAATTCAGTATGTAGTAGTCTAGGATGGCTTTCAAATCAGAATATTCTTGCCTTAACTACTTGAGCGCTGGAAATAGAGGCATATCCCACTACTTCTGGCCATATGAAGAGGCTGGAAGGAGACAGCCTTGTTTTGTTAATTCAACATATTTGCTATGATAATGTGTTCAGGGAACATCTTTTTATTAATCTTTTGCTTTTTTTTATCTTCTCTTGGCCATGTTGCTAATTAACATTTGCATCTATATACAATGTGAAAACACTGTTGGGAACACCAAGGTAGCTAATAGTCTTCTCTGTTTTATCTTGAAATAAATTAGTTCCTGAAGCTCTCAGCTCTTTTTGTTCCACATCCTAATTACCTAGCAAAGACTTATACATTCCATGGAAAAGTTACGTACCAGCCACCAATAGTGTTGCATTTGCCTTATTAAATACAATGCTAAGAAATATTGAAATAAGACCAAGTTTTTGCACATGGAAACATAGAATTCTAATGTTTTGGGTACAAACTAGGTTATATTTACATAGAATTTTATGTTTTTAGTTTCATACTACCCACAGCTGTAAACAGACAAATAAACAAAACATACTGAAAAGAGAAACTTAATGTCTTATTTCTTTCCATTGAAGTGATAGAGTATGACTAATAACAACTTAAGAAGGAAAGAGTTTATTTGGCTTGTGTGTCCTGATCACAGTCAATAACTGATGGAAGTCAGGGCATGAAGTCAAGGTGGGAATCTAGAAGCAGAAACAGAAGCAGAGACCATGAAGAGATGCTCTGTACTGGCTTGCTCCTCCTGACTTGCTCATCCTGCTTCTTATACCTTCTTGGACCATGAGTTCATGCTCTGCCCTTCATAGGCTCAGTCTTCTCACATCAAATATCAATCAAAAAACTATCCAACAGACCTCCTTACAGGTCTGTTTGATGGAAATATTTCTCATTGGATGTTTCCTCTTCTCAACTCACTGTTGAGTCAAGTAGAATGAACTTCTTATAGAACCATGGGTATTTTCCCAGGCCAATTCTTGCTCATAGCTTTTAGCAAATAAGTTATTCTGAGGTGTTTTCCAATGTCTTCAAATTTTAAACTGATTTTAAAGAATTTTTTTTACTTAGAAATATAGCAACCAGTATTTAACCCGTCAACATGAAAGAGTGCTATTTGCTAATCATTTTGTAGCTACTAGTAACAGGTATGAAGAATTTAATTCCATAGACTCACCTACATTGCAGGAATATTAATAAGTAAAATATCTGCATGTACAATAGTATGACTTAATTATTGACATATTAGACAGAATTCATATATTTAAAACATCTATTTTATCCCTCAAAACAAATGTGTTCAATTTGTAGACTATTACTATTAACTTGTGCAAAATCTCTTCTGAGATTCCTCTTTAGATATTCTCTTTAACTGGGGCTTATGGGCTGGTTCAGTGGTTAAAAACATTTGCTGCACTTGTGGACAAGCTGAGTTCAATTACCAGAAACAACACTGGACAGCTTACAACTTATAGTCATTTCTGCCCTAGGAGATCAAATGCCCTCTGAAGATATCTGCACACAGATAGGGTATATATGTGCAGGCGTGCGTGTGTGTGTGTGTGTGTGTGTGTGTGTGTGTGTGTGTGTGTGTGTTTGTGTGTGTACACATGCACACACACAAACACACACAAACTGTATTTTTAAAAATACATTTTTTTTTATCTTATATGGTATCTAATACAACTTTTTCCCTAACACGGGATCTCATTACACAGCTGTGCCTTTTGCTATGTAGACCAAGCTGGCCTTGAATTCATAATGATCTTTTTGCTTCTGCCTACTGAATGTGGGGATTAAAGATGTGCTGCATCACATCTACCTTATTCATTCTTTTTATTTACCTTTTACTTTCCTTTGAAGTGGGAGAAAAGAAATGCAGCCGCTAAACCCAGGCACTAGTTAATTCTCATTGTTAATTTCTGACCCAGTAGTTACAAACAGAAGAAACTTAATACCAATATTTACCTGTCAGAAATGTGATTGGAAGAAGAAAGGTAGCTTCTGCATAGTATTTCCTTTGTTTTAAAATATTGTTATCATTGTTATTTTAATTATTTGTGTGTATGTTTATATGTATAATGCATGGTGTGTGTGTGTGTGTGTGTGTGTGTGTGTGTGTGTGTGTTCATGAGATGGCATAGATGAGTGAGTGAGTAGATTTCAGAGGATAACATCATGGAGTAGCTTCTTTCCTATCATCTTTGCATGGCTTTGACATCTTGAACTCAGGTCTCAACTAGGTATGCACTACCAATGTTATTATATACTGTGCGTTTTGCTGGCTCTAACTTTTTTCTAAACCGCTCCAAATATACAACATAAATAATGGTTCTAGTAATATCACATATGCTTCCTTGCAGATCTTGCATTAAATGAATGTATTCTGGTATATTCTTTCAGTTCTTAGTGTTAGGGTCAGTGTGTCTGATCTCTTCTTCATGTCTAACAATGAATATTCACTGGCTATCTAGTGCATCTCCATATTGATAATGATCATGAGTTCAAGGTTGGTAAGTGACATTAGATTTACTACATTAGTTAAGTTGGAATCTGCCCACCATTGGCTTTCTGATGAGCAAGACAATCTCAGAGTATAAGTATACAATGGCAATTTCTCTGAACATTCTTACTGGTTTCATAAACTGTGAGTATGCTGTACCTGTTGAACAAATAAACAAAGCTGGATGTGATATCTAACTTCAATTGACTGTTACATAAAACTAACGAAAGTGATTTCCATTCTCTTCTAGGAAATGAACAAGAAACTGTAGAAACAGAAGACAGAAAAAGCTAACAATGATTTTCTTACTCATGAATGAAGCACTATCAAGATTGGTGTGAGCTGTTGCTACAATACATTTGGGAAAATAAATCATTTTCCCTTTCTGGTTTCACTGAAATCCACCTCTATGCACTTAGGCACTGTATCACCTTAATTTTTGTAAAGAACATATGTTTGGAAGCTGGGGTGTATGTTGAATAAATCCTAATGGGAAAAGGAGCTCATTGGAGAATGGAGGAAGGTGGACAGTCATTTGGACTTTATCTTTGTCATCAGCTACTTTATATGTGGATAGCTGAGAGAATGTGTGCACACTCATGGGCATACACATGTAGAAAGGTGTGATTTGTATTTTGTCTTAGGCTTCCTTTCCACATTTCCCCAGCACAGTTCCACTTTTCTCCTACTCAGTCAAACTGAATTTTTGATGGATGCTCATCAGTGTTCCTTAGCAAAGTGCATTGTCCATATTTTCACACTCACAAGGAAAACGTCTCAGATGTTCTGTCTTTTCCTTCTGCCTTCTTTGTATAAAAAAGTAGAAATGTTCCATTATTACACAGAAAGAATATTTGTGGACAAGGTTTACATAATTAATTCTTAGAACTGTGTATATAGTTGACATGAAGAGGAAATTCAAGAATAACTCTGTGTTAATGAACTGGTTATGTACTCAGTGTACATACTAAACATGTGTAAACAAATGCATTTTGATTCACTTCCTGTCATAACAGACAAATTATGTTTAAGTAAAATGAGGGACATGTAGTATTGGTTACTTTTCTGTTGTAGTGACAAGATATCCTAATAAAAATACCTTATGGGGGAAAAGTTTTACTTTGGCTTCTACTTCCAGAGGGAATATTGTTCATGAGATGGGAAAGTCACAGCAACAGAAGCATGAGGCCAACCTGTGAGTCATGATGCTGACTGCTCATATTTTATCTGAACAAAGAAAGTGGTACTAGACTAAAGTCCCTCAAAGCCTGTCCCCAGCTCTTCCATGAACATCCTGCAAAACCCATGTCCAATGATGTATTTTTTTCAGAAAGGATACACCTCCATAATGTCCTTATAAATTTTCCAATAACAGTACCAGCTGGGTACCTAATAGATGATCAGAGGCATTTCATTACCAAACCACAAAATAAGTAGATGAATATGGTGTGAAAACTGAATGCCAAGTTAAAATTTTTTTGTAAAGTTAGTATCTTAGTTTGGTTTCTATTGCTGTAATAAACACTATAACCAAAAGCAACTTGGAAACAGAGCAGGGTGGGGTATGTCTTTAATCCCTGTACCCAGGAAGCAGAATGAGGTTGATCTCTGTGAGTTCATGGCTAGCTTCCTTCCAAGCCTTGTCTCAAAACCTCAAACTTAGATCCTGTCTAAAAAACAAACAAAAACAAAACAAAAGAGAAAAACAACAACAAAAGATAATTGATATAAAAGGGTTGATTTTACCTTAAAACTTACAATTCATTACTGAGAAGTTAGAGTAGGAATGCAATGTATGAATCAGAGTCAAGAACTGAAGCAGAGATCAAGGATGAACGCTGCTTCTACATAGTATGTATCTCCACCTTCCCTAAGATAGCACCGCCCATATTGAGCTGAGCCCTTTCATCAATCAGTCAAGAAAAATTCCACAGATATGCCTAGAGGCAAACTGTGGGAAGAAATTCCCCAATGAAGTTTTCCTCTTCTCAGATTACTCCAGCTGTCTAAAGTTGACAAACAAAACAAAACAAAACAAAACAAAACAAAACAAAACAAAACAAAACAAAAAAACTACCCAGCACAGTTGGTTTGAGTCCAATATATCCAGTAATTCCCCTTTAATTTATTGGCATCCTAAAACCACAAAGAAAAAATATTTTTGTCAAGTCACTGAAGAAACATTCTCTCAGCCGAAACCATCAAAACACAGAGATGCTCACACTCACAATATTTCTTCTAAAACTGAAGAAGTTTGCTTTTAATACAACTACCACAGATCTACAGGTGACAGGATTAAGAAAGTTCTTGGCAATTTTAAATAAGACAAAAATGTTTGTGATTATTTGAGGCATTGACATACCTGTGTTTTCATGTTAGTCTTCAAACTCTGCCTAAGCATAACTTCCTTCTAAGGAACTAAATGAGGTAAAACAGTTACAGTTTGTGTGAGGCTTTTATGTATTTATTTCTGGATTAATTTTCTGGGTAAACAGATATTAATATGGTGAGCGTTTTCATAAATAGTATCCCAGACTCCAAGAAAAAGAAAGCAGCAATTAAGAAAAAAAGAGGCAGCTCATACTCCCCCTAGATCTCCTTGCTGCTTAAGAAGCAAAAGACGTTAAAGAATAAAAGTACTAAGCAAACAAATATCAAATAGTTTTATGTTAAGACTGGAATTCAGTTGTGTGTTGTTCAGACTGTATGAATCAATGAAAATGCCTTAAGGCAGAAAGGATCCAGGCTGTTGTTTGAAGAGGAAGAAAGATGCGGCAGGGCACAGGGGTATGGAAGGAAAGAGGACCCTTGATGCAATCAAAGCAGGCAGGTGTCAGATGTGCTGGACTCACAGAGGCAAATAAAAATGAGTTTGGGAGACATTGTATTTTAGATATTCGTGTATCAAAGTGGCATCATTGCATTCACAATGTAGGTAAATTCAGTCAGGTTGCTGTGTGAAAAATGCATCATAGGGAAATTAGGAAAGCTCGTTAGGAAATCTCTGCAGAATTTCAGACAATACTGATCTGACAGAGTCACGCTGGAGTAAAAATGGAGAGCCATGTGTAGATTCAGAATATATAGAATTAAGAGTTAAGTTCTATAGTGATCAGGAGAGTTAAATGTTTAGGACACAAGACACATGATGGCTTCTTAAACAGCAGCTTAGTGGAACGGTGAAGACAGATGTTCAGAGATTTGGAGCAGTGACTTACATCTGTGTCTCAACCCTCTTGAGTGAAATGGAGATCTATATGACCTTATGTAATGAGAGTGGATGTAGTCCAGTAGGTAGACTGCTTGAGTAGAATGTATAAAATTCTGGGTTCTGTCTTAAGTACCACATAAAACTGGGTGTGGTGACAAAAATTTGTAATCTTAGCACTTAGGACACAAAGGAAGCATGATCAGAAGACTGAAATCATGCTTGCTGTATTAGTTATATTTCTGGTTCCATGATAAAATACAATGACTTGAAGCAACTTTTAGAAGAAATTGGTTGAGCTTATGGTTACAAAAAGGACAATCCATCATGTTGGAGAAGCATGGCAGCAGGCAGTAGGTGGCCAACTGTGGGTAGTCCATCAGAAACAAGAATGTGATGGCTCACAACTTCAAATACAAGAAAGGAAGTAGAGTGACTGAACTAAAAGTGATGCAAGGATTTTAATCTCAAAGACAGTGCCCAGTGATGTATTTCCTCTACTAAGCCTGTAACACATAAATTTCCTCAAACAGCAACACCAACTGGGGATCAAGTGTTCAGATGCCAGACTGTATGGATATTTCCTGTTTAAACCACCACATATGCCTCCATAGGAAATTTGAGAGCTATCTCCTATACTTAAGATCTTCTTCCAAAAGAAATGAAAATAAATAATACATACAAGTAAGGGAAAGACAAAATTTGTAAAGTGATAACAACTATCTTGTATTTCACAATATTTATTATATCTTTGTAGCTCGTTCTGAATGTTTATTTTGCATAGTTAATATAATTTACCTAAAACCTCCTGGTTTTAGAACTGAGATGACCTAGTCATTAATTCTTATTCCACAGTGGATTATTCTTATGCTTGAACAAACTGTCCAGACTCTGTAAAACTCAATTTCTCATATCTAAATCATATGTTAAACTAGAAGCATTAAATAAGATATTCTTTAATAACCAGAGTCAGAACTACTTCCAAGAAAGAAATGTACATATTAGTCACTGCAAAAAGTCAGTAGTTATGCTCTTTGTTTGGTGGTTTAGTTTCTAGGTGCTCCCTTGGGATCCAACTTTGTTGACACTGTCTGGCCTCAGTGGGAGAGAATGGACCAAACCCTGTGGAGACATGCTGCCCCAAAGAAAGAGTATGTATATGGGGGGGGCACCCTCTCAGAGGCAAAGGGGAGAGGAGATGGGACAAAGAACTCTGGTAAGGGGAACTGGGAAGGGGTCAACATTTGGAATGTAAACAAACAAAATAATTAATTAAAAATTTAAAAATATTAAAAATTAAATAGTTATTTAAAGTATTCCTTTTAGTTTGTTTGACTTTTAAAAGTAAGTTTTGTCTATGTGGCCCAGTTATCCTCTAATTAAATGCTGAGTTTATGGTTTTAAATTATTTATACTGCCAAGGGCTGTATTGCTCTCTATAGTCTGGGTTTGGTAGGGCACCATGTGGATGCCCATAGCTAGTACTTCCACAGAAGGCCAAGAGAATATCCCTTTTCTTTTTTCTTTTTTTTTTTTTTCAGCTGGTGCCTGAGGCCATGTTGATGATAGTGTCCTTGGGCCATGCTGCCACTAAGAACCATGCTGATGTGTGTGGCTTGTGTTGCTACCTGAGAGCATGTTAATGTCCAAGGCTTGTGATGCTACTGAAGGCCATGCTGATATTTGTGGCCCTGCTGTGGCTGGGAGCCCTGTTGTTGTATGTGGTCTGAGAACCATGCTGATGTGTGTGGCTTGTGCTGCTACCTGAGACCATGTTAATGTCCAAGGATTGTGCAGCTGCTGAAGGCCATGCTGATATTTGTGCCCTGCTGTAGATGGGAGCCCTGTTGTATGTGGTCCATGTTACCACTGAAGACCATTGGGATGTTTGTGGTCTGAGCTGCCGAAGGAGACTTTGTGAATGTAGATGATTTGTGTTCTTGCTAGAGGCCATGTTGATGTAGGTACTCTGTGTTATTCCCAAGTAGTTGTTGATGTGGGTGACTGGTGCTGCCACCCGAGGCCTTGCTAGTGGCCTTGTTCTTGTGCCTGGGAGCAATGTGGATGTTTCTGTTCCCACAGATCATAGGGATGATTGTGGTCTGTGCTGACAAAAGAATTCATGTTGTTGTTCATAGTCCTTGCTGTAGTCAGAAACCATGTAGAAATACACAATTCATGGTGCCATTGACTATAAAGGGAAAGGAAACTTATTTTGTAGTGATATTGATGACTGTAGACTCATGAGAATGAAAGGCCACGAAGGCTTCTTTGCTACCTTCTGCACCATCCACCTCCCGATGAAGAAATAGCCTAAACAGGAAGTCCATAATAAGAACTCGTAAGCATGCTGAAGTGTAGCTCTTCCCAGTTGATGGCTTCTGGTTGAACTTGGGGTGGGGAAGGAGTAAATTTTTAATGGATTAGCCTGTAACGGGAATTTGACTATGCCCCAGGGAGGATACGAATAGCACAATTTGAAATTGATTCTTTCTTTCTTTCTTTCTTTCTTTCTTTCTTTCTTTCTTTCTTTCCTCTCTCTCACTTCTGTGTCTTTTCTTCCTCTTTCTCCTCCTCCTCCTTTTTCTCCTCCTTCTACTCCTCCTCTTCCTCATCTTCTTCCTCTTTCTCCTTCTCCTCCTTCTCCTCCTCCTTCTTTATATTTTGGCTAAGAAATGTATAATTTCACCCTAGTCACAGCATCATCTCTAACTGTACTTTTGTCTGAAACCATTTATCTTCCCAGAAAGTTACTATACAGACTATAAAGATTACCTGCTAAATTTGATGCAATTTACATTCTGGTTCTTCTTTTGTCTTTAATGAGTCAAAGTAATACTTTACATTCAATGTTAAAAGTAGAAGAGAAAGAGATTTATGTGATTTACTGTTTTATTAGAATTCTGTTTAAAATCCAGATGACCCATAGGCTTACATACAATATGAAATCAAATAATGTTCACTTCTTTATTTTCAAACTTGAAGTTATTGATTTATATTTGCCAATTTTGCAACCAGAAAATGTTGTAGTAATTATTTAAAAAGTGGCCACAGGTAAGGCCGACTACCTGCCATGTTCTGTGGCCAGAGGCCACAGGTAGGTAATTGTGGCTGGAGAACCACAGAGAGGGTTCCTCACACCAGGCTGTGGGTCGTTGGCTGGGAATGCTCTGGGTTCCTCCAGGGGGAAGTTAGGCATGGCTGCTGTGACTCCAACAGCAAGAGAAAGTCCATGGGTTTTTACAGGCTTTAATGTCATGGCGGATAGTGGATAGATCTGGATGCACCCCCCTCCCCCAAAACTGAGTTAAATAGAGAAGGAGAGACGGGGAAGGGGCTGGGGAAGAATGTTTAATTGAGTCCACCCTCTGCCCTTCAGGTACCTCATTAGTATTTAAATCTCTCTAGGGTCTGAGGCCTGTTCCTTGTGACTGATGGTCATAAACTTCTCTGTGGGAGGGGTTGGAGGGCTAAAGCTAAATGAAAAGAACCAGGGCCTGGGAGCAAAGCTGAACTCCTGCTGTCCAATTAAGGTTCAGTGGTTCCAAGCTTGTTCTCAAGCTTGTTCAGTTGTTCCAAGCTTCTCACAGCCCACCGCCCTACACGTGTGTACCACAGCTAGAAACAGACAGTCAAAAACACCAACTCTGCCACCCATAAGAGGCCAGCGTGGGAGATGGCTCTGTCAATCTTCCACTCTGTCTCTGCAAGGCTGGGCATTGCCCTGACCATCCCATCATCCATGAGGTCTCAGTAGTAAAATGAGACTCTAATGCTTAAAGATTAATCAAAGGCTTTATATATTTAGTAATGCTCAATAACAATATGCCCATACAAAAAGAGTTGGATCCCAATTAGCTAACCTAAATAAAAGTTGTTACCAGCAACTGCTCTCCATACCTGCGTGGCTTTTCATCCTCCTACATCTCTGCTATCTGTAGCTCCTCCTCTTCCTTTTCCTTTTCCTCTCCTTATTCTTTCCACCTTAGCTCCTCCTACAAGAAAAAAGTGGGAGGCAATAGCTTGATGAGAAATTTCAAATAGATACACTCAATTTATTATTTTAAAATTTAATATTTTAAACTATTCTAAAAACAGCTAAGGAAAGCAGAAATAAAAAGAAAGGCTGAAGGAAAGGAAGAGAAAATGTGTGTTAGAGATGAAACATCAACAGTGTCTCTTTAACAATCGCTGTATATCAAATGCCCACCTATATTCATACACACACACACACACACACACACACACACACATTTGATTCCAATATGCTTGAAATATTTCATATACATTTTATAGATGAATATTTTAGTATACTAACACGAATAAGAATCTGTTTTATAGCATGAATGGAATAGAATGAATAAAGCAGCAATTTTAAAATTAATGTACTCCTCTAAACTCAATAACAAGTGTTGAATAAATTTTTGAGTGTTCAGTTTTAGGAGGCAATGGAGTTATAAATGTTAACAACATGTAAAAATTCATATAAATTATAAATAACACATGGAAAATTCCAGCTCTTGTGTATCTAATGAGTAAGTACATTTGATAATACATAAACAAATATTACTTGTTTTTGAGATATGTTTTGAAAAGATGTTACTCTGTCAACTGTGACTGACTAGGACAGTCCCTGAGCTAGCTTGTATGTCTTGTTTAACTTTCATTTCCTTCCAATTGAGAAAGTAAAATCTTTCCTCAGCATCTCAGCTAACCACTAATTGTATTTCCCTTATTTAGCAGATTTACATTCTTGTCAACTAAACCTGCTTCCTTCTTCTACTACAGAAGCAAAATTTCTGTGGCAATTAGAAATAATTGCTGTGATTTCTCCACCCACCTAACTCTGGCTTCCAACAGAGCACTGCATCACATTAGCCTTTAAAGACAAGAGTGCTGAAAGGAAAATGTATCATTTGAAACCAAAACACCATGAAGTTTAGGACCTGGCAATCTTTACAAAGTCCCTTTCTGGCTAATACAAAATACTGGTGTGTGTGTGTGTGTGTGTGTGTGTGTGTGTGTGTGTGTGTGTGTAATACATATAGCATACATATATAATATTATTTTATGTGTGTGTGTGTGTTTCCAAGTATCAGTTATATGGTATGTGACGTTTTACATGTTGTTAACATTTATAAGTCTAATATCTTCTAAAACTAAACAATCAAAAATTTATTCAACACTTGTTGTAAAGTTTAGAGGAATACGTTAATTTTAAAATATATGCACAGGCTTGTTTTCTTCAGAATAGTCTTTAAGGCAAGAGGAATTAGGTGAGGAGGGCAAGCAACCAACTTATTTTATAAATGTAAAAGTACAAATGGAAAGCGTCTTTTTTGACTAGTCATCTAACTAGCCAGATAATCTCCCAGTTTGTACCTCTGTTGTTAAGGATGACAGATTGTTTTATAAGAATGTAACTTGATCTTTTAGTAACATCACTGATTGTTGAAGAGCTGGTCTTTTTCAATTGAGTGAATTGACTAATCACTGAAGCCAGTGATTATTTAGTGAGTTAAATTAAAATAGAATGGGAGGTGAGGTCCATGACAAAAACCTCTAGAACAATGAAACTGGGCCAATAGGAAGAGACCATGAGAAACCATTATGGGTTTGATTAACCATCATCTGCTCTCGTTTGAGAGGTAGAATCAAAGTGTATGCTGTTGAAATGTTTGTTTTTATGAAGATCTCAAAGTATTTGAATATACTCAACCCTTGTTGGACAATGTCTATTTTCAGTACTTTGGGATTTGATGTTTTTAATCTCTTCACTTCCTTCATACTGCTTACTTGATGTAAATCAACTACAAGTAGGAGCACGACTTCATTGTCTCTTCTTCTAAACTCTAGTCTTACCAGTTACCTTCATAAAAATCCCATCAGTGCTCTTTTTCTAAACTCTAGTCTTACCAGTTACCTTCATAAAAATCCCACCAGTGCTCTGTGGTAATCTTCTGGACATTTTATGTGGAGCTCTGTGGAACTGCTTCAGTTTTCTTTGCATATCAATATACTAGTGACTTAGAGAGAGTTTCGGAAATCAGCCCAGAAAGGGCTAAGTAGAGTAGGATGTCTTCACATTGCCTTTGGCCATGTACTAATTTATTCAATAATATTGTTTACAACCTGAGGTTTGGAGACTTTTAGGCTTTAAGAGAGAAAGAGGGGAATTGAATCAAGCTGAGTTTTTAATTGAGAGGTGCTGCAATTTTTTCTTTGCAATTGCCTCAAAAACAGTCCCTTCCCAGTTTCTCTGTGGGTGCCTTCTCAAAGAATGGAGCAAATCAGAAAGTGAACATAGGTATCATGTGTGCAGGTAAAGAATCAACTTTCCAAGGCAGTCTCTCTTGCCCCAATTAAGAGAAAACATTAGAACTGGGTAGGAAAACAGACATTTCCACAGCTGGATCTGGTTTCCATGATCAAAGACTTCCTCTTTGGGGAAACTAATCATTTTTAAACCAGTGGCTGTTTGTCGGTAAAACTCAATGTATAAAGACCTTATTTTTAGGCAGAGATGCTTGAATTGGGAAATAGAGAATTTTGTTTTAGGATAAAAGCAACAAAGTTTCCGTGGTTAATGAGTGTACAAGATATATAGAGGGCAATAGTATAAAGAGTACTGAAAGTAAATTCTAAGACCTAGAGTCAGTGCTGACTCATTTTCACACTATGAAAGGGGCTATACTTAGAATGTCTCTTTCACAAGTTCAATTAATTCCTGTGATCTAATTAGTATTATTTGCCAACAGGACATCGGCTGGAGTGACCTGAAAGGAAAGTTTTGATTGAGGACTTGAATCAATTCACAGTGGCCTGTGAACTTGCCTTTGGGAAATTATACTGACCATTCATTGATGCAGCAAGGGTCACTGTGTGCAGCCTCTTGCCTAGGCAGATTGTCCTGAACTATACAAATGAGTCAACTAAGCATGACTCTAGGAGGGAGCAATGAGTGGGACAACTAGCAAATAATATCCTCTGTGGTTCCAGCTGTATTTCCTGGGCTAAAGGTGATGTCTCTGGTTGGAAGTATTCCTGCATAAAATAATATGCAGTCCTTCCTTCAGTTCTGTGTCTTGAATTCCTGTCCTGACTTCCGTCAGTGAAGGACTGTGACCTGAAAGTATAAGATGAAACAAAGTCTCTCTTTCCCAAGTTGTCTTTCACTGAAAGCATTTTCATCATAACATAAAGGAAACTAGACTAGCTATTATATCTAGTTCTTAACTTATTATATAATACTTGGAAAACATCCTCAGCATCAAAGTTTGTTTTCAAAAGCAGAAGATTTTACCTAAAAGTCTCAGTTCTCCATGCCCTCATTCGACAGGTCTAAAATTGTTTAGGCTCTGATCACACCATGCTGGCCTTTCTCCACATGGCCCTGGTCAAATCCAGTTTCTATCCTGCTGTGTTTTGGGGGAGCTTAAATTGTGATACCCTTTTCACCTGGCTTTAAATAGCCTGGGACAGTGGGAGGTTCTGGCAATGTGCTGTAGGACTGGGTGAGAGTTTGGCATGTTTACTTCCCTCCCTTGTTTTCCTGTCTTAGCACTGAGGCTCTATTGGTAGCTGATTTGGACTCCTCTAGGGTGGTATTTTCTGGCTTTAAACTCCTGCCAGGCAGCAGGCTCATGGGCGGTAAGATTTCCTACTTCTCTATCACCCTCACGACACTCTTCCTGTTTCCACACTTTTGGATATAAATTTAGTTCTTACTGTGACTATGACCGATTATTTTTCTTCTTACTCGGGTTATAAAGATCTGGCTGGTATATAGGGATCTGAATGGCACACATCACAGAGGAAACCATTAGCTGGAGAACAGGCTGGGTACATCAGTTCTCATTGTGGCTACACTAGATCCCACTCCCAGCTCTGCATGAAGTCATAATAATTGGCATGTTACTTGGAAGTTAGTCCCAACAGCTCTTCGGAAAGTTCACCTCAGAAAAGTACAGGAAGTAAAGCAAAAAATTTGACTCGGCTCAATTTATCAAAGTAACCAGTAATTTTGAAATGATGGTATTGTTAATTCATTTGTTTATTAGTCTCTTTTTATCATTCATCAATTTGAAAAGTAAGTCTAGGGTGCACATCTAGGAACTGCACTACTGGCTGGTAGAAAGTATAAACCGTATCTAGTTAGCATTTTAAAGAGAGTTTAGTAGAGGCTATACTTTCTGCACCAAGAAGCATGGAGTGATACCTTTTAACCCACACAATTGTGGTGCTATAGATTCACCTGTCATAAAGATGCTGTAGTTGTAAAAGGATAGAGCTATTTCTAGAAAGGTAGTCCCCTTCCAGGGAGGGGGTAAGAGGAATTGTTCTTCCTCCTAGTGAGTTCTAGAGATTGTCTAATATCAGTTAATTTTTTACATCCATTTACAAGACAAATAAACTTAGATGATGTAGTTTATAGAGTTCATCACTTTAAATGATATAAATAGACATGGTAGATAACTGTGCAAGATGAATGTGCAAGTCCCAAGAAAGGAGACTAGGCAGGGGCTAAATGACTTCTAGGTGACACCCAGGGGAGTTACAAAAAAAGCATCTAATATCCACAGAAATAACGTATGGCGACACATAAACACCGTGGAAGGGGGAAGCAACTCTTCTGATCTTTATCTGTGCTTTGATTGTGAAGTTATTCACAAAAAGAAATGAGAAGGGTGTGCCTGACTACCTGGACTGATGCTCCAGCCTCCAGAGAAGACAGTAAGCAGAGAAGTGTTGGATGACAGAAAAAGCATCTGAACAAAATGGCACAGCATGATTAAAAAACATCCCACCCGCCAGCTCACCTGAAATAAGTATCCTGGGATCACTTAAGGATTAACGATGGTAAGAGGCATTTCTTAAAAATGAAGTTTAAAAATCTCAGACTGACTAAACTAAAATCCTGTGATGCATATATAAGAGGATCCACTTGGTTTTCTGTTTCTTCTCTCAAGACAAGTGCCATTTTTGGAAAAAGTAGTATTATGTACCCCATGAGGACACTTGTAAATTGAGTGCAGTCACAGAAACCATCCACACAAATGCTGGACTTTCAGCTCTTGCACTGCAGTGTCGTAGTGGCTATCTGTCCTTGTGCTTTTTCAGTTTCTCATCCTAAGTACCCATCATCCTTGTGTTTGCTCTTCCTTCTGTATAATATCTGTATCATACCACATCATGCAGGTCTGAGAGATTGACCCTTAACCAATTATGGTAAGATGTTTTTCCTTTCCTTCACTCATGTTGAATTTATATCTTGATATCAAGTTTCTTCTGTCAAGTGAACTGTTCTAATCCTTAAAACACAGAGAAGAAAGCCTATGTGACATCATCATACTGGCCTATTTTTTAATCCCAGGGCTTTCACTTCATGTTTATTTCACCTTTGGGACTCATTACAAAAATTATAGGTATTTTTACTTTAAATTGTGCTTTGCTTTTAATTACGCTAGTGTGTGTGTCTGTGTATGTGTGTATGTTTGTTGCTTGTGTAAGTATGTGTGTGCATCTTTAGCATGGCTCATTCGTGGAGGTCAGAGCACTACTGGTGGAAGTTTACTCTCTCCTGAAATCAAACTCAGGTCATTAGGCATAGTAGCCAGCTTGTGTACCCACTGAGACACCTTACTGATCACCAAAAATAGTTATTAAAACAATAATTTGACATACATATATTGAAACTCTCTTTGTTTCATAAAATAATACAGTACTTCTTACTTCCACATTTTGTGAACTAGTGCGTCTCAGATGTTCATCTTTAACTGATAAATAGCCTTTTTGAAATAAAAGCATCACCAAGGAAACAGATTTCACATAATTTATGTTTTACTCTTTCCTCCAGTTCTGGCTGAATTTTAAATAAGGAAGAGATGAGACCTTAGAGTGCTATGATTGGAAGCAATGAAAACCACCTGTGAAATTTCCGTGGCAACTTCAGATAGTGCCCTTCTTTCCTCCACACATAGTCTCTGGTACAATTGCAAACCATTTGCTACTTGGAGATAAGCAGCTGTGTTGTGGACAATGTAATTATTAACAATACATTCTATAC
The DNA here is from genome assembly GCA_030674055.1 of Rhabdomys pumilio. Classification (NCBI taxonomy): domain Eukaryota; kingdom Metazoa; phylum Chordata; class Mammalia; order Rodentia; family Muridae; genus Rhabdomys; species Rhabdomys pumilio. The sequence continues at coordinate 14,050,668 of JANHMN010000008.1, read as the reverse complement.
TCTAGGAAAAATTGTGTTAAATGACTGAGTCTATAGGAGTGACAGTTGCTGGCTGTTTTGGCGATTCTATGTACAAGTTGAGCAATGTAAGATATTTTTGTCAGTATCATTAGTCTCTTCTTACTAAAATAATTAGCAGAAACACACAAGAGTGAGGGCTGTAATTCTAGATACACAAGAATTCATCTTATATGTTCACTTTTGGAGTATGTGTTCATCCATGAAAACATGGTGAAGAAATCAGGATCTTTTTAGATACAGTTGGATCTATATATCTCATCAACATAGAGGGGACACAGAGAAGAATGTGTCACTGTTGTGACAGCTCAAGACATTGTGTTTTCATTTACTATATAAAAGCAACAAAGTATGGGAATGATACATGTTAAAGTCCATTGCTTCTGGCATATTTGCCAGGTAAACAATAAAAAGAAGAGACAGTCACAATGTAATTTTATTTAAAGAAAAGAAACCTTATAGATATTTATAGTAAGACACAGCTTGAAAACATTTCCCCGACCTCAGGGTAGCAAGATGTTAACATAGACTGTAGAAGAAAAGTCTTGATGCTCATTCCAATTTCCAGTCATTGTTGTAGACAGTACTCAGGATTGTTTCTTTCCACTGAACTCTATCCAGTAGCGAGAATAATATTTATGGAACACATTGAATCTCTTTATTTCTCAAAAATATATATTCAATGGCTTTCCATTATGTTTAAATCCCAAAAGTATATTGTTACTGGACACTTAAGAGGTACATAATAAAAGTACTGCTCTGCAACCTGAGGCTCCTCCCCTTGACTGTCTTGTCCCTGTAGGGTAACATCTAAGAGTCCCACCAGCACATCTCATGGACTAGCATTTGTGGTTTAGCATATCATGGTGAAACACATGAACATGCTCAGCTTAGATACATGCTGTGTACAAGTACAGTAATACCCATCGGTTCTTGAAGGGACCTTTCCAGAAAACTATTATTAGTCATCTCATCTGTGTGTAAGACAGGACATACATATGCTTAAAAGTATGGCTCATGAGTGTTAAAATCCAGTAAATGTTACATAACAGCTCATCTATCAATCAGGATTGGAACTACCCATATTCTGTGCCTGAAGATCAACTCTATACCCCTGTAAACTCAAAAGAGAATCCCAAAGAACCCCAGCTTTTGAGGTCCGTGTTTGCAGCAGCTAGCTTCCATTCTGTGGTGTGTATTCTGTTTTCTTTTAAAGAAATCTACATTTCACTTCCGTTTGCTGCATCTTGTCCAGCTCATTGTTAGAGATAAAGCACAACTAAGCATCAAATGACATTACAACCAAGATTTTCCGGTCCTTAAACCCATCATTTACTTATTATAATATATAAATATGTATATGTGTATATGTAGACATACGTATACACACATATATATGCACATATGTACACATATATGCAAATATATACAATAAAGGTAAATATTTATATATATACACACATACATACCCATACAAACACACACACACACACACACACACACACACACACACACACACACACACATATATATATATATATATATATATATATATATATATATGACACAGATTGATAATAGATTCTTTAAAACTAGCTGAAATAAGGAAAAGAAAGACTGAGTTTCTCTCCTATTTTCTTTAGGCAGTGAATATGTTAAATGAGCTAAGCTGTTAGAACTATGTGAAATCTTTTGCTTTTGCAGAGAGGTAAGTTCTTTCTCTGGAGCTAGGTCCTCACCACAACTGTATCAAGGGGGCAGCTCCTAGGGGGAAAATTATATATATCATATTCTAATTTGGGCACTTATGCACTTCTTCATTACCCACAATTAGTGTACTTCCAGGAACATATAACATAGGGACCCCAAAACTGACTGAATGAAAAGTCCATCCTCAATGACCTTCAGGAGGTCTGGTAGTTTTAATTATCTTGTTACCATAGAGGCATCATTTGCATGCTTTATGATTCATTCACTAGACTGCTTTGGTAATTCCTGCTTCTCTGCCTGAAATGCTCCTTTAGAATAGTTAGCTTGTTCCTTTTGGGAACTGAAATGTTTCTTCATAAATGTAGTCTTTTCTAAGCACTCATTTATTTTTCAGCTTAGCACACATATTCCCTTCCTTAGACTGTAATTTGTAATGTTATGTAACTTTTCATTACATATGCACTCCTCTCCCGTGTGCACTGCGATGCTTCCTCTCTCTTCAGTTTTACTTATCATCAGAGTTCTTCTCCATTCACCAGCTGCCCCAGCCACATCATCTCACACTCCTTTTTGTCTTCAGGGAACAGTGCTGGAATATATCATGTCTTGGCTTTCTATAAATACTAGGTTGCAATTTTGGGTCCTATTTTCTAATAAGATATTATAACTTAATGGACTCTAATGTTCACATGGTATGACTTTTCCTGGATAGACCTGAAGAAATGTCTAATCATAGAAAGAGCACTAGCAAACTGAAATAGGATTTTATTTATGTTCTGCTTGGCAAAACAAAGAAATTATTGGGGTAGATTATAGAAACATGGGTGACAAATTACCTTTAGAAGCATAAGTGTTTCATAGACAGATGTGTTGATGAAAAATGTGCTGTTTTTGCACAGGTCATAAACATGAAAATAGTGTAACAGGGAAATTGGGGTTTCATTTTGCACATTTTTAGTTCTGTGGATAAAGGAATTAAAAAATGAACCCAAGATGAAGATGGACAAGGTCTTCATGAGAATTTAAGAGTGAGCAACAGGGCAAGTTTGCCAGACTCTAGCTTTCAGTTAGAGTCCAAAAAGTATGCAGGCTTAGAAATGAGAGTCAGAAAGCAGTTGTATGGGTGTTGAGGGACAGTCATCAGAAAAAGACTGAGAATACCTAGAGTGACCTAGAATCAAGGCTTATGATTTTGGCCAATATCTAAAGAGACAGCCAAGTAAAAAAGGAAAGTAATAATGAAAATAATAATAAAAATAATAGTAAAATTCAGATTATATTAAATTAAATTTAAAAAATATTTAAATAAAAAAATAATAGTAATTATCATTATTATTTTAGTTAGAATTCAGAAAAATGTTCAGAGTTATAAGGGAATATCTGCAAGCAATTCATTCAAGGGAAGAATATCTGGAGTGTATAAGGATATTATTTCATTCAGTGAATAATTTTTCCATCTCCTTAGCATGGCTTGAAATGACTCAGTTTTTGATCACCAGACCAGGTTATTGACTTGTTTTAACTCTTGGGGAGGGGGCAATATTATGTTTATACTCGTATGTTTTGAGTAGCTTAGAATATCATAACACCATGTAAGAGAACACAGATTCTACTGACAATAGAGAGGTAGATTCATTCAGAGGCATCAAAACCAACCAACAAACAAAAACAAACAAAAACAAACAAAAAGTCCTTCTACCTATTTTCATGTATTTAATATTTTGAATTAAGAATTAAAAACTGGAGCTCATCTCCCTTCTGATCTGCACCTCCACCTACACACAGAGAGCTGCATACTGCACCCAACCATGCACAGTCTAGCATATGTCCCATGAGGTCTGCTTTAACAAGGGACACAGGTGAAAACCCCACAGTACCCATCATACATTGGCTCTGCCCCACCCTGTCAGAACTTCATCTCCTTTCCCTTTTGCACCTCCACCCACACTCCTGGAACCTAAGGTTTCACTCCAATCCACACAACACAGCTTGGCATAAGTCACAGGATCTCTAGCCCAGGAAACACATCTCCATCTGCCCCTGGAAGTAGTGCTCCAACCCAGGACACCTTTGACAACCAACACTAGAGACAACCAGATGGCAAAAGGTAAGCACAAGAATCTAAGCAGCACCTTTTAGCTGGGGCAGACACCTAGCAGGTCTGCTCCTGTGAAGACACTATATACTGAACCATCTTAGAGCAGTGGTAGAACCATTGCACTAGGAGAGGCTGAGGAAACACTGCACTCAGAGCAGCAGGATTTCAGAATCCCAGAGGAAGCCTGAGTCCCAGGAGCTCTTCCACCCAAGAGCTCAGGATCATAGGATCACAGAGACATCAGGACTCTGAGTAGTTCTGACACAAGCAAGATAACTGGAAAGACAGTCTCCAGTAAAGACAGTGAGTGCAGGTAGTACTAGAGTTAACCAGATGGTGAAAGGCAAGCATAAGAATTTAAGAAACAGAAACCAAAGTTATTTGGCATCATTAGAACCCAGTTTTCCTACCATAGCAAGTCGTAGATAGCCCATCACACCGAAAAAGCAAGATTCAGATTTAAAATCACTTCTCATGAGGATGATAGAGGACTTTAAGAAGGACATAAATAACTCCCTTAAAGAAATACAGGAGAACACAGGTAAACAGGTAGAAGCCCTTAAAGAGGAAACACAAAAATCCCTTAAAGAAGTGCAAGAAAAGCACAACCAAACAGGTGAAGAAATTAACAAAACCATGCAGGATCTAACAAGGGAAGTAGAAACAATAAAGACATCTCAAAGGGAGACTACCCTGGAGATAGAAAACCCAGGAGAGAAATCAGGAGTCATAGATGCAAGCATCACCAACAGAATACAAGAGATAAAAGAGAATCTCATGTGCAGAAGATACCATTGAAAACATTGACACAACTGTCAAAGAAAATGCAAAATACAAAAAAGCTCCTTACCCAAAACATTCAGAAAATTTAAGACACAATGAGAAGGCCAAACCTAAGGATAATAGGTATAGATGAGAGTGAAGATTCTCAACTTAAAGTCCCAGTAAATATCTTCAACAAAATTATAGAGGAAAACTTTCCTAACCTAAAGAAAGAAATTCTGATGAATATACAAGAAGCCTACAGAACTCCAAATAGACTAGACCAGAAAAGAAATTCCACCCATCACATAATAATCAAAACATCAAATGCACAAAAGAAAGAAAAAAAATACTAAAACAGTAAGGGAAAAAATGGTCAAGTGATATATAAATGCAGACCTATAAGAATTACACCAGACTTCTCGCCAGAGACTATAAAAGTCAGAAGTTCCTGGACTGATATCATACAGAACCTAAGAGAACAAAAATGCCAGCCCAGACTACTATACCCAGCAAAACTCTCAATCACTATAGATGGAGATACCAAGATATTCCATGACAAAACCAAATTTATACATTATCTTCCTATAAATCCAGACCTATAAAGGATAATAGATGGAAAACTCACAGACCAGGTACCAAAGTTAAATCAGGAGCAGATAAACCATCTAAACAGTCCGATAAACCTATAAAGAAATAGGAGCAGTCATTAAAAATCTCCCCACAAAAAAAAAATAAACAATAAAAAAAAAAAAAAGACCAGGACCAGAAATGGTTTTAGTGCAGAATTCTATCAGACCTTCAAGGAAGACCTAGTACCAATTCTCTTCAAATTATTTCACAAAATAGAAACAGAAGGAACACTACTCAATTCATTCTATGAAACTACAACCACACACATTCTCATAGAAGCAGGAAAAAGGGGAAAACATGTGAAATGTAAACTAAATATCCAGTAAAAAAGATAGGAAAACAAAGAAATGTAAACAGCAAAAATCAATGCAAAATGGAACCTTCAGAACACAACTGTCTTACAGATATACTTGGTTATTCTAATAGACATGAAGAACAGGATTGTGAACTGAAATCCCATCTCATGAAGATGATAGAGGCCATTAAAGAGGATATAAATAATTCACTTTAAAACAGAGAAAGACAGAGTCAAACAGGCAGAAGCCCTTAAAGAAAAAAAAAAAAAACAAATAAATCCCTTAAAAAAACTACAGGAAAATATGAAAAAATGAAAAAATAAAACAAACAAATAAACAGACAGTAAGCCAGTCCAAGACCTAATAATGGGAATAGAAACAATAAAGAAAACATAAATAGAGGCAAGCCTGGAAATGAACAACTTAGGAAAGAGAACAGGAACCATAGGCAGAAGCATCACCTTCACAGTACAAGAGATGGAAGAAAGCATTTCAGTAATAGAATATACCGTAGAAGACATTGATATATTGGTCAAAAAAAAATTAAGCATAAATAAGTTCCTAACTTAAAACGTTCAGAAAATTTGGGACACAATGGAAAGACCAAACATAGGAATAATAAGAATAGAAGAGAATGAAGATTCCAAGCTCAAACTGCCAGAGAACATCTTCAACAAAATAGAAAACTTACCTAACCTAAAGAAAGAGATGGATATAAATGTACAAGAATCCTAAAGAACACCAAATAAATTAGACCAGAAAATTCCTCCAACCACATTATAATCAAATGTACATAACAATATTTTATGTTATTCTAAAATTTTTTAACAGAACAAAAATATTAAAAGGTGCAAGTGAAAACATCCAAGAAAAAAAAATATATATATATATTTATCTTGCTGACCTTTTAGAATTACACCTGACTTCTTAACAGAGACTCTAAGAGTTACAAGATTCTGGACAGATATTTTCCAAATTCTAAGATACCACAGATGCCATTCCAGACTACTATACCCAGCAAACTTCTCAGTCACCATAGATAGAAAAACCAAGCTATTCCATGACGAAACCAAATTTAAAACATATATTTCTACTAATCCGGCCCTACAGAGAATGTTAAAAGGGAAACTCCAACATAGAGAGGGAAACTATACCAAAGAAAACACAAGAAATTAAATCATGTCACAAAAAAATCAAAAGAAATATACCACCCATACACAGTACCATCTCCAACAACAAAATAACTGTAACAACCACTGGTCATTAATATCTCTCCACATGAATAAACTCTATTCACCAATAAAATGACACAGACTAACAGATCGGATACATAATCAGGATCTATCATGCTGCTCTATAGAAGAAACACATCTCAGCCAGAAATATAGACACTACCACAGATTAAAGGGCTGGAAATAAGTTTTCCAAGCAGATGGTCTCAAGAAACAAGTTGTAGTAGTTATTTTAATATCTAATAAAATAGACTCCCAATCAAAAGTAATCAAAAGTGATGAGCAAGGTCACTGCGTATTCATCAAAGAAAAAAATCCACCAAGATGAATGCTCAATTCTGAACATCTATGCACCAAATACAAGGACACCCACATTCACAAAAGAAACTTTATTAAAGCTCAAAACACACATTGAACCCTCACAGTAATAGTGGAAGACTGCAACACCCAACGCTAACTAATGAAGAGGTCATCAAAACAGAAACTAAACAGAGACACACCTACAAAACTTTCTACCCAAATTTGGCTTGGCTTATAGAAATGTAGGGACAAAGATAGAAAATGATGGTGTGGCCAAACAGTGACCCATCCAACTTGAGACCCATCCCATGAACAGGCACCAATCTCTGTCACCATTAGTGATGCTATGCTTTGCTTGCAGACAGGACCCTAGTGTAGCTGTCCTCTGAGGGGCTCTACCCAGCAGCTGACTGCGACAGTTGCAAATACCCACAGCCAAACTTTGGAAGGTCGATGACCCTTATGGAAGAATTAGGAAAAAGATTGAAGGCTCTGAAGGTGATGGATTCCCAACAGGAAAGCCAAAGATACCAACAAACTGGATGCCTTGGAGCTCCTGGAGACTGAGCTACCAACCAAAGAACATACATTGTCTGGGCCAAGTCCCCCAACATATATGTAACAGAGACCTTCCTTGTCTGACCTCAATGGGAGAGGATACATCTAATTCTACACAGGCTTGATTCACCAGGGTGTGATATAACTAGGGATGTGGGAGCACCCCACCTCAGAGGCAAAAGGGAAGGCTGATGGGAAGAGTAACCCTGGGGGGGGGGGCTGGGAGCAGGTGCAACACTGGATGTAAATACATGAATAAATACAAGAAAGAAGAAAAAACATTTAGAAGAGAGAAGTCCATTCTAAATGACTTTCATTCTCTACTCCTTATCTAACAAGTTGTTCCAAGTCAGTCTTCCTTTTCCTTTATACCACACACAGCATGCTGGAAGAGAGAGAAGAGTGAGAGAAAGAGTGTGTGTGGGGGGCAGGCACAGGTCTTAGTACATCACAAAAAGATGTAGTAAGTTTTCTTCCTTTCAATTAAGAGAATATTAAAACAAACCTTATTATTATTATTATTATTATTATTACTATTATTATTATTATCATTACTATTATTATTTGTCACGGGCCACTCTGCCCCACGCTTGGGGGCCAAAATGTTGAGGACCACTCTATCAATGTTGGAACCTGCACTGCCAAAAGCCTTAGGGGCTAAACTGTTAGAGCCCGCACTGCCTGAAGCTGCTCTGGTCCACTGGTAGGGGTTCAGCAAGAGAGAGAGTGAGGACAGATGCGACAGTGTGATTCAATCCCATTTATTCTTCAGTCTCTTTTCTTCTCTCCAAATCCCTAGTTCCAAGTCCCTAGTTTCTAGACTAATTCCTGTTCCTGCTGTAATAAGTCTCAAGTCCTAATCCCAGTTCCAGCTGTAATAAGTCTAGCTGTAACAAGTCTCAAGTCTTTCTCCTAGTTCTAAGTTGCTAGTCTCTTTCCCAGTTCCAAGTTCCAAGTGCCTGTCTCAAGTCTCAAGTGTCTAGTTTTCTGTCTGCCTCTAGCCTTTTATATGTTTCAGTTTTAAGTCATGCCTTTAAGTCATGCCTTTAAGTCTTGTCTCTAAATCACCTTTAAGTCACACCCTTAAGTCTCACACCTTTAAGTCTCACACACCCAAGGAAAAATCCTGGGTATCTAAAACAAGATGTTATCAGAGTATGTTCAGCTGTTGTAGGCTGTTGTAAACAAGTCTCTTGTCAGGGTATATGCCTCAAGATGGTTACAAGGATGATAGCCGCCTTCTGTCAGCTCCCCACAATTTATTATTATTATTATTATTATTATTATTATTATTATTATTATTACAGCAAGTTATTACTTCGTTATATGTGTTTTTGTTTATTTTAATTATTATGACTCCAGAGAAAGGTATTCGGGGAAAAATGTAAACAATTTTGCTTCATGAAATCTGTGGGTTATATACTAGACTAGGAATAAAGAACTACAATAAATAAAAGCAAAGATATGGGGAAAAAGAAACTTTTACATAGTATTGATTTTTAATATAAATTAGTAAACCCTTTATGGAACAATATGAAGGTTCTTAGAAACCTCTATTCAATTTGCTATATGATTTCCTATACCACATCAAAATTTATATTCAAAGAAAATCTACATATCACAGACATACTTATATACTTCTTGTTATTTTTGTTTGGTCTATATTGTTGATTAGAATGAAAATATACATATTCAACAAAGGATCTTTTCAAGAGATGAATGAACAAGGAAATTATGGTACATACATTTAAAATGTAGAATTACTTAGCCATAAAAATGAAAAATGTAATAAATTTACAATAAAATATATGGAATTTGAGGACATTGTGTTCAATGAACTAGCAGAGTATAACAAGAAGATAAACATCACATGGAGTAGGCTCTTTTTTCATCACTGTGAGAAAACATCTGCTAAGAAACAACTTAATAGAGAATAAGCTTGACCAAGTTTGCAGTTAAAGAGAATAGAATCCACCTCAACAAGGAAAGCATGGTAGGGCGTTAGGAAGCAGAAAACAGGAGGCTGCTAGTCATACTGCATCTGCATTCAGAAAGCATGGTGGGAATAGGAAGTAAGGCTGAGCTATGAACGCTCTCCTAAGAATGATCAACTGACTCCAGCAAGGTTCTACCTCTTAAAGATTTCTCAACTTCATCAAATAGCACCCAGTGCCCAAATAACACGAGGACCCAGTGTTCAAAAATATGAGTCCATTGGGATATTTTTATAACACATAATACAACATGTGCACTTTTCACAATACAGTATATTACTAAGAAAAACTAGACTTGGAGTTGGAACAGTTATTACTGGGTTGTATAATAAAGACAAGACACAGAGAGATATCAAAGTGGGTGATGATGTTCCACCCTACAGTAAGATAGTAGCTGCTTATGTAGAAGAAATATGATTGAAGACATAAAAAGTACCATGTTGAATGTGTAGGTGTTAAATTTTCATGAAAACTTCATGTTTATACATACATACACACACACATAAAACGTTTATCAAAATTAATATATTAAAGCTATAAATATTAAAATATATTAAAATTTCTTTGCAATTTTATTCTTGAGTTATAATATAATTATATTTCCTCTTTCCCCTTCCTCTCTCTAAATTCTCCCATTCTCTCCTTCTCTCTTTCAAATTCACATACTTTTAATCACTAATTATTATTGCATATAACATAATAATTATATAACTAATTATTATTGCACATATATATATGCAATAATATACCATGCTTTCTATATAAACATATATATATATATATGTTTATACTCCTAAATGTAACTGACTGAGCCTGTAATTACTCGTATGTATGTTTTCACAGCTGACTATGTGGCAGTTCACAACTAAATAGTGTGCTCTTTCCTGTGGAGAACAACTCTCCTGTTCATGGATTTCTTCAGTTATCTTGTCTGAGAGTTCTTTGTTTGAGAGGTGCCATCTCATGGGCTTTTTCTCATCCACTTTGATACATCTATTGGTGTCATCCTTGTTCATCTCAGATTTGTAAAAATGCCTATTTAAAAATATATTTCCCTCCTCTTGATTTGTAACAACCAAAATGTGCCTAACACACACTTCTTTGGTTGTTTTAGTTTCGTAAACTACCATAGAAAAACTTCTCTACAAACTACTAGGGTACCATAGTTGGTGCTATTAATTTGCATTTTCTCAACTGAGAGTCCATATTCCCAAATGATTCTACCATGTGTCAAGCTGATACAAATCTATTACTTCTTGTATGTGAATTTTTTTTCGAAGTTGGAGTTACTTTTAGTTACTTTTCTTAATAACCTAAAGGAGGACAGATTTATTTGGCTCATATTTCAAGATGATCTTGTCCATCATGGCAGAAAAAGAATAGCAAGAGGTCCATAAGACAGCCAGTGACATTGTGCCCACAGCCAGAATGCAGAGAGGAGACAGGAGGTCTACCAAGAATCAACTTGTTCCTGGGATAAAGAGTGAATGGAGTCTGTTACATCTGAAGCACTCTCTGTGGAGTTTGTGGTTGATGCTCTTCTGATTGCTTCCACTGAATGCTGCCACAGTCTCTGTTTCGTCTGAGCTAGAAGTCAGTGGACTAGAAGGGACACATTAGAGTCTGGGAATCCCCATGGTATCTTCACATACTGACTCCTTGAAACTGAAAAAAAAAAATAGCAAATACTGAACACATCTGTAATTCTATACAGAAGTCCCACAAATTCAACTGCTTTCTTTTATGTGTGGTTTTGGTTATTGATTTTAACTAATTAATTAAGTATTAATCAATTTCTGGATATTAATTTAATAGTGCACTATTCAATATGAAGCTCTTAAGAGAAAACAATAGAAGACATTTGGGGTTTTATTTCAGCTTTCCATTGCTCTAAAATTGTGCTCAGTCAGAGTAAACTTTACAAAATATAAACCAGTTGAGGCAACTGTCAACAACTGAAGTGAAACTGTTCTTTTATATAAACAGAGTGTATTCTACCCCGTTTCCAGGACATTTTCTTCTCTGTTTTGAAAGGAGAGACTGGTTCCACAGGATTATATGTTTAGGTCTACAGATTGGCATTTGATTGTTGTTTTGTCAAGATGTTCAATTTTGTTTAATATCCTTCCCACCTCACTTTACAAATCACACATTTAATTGTACAGAGCAATGCCCCAATAGAGGTCCCAGAGATTGCTTCAGAAACCTGCTGATTACTCATATTAAGAAAAAGACATTCTAAGCAAATAGAAGTGTTTACAGTAAGATAGCTTTGTTTCTGATTTATAGGTTTCTTTCATCCAGTCTCTTTCTTTCTACAAAGTAATAATGTAAGGCACAAAGTTGAAAGAAAAAGTAAAAAAAATAAACAAGGTAAGGAAAATATATCTTGGCTCTATTTGTGTCAAAATAGCAATAAACTGGAAAGCTATATTCAGCCAAGGTGATATTTGAATTCCATTTATAAAGGCTAGAGTCCCTGGCCTAATGTTCGTTAGCTTTGTCCCTGTTGCCTAGCTACTGGTTTATAATTTTTGTCTCTGAGGATATTGATGGCTCTAATGGAGTGAGCAGCGACTGAGGGCCTAATGAAAACACTTTAAAATCTCTGTTCAAAAATGTTAACATTTTATGTACATGGCTGGTGTTGTTGATTACACGGATCTGGAAAAGAAATGGCTTTAGAAATGAAAATCAGTGAAAGTCAGTTTGATAGGTGTTTTAAAATATTCCACACCCGTTCTGTTTGGTAAGTCTGTGGCTTAAAAATTATTTAACAGAGAGGTGTGAGTGTGTGTGTGTGTGTGTGTGTGTGTGTGTGTGTGTGTGAGAGAGAGAGAGAGAGAGAGAGAGAGAGAGAGAGAGAGAGAGAGAGAAGAATATTATTGAACTAATTTGAGTATTTTCCCTAATATATATCGAAGAAGTGTGGAATTGGCTGAGTTTTTCTACAATGAATATTAGTAGCCACTGTGATGAGCAGTGGGTAAGATTAAAAACTGGACATAAGAAATAATGCTATATTCTGGACTCTCTCCTCCATCTCCCTCTGTCTCTCTGTCTCTCTCTCTTCCTCTCTGCCTTCCTCTCTCTCTCTTCCTCTTCCTCTGTCTCTCTCTCTGTCTCTCTGTCTCTCTGTCTCTCTCTGTCTCTCTCTGTCTCTCTCTCTCTCTCTCTCTCTCTCTCTCTCTCTTTCTCTAACATTTTTTTGTTTCTACATTCATCTGTTTGCATATAAAGTATTTTTGGTCTTGATGATTGAGTGCAAAATTTTCCAGATATTTACAGTATTCAGGTGCTCTAGAGGAGTCAACACACACACACACATACACACACGATAATGGAGATCTGTTGGAATCCATGACATGGGTTGCATAGTGTAATATTATCTAGAATTTCTGGAGAGCTGCTGGTCTTCAATTCAAGTAGCACTACTAAAAAAGCTGGTTTCTGGTGCCAGAAAATATGTTGAGTAGCAGTGTCAACAATTGAGTTGTTGTAGTCAGAAGCAAGGAGGAAAGTGGGGAGAGTAAACCACCTGTTTGTCTCTTGGCTCTTTCTATATCTGGGCTGCTGTTGTAAATGACTGTCCTCTCCCTGAATTACTCATTCAGATCACTCCATCTGAATGTAATTTAATTGATTTTTCCAAAAAGTGTATTTAAAATATGTTTCTTGTTCTGTATGTTTTTATTTTTATTGTTACATGTTTGTTTTCTAAAGACAGAGAGAGAGGAAAAAGGTGTGAAGATAGATGGGTGAAGAGGTGGGGATGAATTAGAAGGTTACTGTGTGTGGTCAACTGTGACAAGATTATATTAGATAAAAAATATTTTTAATAAAAATTTGAAATAGAAAACACACAAAGAATCACTGTCCAAAACACATAAATGCTACTCCAAATGTCCTAAGGAGGTCAGTGAAGGATTTGAAATTAAAATTGTGTTCCCAAATTACATCTTGTGTATGGATGTTAATCAGAAAGCAGACATTATCATATTTCAAAAGAGCTAATTTCAGAGATGTAGAGACACTCTGGTTATGAGTGTTTTTATATTCTCGGTAATGTTTCATAGCTACATTATCATTCAGGGCTCATGATATATGATATTTCTTGAAAAGCAGTGTTGGAAGAGTTAGATACTTCTTAAAAGGTACCAATTCCTGTTTAGTACTAGATAGATGTGGTTTCAATGAAAATGGCCCTACAGTCTCAAGAAATGACATTATTGGAGGTGTGGCTTTCTTCGATTAGGTGTGGCCCTAGGGGAGGAAGTGTGTGACAGTTGGGCTTTGAGAATTCGAAAGCTAAAGCCAGGCCCAGTATCATTCTCCCTGCTGTGGATCCAGATGTAGAACTCTTAGCTCTCCTCAGCACCATGTGTGTCGATGTGCTTACTCTTCTCACCATGCTGATGATGGAGTAAATCTCTGTACTGTAAGCTAACCCCAATTAAATGTTTTTCTTTCTAAGAGTTGTCATGGTCATGGAACCTATTCACATAATAAAACCCTAATTAAGACAATATATGAACACTATTAAACACTGTAGTATTTGAAAGAAATGAAGATTTTGCATCACCTTGGATGACTCAGGTCAAAATGTCTGAGAAGTAACTTCTTTATATTGAGGTATTATACATATTGATAACTTGAAGTTTAGAACAAAGCTTATTACTACTTGACATTTGGGGGCCTGATAGCTCTAAAGAATCTTATCTACATTGGTATTTGGGGCCCTTGGCTGCATCCCAATCTCTATCCACCAAGTATCTTCAATGTGTAAACTGAGACAACCAAAACTATTTCTACATGACCTTTTTCAAATGACTTTGAAGGGGAAAGATCAAATCTAAGTTTAGAATTATGATTCTCAAACATTAGCATTTAACTTTATCTAGAACATGTTAAAATGAAGATTTTTGTGCCCAATCACTGCAGAGGTAGATTTGAGAAGTACATGGACAACTCATGCAGTCAGTACTTTACCACGAACCTTCTGATGAGAAAAGCCTTTGGAAGTCACATTTTGAGTCGCTGATTCTCTGGTTCAATTTTGTTTTATTTTGGTTTATAAGTCTAATCCCAGTGACTGACTGTATTCCAGCAAATGCTTCCATTACCTAGTTTTATCTGGAGTGAACATGAAAATTCCACAAGGGACTGGCAGAATCGTAGAGTGCTGGCTGAGCAAGAGGATTTCTGAATTTTAAAGATGACAGAAATCTTATAAGGTCTGTTTAAAAGGCTTTACCAGAGACTGACCAATACAGATGGGGATGCTTCCAGCCAATCATTGGACTGAGCATGGTGGCCCCAATGGAGGAGTTAGGAGAAGAATTGAAGAAGCTGAAAAAGTTTGCAATTTTGTAGGAAAAACAACAATATCAACCAACCAGACTCCCCAGAACACCCAGGGACTAAACCACCAAACAAAGAATACAGATGGAGGGACCCATGGCTCCTGCTGCACATGTAGCAGAGGATGGCCTTATCTTGCATGAATGAGAGGGGAGGCTTTTAGTACTATGAAAGCTTTATGCCCCAGCATAGGAGAATGCTGGGGAGTTGAGTGGGGAGTGCATGGATGGGTGGGAGAGCAACCTCATAGAAGCAAGGGGGGAATGGGGATGAGATAAGGAGATAGCAGAGTGAAAACTGGGAAGGGGGATAACATTTGAAATGCAAATAAATGAAATAAACAATAATTTTTAAAATATTTATTTATTTATTTATTTATTTAATTAATTAATTAATTTTTTTTACAAAAAAGCTTTAACCCTGTTCTCTATCCTCTTCATAATATAGATATGGGAGATTCTGTTTCCAGGATACATTGTTTCTTTAATTCCACCACTTCTGGTTTTATCATCAGAGAAGCTTTTGTAAACCAGGTGCTAAATAGGCCTACCACAGTCCCAAATCTCATGCTACTTTTTCATATAAAACATATGTAAAGTTAATTTCTTACAACCGTAAAGCTCTGTAGCCTACAAAATGTTGTAAAATTTATATCTGCAACACAACGAAACATCACTAATATATAATATGGATCATGTGTGATGGCTTGTTCCTACCAAAAAAGGGAGGAGAATAGCATGAGATTGGCATTTAACCACTGTGAGCAAATCATATTCAGAGATGTCTAACAATCCTTCCTCTTTTCCGAAGTTAGGTTTCTGTGCCCAGTGCTTGGAAAGCTTAGTGTCCTAGAGTTACTTTTAAAGTTTATGATAGTGCTTTACACGTTCAGTGTGCAATAGTGAGTATAAAAGTAGGATTCATAGCTGCAGCAACAGTAGCAGTGATAAAGCGTAGTGCCTGGAAAACATAACCAGCTATCTGAGACTTGAAAATGTCTACTGGAGAAGTGGTTTCAAGACCTTCAGGCCTATGGGTATTTGTGTATTAGCAGCTTCTAAGATACTGCACTTGCAGTCCTTGCAATCATGTCAAGATGTTTGGGGATAAGAAAAAGCCACCAATATCCTTTAAAGGGTCTTAGTGATCCCAATAGAAGACATAACTTGGGAACCACCATAATGGACTTGTATCATTCTGAAGTTTTCACAAATTGTTATTATGAGTTTCAAGAGATTAAAATGTCCCTGAAGATATGGACTAAACTTGTTTGCATACACACACACACACACACACACACACACACACACACACACACACACA
>JANHMN010000008.1:13984845-14034373 GCA_030674055.1 Rhabdomys pumilio | reverse complement strand
ACACACACACACACACACACACACACACACACACACACACACACACAAAATGTAGAACAGATCAGATCAGTTTTGAACTTACAGAGATTAACCTTCTACCTACATGTG
Organism: Rhabdomys pumilio; assembly: GCA_030674055.1. Lineage (NCBI taxonomy): Eukaryota > Metazoa > Chordata > Mammalia > Rodentia > Muridae > Rhabdomys > Rhabdomys pumilio. The sequence continues at coordinate 14,034,265 of JANHMN010000008.1, read as the reverse complement.
ATCCCTAAGTGGTAGGATTAAAACTCTGTGCCACCACACTCAGATAACAGTCCCAAATACTTGAAATCACATCTTATATTTCCTTTAGCAGATTCTGTTTAATTGATTTACTTAATTGGTAATTTAAACACATCAACCTCTCACAATTATCTCATTTGCCTGCATAAAACTAAGGAGGGCTAGAAAAGCCAAAACCACCTCAATATACATTATATATATATGTATGTTCATGTATATGTATATTTTATTTGTATGTCATATGTCTGTATGCAAACACACTATAGTATAGTATACTATCAATCATGGGAGTTATAAGGAGGAAGACCAAAAGATTTTTACTTAAAACTTTAATAATCCATGTTAACCTGTGGTCATAGCTTTCTGTGAAGATTTCCTATGGTTAGACCTTGTTCTCCCAACCACAAATCACTACAAAATATGAAGTTTTCTTAAGAAGATTAAAAGACAGCGCTATGGAGAACACTTTTGTATATTGTTCTGATTGGTTTTTGACACAGTCTTGAGTTATCTGTTTAGAGAAACCTCAACTGAGAAAATACCTTAATTACATTATTTGTAGAAAAGTCTGTAAGGTATTTTATTGTTTATTGATTAATGAGGCAGGCAGCCCATTGTGGCTGGGGTCACAATGGTCAGGTGATCCTGAATTATTTATGAAAGTAGGCTAAGCCAGCTTTGTTGAGCAAGTAAAGAAACAGAGTTCTTAAATGGTGTCTGCTTCATTTTCTTCCTCCAGGTGTCTGCATTGAATTCTTGAACTGAGTGATGAGAGTTACCATATGAGTTAAACCCTTCTCCCACATATGCCTTTTGGTGATGATTTTACTCAATGCAATTGGGAACACTGACTGAGGCAGAAATTTGTAACAGGTTTGTGGAGTATTGCTGTGACATATGTGACCATGTTTTGTGGAAGGATTGTGGAAGAACTTTGGAATTTTAGAAAATTTTATGTCAATATATGTTTTTAATATACTTTGTTCTTTCTCTAATACTTAAAGTGTGTGTGTGTGTGTGTGTGTGTGTGTGTGTGTGTGTGTGTGTGTGCGCGCGACTATAGTACCTGTGGCGAGAAGAAAAGAGTAAAAAAGAGTGTTGGATCTCCTGAAGCTGGAGTTGCAGATGGTTGTGAACTGCCCATATAGATACTGAGAACTAAACTTGGGGCCTTCCCAACTATGTACTGAAAGCTTTCGAATACTGGCTACCTTCCAACCCACTGTTGACCATTTTTCTTCTTATTCTTCACTAAGCTATAACACAAACTGTTATGTCATTTAAGGTACATAGGAAACAAAGAGGAATAAAATGTAGAGCCTGTCCCCAACTTAGTGAGACTGTACCAATAGCTGAGGGAACCTAAATAGATAAAAATGATCATTGACTAAAATGAAACATACTTCTCTGGAAACAATTAGCCTAGGAAAAAGAATGCAATTTGTCCAATGCTTCCTGACACCAGAAAATTCTCCAAATCTAAGAAAAAGAAAGAAACAGGTGTAACAGCAGGAACATCACTTGTTCAAGTTGAAATTAAATTATTTGCAGATGATTGGCCAAAAAGTTAGGTATCAACCCATTTGGAAGTTATGCCATCTACTGATGACACTGAACACAGAGAATTCCATTGCTGATCTAAAGCAGTGGCCTTCTCTAGAGAGGAGATTGACACCATTTCCTTTAAAGTTGTATTTATTTATTGTGTGGGTGTATACGTGTATATGAACATGTCTCAGAATATGTGTGGAGGCCAGATGGCAATTCTAAAAATCAGTATTTTTCTTCTTATTCTCCTGTGTGTTTCCCAGGTTCAAACTCAGTTTACCAGGCATGTTGAACCTTTCTCCACTGAGCCATTTCTCCAGCCCATAGAGTATTTATGTATTTCTATGCGACTCCCCAGAAGAAAGACTTACTGATACTTCCAGACAAAAACTTGATCTAGGAAAGGGGTTATCTTTCCTACTTAGTATCTAGTTAGCTGGCTTTCTTCTTTTTTTCTCTAGTTGTCAGATGCCAGGTTTTAAATAAAAAAATAGCTTTGGTGACCTCTACAGTTGTATACTGTTGAGGTCAGGGCCTATTAATAATGTATCAGCAGGGTATCCATTATTAATTCTTACAATCCGCAGTAAACAATGAGGAACTAGCTTTATCTCTTTTGCCTCCTCCACTGGAGGCACTCAATTTGTCAGGTGAATTTCAAAACACTGCAACTTCCTTCTCTATATATTCCATAAAGCTATGATTGGAAACTTCATCACAAAATATTTTTGTACTGGGTCCTAGTGGAAGTCTCAGCATGCTGTTTATTTCTAAGAAAATAGAATTTTAAAGATGTATTGTGCTGTAGCTTGCTGGACAATATTCAGAGAACTGGAACATCCTCTATAAAACCCACTAACCACACAGTCCAAAGCACAAGCAAATCAAACAGCACTAAAATCCTACTCTTCAATCAACACTATATCCAGGCCTGTCATATCTCTACAACAGCTGCGCCAGAAATGACTCTTGCATAGAGGCAGAGGGGGTTTCTTTTAAAGTATGATGCATGCACAAGTGACTTGCAAAAAAAAGAAAGAAAGGAGAATAATAAAACTTTGCAATCTTTTCCAATTTTCTCTCTCCATATTTAATGGTGCCTGGCATTTCTATGGATGACATTTAATATTTGAAAGGGCATAATTTCCTTCAGTGCATGGAGGAGTTTCTGTTATGTTTCTGGAAGATACAGGAAAAGTCATATCTTGGGATCTGCATTGAAATCTTAGCAGTCTGTTTGATTGGATGTTTCTCTGTCTTTAATCTATGCACATTGTACCTCAAACACATCTACATTAATTCTGTATTTGGTATTCCTTTACAAGTTTTCAGTCACTCACATTAGCAACAAAAATGAGTGAGGCTACAGATGAAGGTGATGAGAGCCAAGTCTAGTCTCATGCTTTCCCAGTTGTGTTCTTCTGAGACCATACATCTTGTAAGCTGCGTAGGATAGAGAAAGATGCCTCAGGGAGGCTGTAGGGAGCCCTCCCTTCTCAGATACAAGAGCACACTTTAGGAATGTCATACACTATGCCTTTTAGTAGAATTTTGCTGAAAAGGAGATTTTATTTGTTTAAGACAAGCAACAATAAAAGACTACTGAAATGAATTCAAGCCATTTCACAAGTAAGGAAAGTTGTAAAAGATCAGAGTTTTGCCATTGGCAGAATCTGAACATATGAACTGCTGTTGTTATACTGAGTCTAAAGACACAAGACAGAAGGCATCCAAAAACCAGAAAAACACCAGTGACCATGAAGTCAAATGTTTATGCTAGAAGCTTCTACTGCAGTAATGAGAATACTTGCTGTAAGCTTTTGAGACCCACACAATTACTGCTTGTCCAGTAGAAGGAAAACCTTTTTTCACCACTTGATTAATGACTAAGAGAGAAGAATATATATGACCAAAAAGCCACTCTGATAAGAACTGAAATTTTCTATTTTTTAAACTTATTTTACCCTTCACTGGGCATGGAGAGATGGCTCAGAAGTTCAGATAACTTGCTGTTGTCGCAGATGATGTAGGCTCAGTTCCTAACACATACACACACACCCAGGAGCTTATAAGCCTCTATAACTCCAGTTTCAGAAGTTCTTGTGACAATTTTTAAGCCTTCTTGGGCATCCAGAAAACCTGCGCATAGACATACATGTTGTAAAATATGCATACCCATGAAATAATTATAAATATATATCAAAAATAGTTATAGTCTATAAATGAGTCCATGGTATAATGAGAAATAAGCAGAAGAAATACTAATACTTTCAAAGAAATGTTTCAGAATGTGTATTATTTTATTTATTTTCTTAAGTTTAAGAACCCAAAGGGAAAGGATAGAATGAAAAAAAGTAATGAGAGAAAGATGGCCAGAAGAGATTCCACAGGAGCGAGAATGGGGGAAGCTAATGGGTGGAAACTGTGATTAAAATAGCTTAAATACAAACTTGACTTTTGTCAATAAAATAAAAAATAAACAATGTTGGAGAGTGGTATCCATGCAAAAACCCACAGAAACAACACAAGCATCTGTACCCCCAGTGCTTCAGGGAAGATGGGAGACATAGGTAAGGGAGACCTTGAAAGCATTTATTATAGGTACCTTGGTGTATACAGAACTGAAACAGAAATAAGACACTGTCTGTGGGTGACAAAGAATACCCAGTGCAGTTCTTTCATCTTCACATGTGCACTATGGTACATGTGTGTTCATAATTTCACACAGTCATTGCCTTACCCCCTACCCCTGTCAAAATTACATGTCAGAAAAAGCAATAAAATAGTGAATGGATTCACATGAAATGAAATGAACTAATATGTTAATGTTATCTTAGGATATTCATTGCTGTGATGAAGAACCATAACCAGGAGCAAGTCACAGATGAAAGGGTTTATGTCATTTTAGAGCACTCAGTATACTCCATCAATAAGGAAAATCAGAGCAGAAACTGTAGGCAGGAATATGAAGGTAGGAATTGATGCAGAGAGTATACAGTGACTCTGCTTACTAGAATGTGACCAATGGCAGGATTCACCTGCTTTCTTATACAACTCAGGACCTCCTACCCTGACATGGCACTGTCCAAAATGAACGGACCTTTCTTATATTAAGTACTAATAAAAAAAAAACTGCATTATACACTTGCCTGTAGGCATTTTTCTCATAAGAAATTCCTCTTCCCAGGACACTTTAGCTTATGTCATTCCTAATGATGGATACTTTGATTAGAATTAAAGCCCAGGATTGCTGAGCTCATGGAGCATTTCATCATTAAAATGAAGTGTAGACAAGTGTAATAGTATACTACTTTAATCCTAACAATTAGGAGGCAGAGAGGCAGAGAGGCAGAGAGGCAGAGAGGCAGAGAGGCAGAGAGGCAGAGAGGCAGAGAGGCAGAGAGGCAGAGAGGCAGAGAGGCAGAGAGGCAGAGAGGCAGAGAGGCAGAGAGGCAGAGAGGCAGAAAGAGGCAGAGAGGCAGAGGCAGGTGCATGTCTCTGAGTTATAGGCCAGCCTGATCTGCACAGAGAATTCCAAGACAGCCAGATCTACATGATAGAGAGACATGTCTTTAAAAAGAAAGAAAATTTAAATATATAAATAAGCAACCATGTTTGTCTATTTCATTGAAAACTAATGGTTGACACATGAATGTTATGAAAGAGGTAACTCCCCTAGATAGCAAGTTTTATATGTTTTGAAAAAAATATTATTTTACTTCCTTGCTTCTCTTATAGAAGAGTCTGTATTTTGTTAGCAAAGTTGATGATAATCTGATGGCCTTCAAAATGGCAAACATTAATATGAAGCAGAAATATCAATAAATATTTGCACATCAAACACTGGTTGAGTATATATGTTAGGAATTATTTTCTAAATATTGTATTCAATATAGCTAGATTAAACTATCTTTTACAAATACTTTATGTTAATTATGAGCAGGACATAAGAGGGTGTGGGATCCCCTGCAGTTGGACTTTCTGGAAGTTCTGAGCTGCCTGACTTTAGCCCCAAGAAGGGAATTCTGATTTTGCACAAGAATTGTATGAGTCCTTAATGTCTAACCTATCTCTCTAGTCCTTAGAATCAAGTTTCTCAATGAACGTTTAAGTTCTCTCTCTTCTAGGGAGTCCATCAAATAAAAGTCAAGCTTTTCATGTTTTTATCTATCAACTTTATTCAAAATAATGTAACATCTGTCTTGCTTGTATTTGTCTTTCTTATAGGTAAGCCTTTGTTCCAGTGATGATATCTGGTTTTCTCTGCTGTCATATCCCTTTTTGACACATTTCCACATTGACACCTTTATTTGGCTCTTTATCTACTTATTTATTTAAATAACCCTGTATTCTTTGGTGGCTTTCTTTGAAGGACTTCAGCACAATATTAGAGAATATCTAAAACAGTTTCCTTAGTAACAATTTGAACAACATAGATTTTTCAAGAGAACATTTATAATTTCAAATAGATTATAAATGTAAGTCCAAACATGTGATAGTTATATTTATAATGCCAAGTAGAAAGTTTATATAGATATGGGAATAGAATTTTTGTTAGAATAATTTAAGGTGACCAATATTCAGTAAACTAGTGTGTTGCTAACTTATCTTAGTTCAGGAATACTGAACTGCAAATACATCCTCCAATATTCCCTATTCCATCTAAAATTTAAAAAATTATTATTTTGAACCAAATTTGTATAGGGAGTTCAAGTTTGTTGCTTTTGTTGTTTTGTTTATATTGTTTTATTTTGTTTTGGTGTAGTTGCTATTGATTGATTGTCTATATCATTTTCAGCATCAGAAGATAATTTCTCAGATGAGTATCTTATAAACTTACTACAGTTTATTACTTATAGTCTATACTTAGAGGCCATATGGCAAGTTTCAATAGTGGTAGAAGTGTGTTAACCACTTTGCACAATATGCACATGAACATGTAATGTGTCTATGGACAGGAAAAAGAGTAGAATAATAAAATAGGAAGGATGTACTAAATTCCATTAATGAAAGAGACAATAATAAACATATAAAAAACCCTGAGGCCAAAGGATGAGTGAGGCATATTCTACCTTAAAATAATCACCTTGAAGTAGACTTGCATCACTAAAAATTATAAGTAGCTAAGAAAAACTCTAACAGTTCTTGAGGGCATAAGGAAAAACAACCATGGGATGATTTATGAGACTATAGGAAGAAGTATTTAATTAGTACTATCAGCTGACCTTTATGAAACCATGGTCTAAGAATCTTTGTTTAAGTGTGCCATCTAGATCTCAATACTCTCACTGTAGCTTAACAGCTCTATGGTCCTCTACTGGCTATTCTTTTTGCTCAGAGTATTAGTAGTCTTCCTTTATCCCTCTGTGATGAGGCATCAAAGCCTGGATCCTCAGCCCACACATCTAGTGAAAGATGTCTACCAGAAGTCCAGATGCTAGGATATGGAATCTATTCATCTATTCATCTATCTATCTATCTATCTATCTATCTATCTATCTATCTATCTATCTATTTATCTATCTATCTGAATGTAGGTAAGAGATTCCTGAATGTGATTTTGTTTGCTTGGGTCCACAAAAGTTGGTTATTTGGAAAATATAAAACTGTTTCTATGTCTAACATATGTCCGGGACTCTAGACCCTACACAGGTTTCAGAAGGAGATTAAGAAGTTGAAATCTGTCTGAAAGGCCAGTCTGTGGATCTGTCCTCAGAAAAAGTAGAAACTGAATTTGTTATATGAATCATTGCAATAAACTCAGAATTAATCCTCAGATCATTTTTCACATGTACTTTCTGATTATTATACATTTCTTTCGCTGATTTCTTACAAAAATATTATTATGAAATATTTTAAACACAGAGAGGAAAACAGGGAATTACGACAACATCCAGAAAGATAAATCTCTGAAACTTTACTCTGAATCAATAAAGTAACTTTCAAAATAAACTAGTCATCATAATATTTTTACATAAATAAAGTTTGAAAAAACAATAAAACAATATATCATTTTTATTAATATGTAATGTTTACATTTTGACATACAAAGCTATATTTAAGAATGAATTAAAATGTTATGGTACAACATAAATTCTTTTATTTTTCTTTACATAAAAAATTCCTACTTTGAATTTACAGTTGTATATTTATATGATATAATATCATTTATATGTAGATACCCTCATATATAACTTAAAAATGTGTCCAGCCTCCACATGATTTCATATAAAATTTTTGATTTATTTTTTGTTTGTTTACATATGCTATAGTATATGTGTGGAGGTCAGCAGATAATTTGAGGGCATTAGATTTTTCCTATCATTTGAGCTCCAGGCATTGGGCTGAGGTCATAAGACATGGCTCAAATACCTTTAGTCTGACCCATCCTGCAGGCCCTATAATCAGTATTTATGAAATTTATTTAGTCTCTGGTTCGAAGGTATTTCTTCCAGTGAATGATGCATTAAATTTATTAACATGACTATTTTTTTTTGTTCCTATGTAAACCATTAAGGTATTTTTTCCTTTTGATACTTTGAAATGACATCTACCATTACAATAGTGATTGTTATCCCTGACTGTGAGACTCTCTTGTAAGAGTTTCAGACATTCAGCAATAATGAATACCTTGCAGTTATGTAGGGAAATTGCCCTTAAATACTAATGCCAAAATTCAGTACTTCAGATGATATAGTTCTGTTTCCACATCAAGACCAAGGACTGGCTGTAGGATCTGCATTATCTTGCTCATATGTGATCCATGTCTAGTAAAGAAGTTTCATAGTAACTGCTAGCTTCCTAAATTCATGACTTCAAGCACTTCTCGTATACTGATATCATCATGTAGAGTACTTCAAGTTTATTATCCAGAGCCCTTATCAGCTTTTTATTGGTTGGTCCATTATATTCATTCATTCATTCACTCATTCATTCATTCACTCATTGACAAATGATATATTTTACCCACCACAGAAGCATCAATTATATATAAACTACTCAGTCATTTTGTCAACTTTCTCTTTCAACTGTGTTGTAATATTTTTTCACTTCTCTCTCCTCAGTTCTGCTGACTTCTCTAATCATTTTGTCATATGGTAAGTGGAGTTTTCTTTTATCATTGAAAGTTAATTTCACAGCACTATTCTAAGTGATGGTTTTACCCATTTGTTCTGCATCTTTCTGTAGTTATTATAGGTCTCCAACTCTGATTATTAGTGGAACACACACTAATAACTTCCTGCAATTTGTTTTTCATTCTCCCATTCAAATATTTCATGTTTAGGGATCTACCTCCCTCTCATCACCCAGTCAGTATTTATTCGGGGGTGGTGTTCTTGCAAAATACTCTACCACCCAAGGTTAGTGCTCTGGTCAATTGTATAGTGATAGATTCCCTGTTATTCATTCTCGGCACACTATCATATCCCACATAATGATTTATTTACATCAACTATTTTCTTGCCTCTTTCAGGCCTCCTTCAAGGCAGAGCTAGTACTCCACACACATAATTTCTGAGATTGATATTGATTCTAAGCATATCTTAATCAAGTAATGGGGCAATCATGATGCAGTGATGTCCCACAGTTTGACCTGGGCTTGAAAGTCATATAGTCATTTTCACCTTAGGCCTCTTTGTATCACCCATCAGAGGAAATGCCATTTCATCAACATGGATCAGTGTTCTAGAATATTAGTGTTGCCAAGGAAACTGCAGTGTGTCCAAAATATTATTTTCCTGTTGCTGATTCCTAAAATCCCATCAGTGGAAACATAACAAAGTACATAATCAAAATTCAAGTACAGTTCACAGAAAAAATGGTAATTTACATTCACCTTCCCCACACACTATTGTGTTATTTTCTAAAGCAGATACATTTGTCCTGAAGAAAGAATAGTGTGTCATGTCAGGGATTTTTCTTTTCTTTATTTTTTTATCTTAATTCTACCCTAATTGAGTGTGTGTGTGTGTGTGTGTGTGTGTGTGTGTGTGTGTGTGTGTGTGTCTGTGTCTGTGTCTGTCTGTGATTTTATGTTACATTACAGGTATTTTGTAAATGTATTGTGGCTTCCAGTTTAGCATTTTTACAGGATTCCTAAGTGTGAGAATGAGTGAATCTCTTTGTCTATATCTGTTTCTTGTACTTTTTCTTGGGCATTTTATTTTCATGTTTGCTTTGTCCTAATTTGATGTTAGTTTTTATCTTGTTATATTTTTATTATTATCTCTTGGAAGTCTGTTTGTTTTCTACCAAGAGACACCCCAGAAATCAGCATAAAGGTAACTGAATAAACTAGAGACAGAATCAACATTTGGCCCCTATCACTCCTGAGCATATATCATAAGAATTCTATTGCCACAGAAGTATACTTCAACTCATGTTCAATTATCAATGGTTTATGGTTTTAAGATTAATTCATTTGTTTATATATATATATATATATATATATATATATATATATCAAATATATCTGTATTTGTATACACACACACACACACACACACACACACACACACACACACACACACATATATATATAAGCATGTGCATGTCTTATTGCATATGTGAAGATCTGAAGATAATGACACATGTCAGTAAGTATGTTCAGCCTTGTTTGGAATAGGGTATCTTGTTGTGCATGCCAGTTTAGATGTCTTCAAGATTCTGTAAGATTTTGTTACCTTTCTCATATCTCACAATAGCTTGTCTGCAATTACAGATTTATAATATTATGTCCACCTTTATGAGAGTTCTGGGCCTCAAAATTCCAGGTTCTTATACTTTCCTTGGCAAGAAATTTACTAACTGAGTCCTCTCCCTCGTCCCCACATCCATGTTTATTACATTTCTATTTATAACAGCAAGAAAATGGAATCAGCTTGCTCTTTTCCTTTATCAGTCTCTGTTTTGTTTGCTTCCTTCTTGGCATCTTGGGAGCTTCTCCCATTTAACAACAAACAGAAATAAAGCCGCTATGCAATTCATGTGTAAATGTTTGTATAAATCTATGTTTTAAACTCCTTTTGATAACTACTAAAGGACTAGAATGAATTGTGATAAGAATTTTGTTTTAAGAAAATGTCTAAGTGTTTTTCCAAATGGCTGTAACAATCCATCCTTATAAGAGTTTGAAGGTCTCAGACATTCACATGGTCATTCTAATCATGACCTTGCTCTCACTATTGAGTCCCTCTGATTCTCTAATACAACCTAAGAAATGGCCCATCCTTTTTTCTTTCCAGATAAGAGTTACAGGTATGAGCATTTATGCCATTAACTCTGTTCATAATAGCATCCAAGTAGAGCTAAGCTTCACATGTAAAACTTTGTTCAAAGCTTATTAACATAACCTTAGGTCTGTAATTAGTCTTTCTGAACTACATTAATACAAAGCCCCAGGATTTCCACAGACTGTGTATTCCCTCAAGCAAGACATAAAACACCCAATTTTGTTGATTGCAGCTATGCTTCTGATCAACCCTAAATGAAGGGTATTGGTGGGGTTTTATGCTTTTTTTGTTTTTATTTTGGAAATCATCTTCAATCAACAGAAGAAAATCATATTTTCTTTAGAATTGAAAAATGAATTTGTAGAACAGGGAAAATATAGAGTCAGAGGAAAAAAAATCTTGCAAGCAAGGCAAACTTACCACACTATTTGTCCAACTTATCCCTTTTTCTACTAAAATGCACATTCTAGTTCTGAAACCTATGATATTTATTATGCTTAATAAATTAAGAAAATCATGAGGCTCTTTTATATAAAAGCTTATTAATAGTTGATATTCTCTCGAAGAACACAACAAATAATACACATACACACAAATACATAATACTACATGCAGCAGTTTTAGCATAACTTACAGAATACAGACTGTGACTTCTAACCATGATGATCTAGACAGTGGAGAGACCGAGTATTCAGAAGCTGCACAGTTCACATAGCTGAATATCCCTGAAGTCCCAGTCTTAGGATGAAGATCTGAAGGATTCCTGGAGATACACTGGCTTTCCGTCCATGTTGGAAGTCAGAGGAAGCTGGGTTCTAATGTTAGCACAGGATGGAAAGAGCAAAAGCAACAGAGTATATGCATTTACCAACATGTCTGTGAAGGAAGGCAGGCAAACAACAATCTCTGCTTTTCTTTAGACTTCTTTACATCTAGGTCACTGATGTATGGTGCAGCCAACTTCCTAGGAAGGTCTCTCCTCCATCAATTCATCAAGGAAATGCCCTTAGAAACCTACCCAGATGCATGTCTCATAGTTGATCTCAGATCCAATAAAACTGGTAATGATCACAGCTTGATAATGGAATTAAAATATATTTAATGATATTTTTCTTCTCTCATTTAGGCTATTTGGCCTATTGAAAGAAAGGACATGTGCTCAAAGCATATGCTGTCATGTGTCACTGAAGAAAACACTCTATTTTTTTCCTCTCAACTTTTACCTCTGAAAATCTCCAGAAAATAAATCTTGTTTACTGACACTTGCTGTGTGCTTTATATATCCCAGTAGTTTGCCGAAGCATTAGATCTTTACAGTCAAGAGAGATAATGAGGATATGGGAGATGAGACAAACACCGGTCAAAGCATGATAAAAAAGATGTGTGCAGATTCGAAGGTACAGTGGCCTCAGTTAATGGTGTCTCTCATGCTTTGAACTCTCTGAATTCACTGTGATGATCACCCATAAAAAATTTGAGCAAAACTGAGAAACCTGTGAATGTAGAAAAAAAATTCTGACTTAGTAATATATAAATTAATATAAAGAGAGATCTAGGGAAATCCAAAAAAAATGCATAAAATAAAAGATGAAGGCAGCAGGGTTTGCTGATATTTTAATTTTATTACATATAGGAGTACGATGCGACAGTTTAAGACATAAATTTAATGTTTACCTTTCTTCCATGAAAGGAGTGTTTTCCATATTCTTTTCCTTGAACTTGACCAAGCTTTTGTTAACTTCTTCAAAGTTGAAAGTAGCACTTTGTGACTTTAAATGATAACATAAAAGAAAAATCCATTTAGTGTGTAATTTATTTTATGTGGGACTATTTGCTTTTGGAATCCCTTAGTCGTGTATGAAATCTCACCGTCTTGACGACGTCATTGGCAAAGAAAAAAGGGAGAGGAAACAGAAGTAGAGGAAAAGCTTCTACTGTTTGTTCCCTGGAACAGTCAAAATTTGTGCTCTTATAATGAATCACAACAGGCTGTGAATTTTATAAAGAAAATAAATTTATATAGCTTTTAATTTTGGAAGCTGATGTTTACAATTTCAGAGGAGTAAAATTAACTCCCTTTGGGAGAATTAAGTCTATAAAGGATCCCAAGAATTAAATCAAGTTTTTCTGAGGTTTCACCTAAAATAACTTGATTATCCTCTATTGGATTTCACTCTTAAGCATCCAAGTCACCTCTAATACTGCACTCCAAGCCCCAAGAGCTTTATTTATGAAATCTTTGTGGGCTCACTCCAACAATCATCATGCCTTACCATGCTCCTCCCCTCATCCACCAGCTGCTAAATACTTACCACTCCAAGCTCCATCACATGAGAATAAAGACCTTGATCTCAGGCATCGTTAGAATATAGGAACTTCTGCTGAGTCTTAATAAGCTTTTTCCTTATTTATATTCTTGTTTTAAAGACGTCCTACGGTGCTGTAACGTAGCTTATGTATGAGTTCTGTGCACAAGTTCATCTTTGTATAAAACAAGATGCTTCATTGAACATTTTCCTGTGTGTTTTCTGTCCTTTATCATGCTTCCTGTGAGATTTAGTAACAAATAGATGCATGTAAAATTAATTTTATTGCCAACAAGATGTCTCAGGCTCAGTTGGTATGATATTTTCTGTAAGTTTAAAGACCTGAGTTCAACCTCTGGAGCCCATGCGAAGATAGTAGGAGAGAAATGACCCTAGGAAATTGTCCTCTGCATTATGGTACCTCTTACACAGACACCACGACACTGCTACCACCATCACCACCACCACCACTACTATTACTACTATGACTAAACAACAATAACAATAATAATGTTAAAAATTAACTTCTGATAACCGATATCTTCATATTTGAAAAAAGCATAAAATATATTTTAGTTATCTACCCATGTTGCAAAATATCAAATGGAGTAAGATATTAACTACTTTATGTTTGATCAGGGTCATACTATGCAAACACAGATTATTGTTAGCAGAAATAATAATAGGCAATAACTATTGTGTACTATATACTGTTTTACTAATAGTCCTTAAAATGACAGTCCCCTTGGGTGTCACACACCTATGTAATTCCCTTCTTTTCTGAGGATTAAATGGTAAGGCAATAAGGTATAACTCTTGTTATTGACTACTTTCAGGCTTTGATGAAGCAACTGCAATATTTATGGGGTGGTTACTTTTAACTGCCAATGATACCATTGAGAGTTATCTGAAAAAGGATTCTCAATGATGGATTTCTTAGATCAGTTTAGCCTGTGGATATGTCTGCAGAGAATTAACTTGATTACCAATTAAGTCTAAAAATGGATAACAGCATTCAGATTTGAGTCTTGAACTGTTTGAAAAAGGAAAGTGATCCAACTACGAGTATACATGCATTCATCCTGTCTCTGCTTTTTAGCTCTGGATATAATTTGACGGACAGTTTCAAATTTCTACTGCCTTGGCTTCCCCACAATGAAAGACTGCAATCTGGAACCATGCATTAGCTGAAGAAATTTCTTCCTGTAGAGTTTTTGTCAGAACATTTTTAACACCAACATGGAAAAAAACTGGGATGCTATGACTAGCTAAGGAGAAAATGGGCCTTCAGATCTTCAGCCTATGAGAAAGTGAATTCTCCAATCACTACTTGCACAAAATGACTTTATGAGCAGATCTTGCCCTGATTCAACCTCTGAGACAGAATTGTAGATGATGCTGACACTGATGGATCACTGAAGCCATGATCATCATCACCTTCCTGATCTGTAGAAACTGAAATATTGAATTGGAATTATTTTAAACCGTTGTATTTGCAGTAGTAGGTAGCCAGTCTGCCTGCTTGGAGAAAGCCGAGGCACACAGATGATTTCTGTTTTAGTCATTGTTATAAAGCTATTAAAGACATAAGCCCCAAGGCAATGTTTATAAAGAAATCAGATGCTTTCTTTTTTTTTAAGTTTATATTATTTTTTATTTTACTTAAGCCTAGTTGATCTTTCTTTTCTTTATTACATGGCACCCTACAACTAGGCATACTTATGCCTAGGTGAAAAGGAAGGATTCACTTACTGGCATATGGCATAATCCCGATCAGGTTTCTAATGTGGGGAAGAGAACATGTTTGTGCTTTTTCTTCAGGATGATGAAGGAGCATGGTGCTGTCAGAGTGATTGGTGAGACATGCTGATGTGGGACAAAGAATGATGCTGACCCGTGAGCTTGTTGAGTGCCCTGACAATGGTGACTGAGAAGCTGTATTGAACATATGTTCCTGACCCACCTTTGCTTGGCTATATCCCATATGGGACAAGTTGCCTTGCCTCAAGTTTTTAGACCTTATGGGACAGAGAATCAAAAAGAGAAGTTATAATGACCCCTGTATTTTTCTTAAATGTGACCAGTTATTCGAACTCGGACTCAATCAGGAACTTTCTTAAAATTTTAGATGTTTAGACAATGATCATCATGTTGGGAAGAAGACAGCCACAGCTCTGGATCAGAAGCCAAGAACTTCACACTCACAGGCAGCAAAGAGAGAGAGTGGAGTGTGGAAAGAGGGAGGGAAGGGGGAGTAGGGGGAAGGGGGAAAGGGAGGGGAAGGGGAGAGGGAGAGTCTGGTGCAAGCTTTTGAAATCTCAAATCTCAACCACAGTGAAAAATCTCCTCTGACAAGGTCATAAGGTTCTAATAACTGTGTATCGAGTACCCTCATATAAAAATCTATGGGGGCATTCTTGTTAAAATCGCTACACTTAGTAATCTCAAAAACACCAACCACAATTTCAGTATCAGAGAAGCCTTCATATTAATATGAACTATCTTCTACATATCTGTTATTTGGAGATACCGATTAAGCTATTTCATAACACATGAGGGACTTTTGGAGAGAAGTACTGAATGCCATAACCTTGTTGCTGGCTGAATAAGACAATTCACAATTAAAAAACTAAAACATATTGTGCATGTTTTATTCATTACAATTGTTTTGAAATTATATGTAGTCAGGTTTATTTATGCATGCATGTGCTTGTGTGTGTGTGTGTGTGTGTGTGTGTGTGTGTATGTGTATGTATATGTGTAGTGTGTTTCTGTGTACACTCAGCCCATGCAGACATGCCACAGTAAATGTGTGACCTTGGTCAAACTCAAACTTGTGGCAAGACTCTTTATACAATGGACTGTTTCACCAGTCCTATGTTCATTTTTTGAAAAAATAAGGGGGGGAGGGGTCAATTACCCAAATTTGTCATAGCATTCATCTAATAGAGTCCTTTTAGACAGTCCTATTAAACATTTCTTTGGATCCTTCTTACACTTACCTGTAGCACAGCTTTTTCCCACAAAGATAGATTAAAATGCCTAATCAATAATGGAATCTATATACCAAGGTTCTAATGCTAATTGTTGAGTTCATTAGAGACAATGGGAATTGCTGTTTACTGTAGGCTAATGTTCTCATTTGACTAACTCCGTGAATGATCCGACCAGTCCCCTGATACCGTGGAATGCCCGTACTCCGGCGTCTACACTAGAAGTGCCGTGGGTGCACCACAGCAGGTATGATACTCACAGCCTTCCAGTCTTGCACAGAACAAGGCCTTCCTTTTGTAACTGACAGTCACATAACTTTGTAAAATCGAACATTGGTTCAAAATATGGCAAGAGTGGAATGCCATTCCAGATTTATTCTGGTATCATTTATTTCTCTTTTCTTCTAGAAGTCCTTATGTGCATGGTCATCACTGCCTGACTTTCCCCAATTAGTTTTATATTGTGGGATAAAGCCAGTTTCAGCCATAAATTGAATCTCGGTAAGTTGTATTACAGTATCTTGTATGTGCATAGCCAAATCAATATGTATGCAGTACTATTTCAACTTGTGCTAATCAGCCTCTTATGGTCAAAACTTTAGGCGGTTGAGATTTAAAAGAAAAATCTTTGAAGAACTCATTTCTCATTAAGCAATCAACATTACACTGTGCATTTGAATACACTAGCATCTTAATTTGGTTAGAATAAAAACTGAAAAATTACTGCCCACCAGGAGGAGATCTTCAGTAACTTTTCTGAGAAAGAGAGAGAGAGAGAGAGAGGGAGAGAGAGAGAGAGAGAGAGAGAGAGAGAGAGAGAGAGAGAGAGAGACTCATATATCTATATCTATCTATATATCTATATACTCAGATATATCCATATCTATATCCATATCTATCTATCTCTATCTCTATCTCTATCTCTATCTCTATCTCTATCTCTATCTCTATCTCTATCTCTATCATCTCTATCATCTCTATCATCTCTATCTCTATCTCTATCTCTATCTCTATCTCTATCTCTATCTCTATCTCTATCTCTATATCTATCATCTATATCATCTATCTATATATATATTTGCTGAGCAAAAATGACTGAGTTTGATAAATTAATGGGTCTGAAGCTACAGTAAAGGACATTATGCTTTTATTCTCAACTGCAATCTCTTTGAGTGACCACACAGCAACTTCATCTTTTGGTTTCATTTTGTTGCTGCTGGTTTTTGTTTGTTTGTTTGTTTTTTGTAAGAGGTTCAAGTGCATAAACCATGTTCGCAGTGTTTCTTAAAGTTTAAAAAGATAAAGTATAAGAAGAATGAGCACATTGTGTGTGTGTGTGTGTGTGTGTGTGTGTATGTGTGTGTGTGTATACACAAGGTGATTTTAAAAATGTCAAATTGTTTTCTTGTCTTCTAGAGTAGATTTTATCCATAATGACTTACTCTGTATATCAGAGATGCTAGTAAAGTAGCCAATTCCTAATGGTCATTGATAAGATTCTGGAAAAAAACTATTTATAACGTTACTATTGAATAGGTCATTAGGAAATAGTGAATGGCTATGCCTGTAGACAGAAACAAGACAATGAGAAGAATGATGACGGTGAGTTTTGTCCTCTCCACTGAAACTCCTGGTCCTGCATATTCATCAACATATCATTGTCCCATAATATTCTTAGGTTCAAACATGGATTATATTTCCCATTACCTGTCCTATGTATTAGAAAGTGCACTTTATGGCACCTAAAATTCTGAGGTAAAATAATTTTTGACTTAGAATTCTGGAATCAGGCCAGAAACTCAATCAAGTGTGACATCTATGCATATTTAGATGACCCAAGAGCTTCCGAATATAGAGCTTTCCTGCTGATTCATTTGAGAAGGCTCCTGAGGAATATGAGGCCAGAGGATAGTGCCTCTGAGGAAGTCAGGCTAGTGAAAAAGCACAGCACTCTTAGGAATTAAAGCTCCATAGGAAGTGACAACAAAAGACAATGCTCAATACCTCAGCCTTGCTCCTTCGTGTACCAGGTAGAATGAGATAAGCTGGTGGTTCCTTGCAAGCCTTCTAATGGGGTTGGCCAATGTGAATGGCATTATTGAGAGAAGGGTACTTCAAAATTCTTTACTGTAACAACATTTTAACAGTATATACAAAACTTGACTAGCATCTGTGTTGTAAGTACACCAAGAATTATGAATGCATGAATCATGCCTAATAATTAATGTGACATAAATCACACTGAGGTAGAAATAGCTTTTTCCCCCTGGGTTGATCATGATTTGCCTGTTTGTACAAAGTAAAATTATATTCTAATATAGGAAATGATGATATTATTTGAAACATGCTTATGAGAGTTAGAGACTCATTGGGGAAAATAAATCATTGAACATTGCTGGTCTTTACAATCTTCTTATTATCAAAATTAGGCATTCACTTTGAATTGATTTGTGTCAATCCTTTTCAGCCTATCAACTGCTCATGCTGTGAAAACATTAGACGAATGATGCAAACGCCAATCTGAAGCCCCAGAAATAGCAATGGATATCTGAAAAGCCTTACCATAGTTGTATAATAATTACCTATTATAATTATTATTATAATACGGATCAGATGTACAATCATATTATCGCACACATTTTACTGTTTTATTTTTTTTACATTTAAAATGAACAAATAGACAAAACATGGAATATAAGAATATTTTATGTGTAAAATATAAGTGCTTTCAACCTTGTATAAAAAGAAAAGGGAATTCAGAGGTCAAAGGGGAACAAACTCAAAGATAACGGTTAGTGTTTTCATCTCACAAGTAAAACATCCCATAGTAGCATAGGTTCTCAGACAAGCCAAACAAAGAATGGTGGAAATATAAAATGATTAAGATTTTATTTTTTTTTAAAAAACAGGGTTATTTTATTTTATTTTATTTTATTTTTTATTTTGTAGGAGGGAGGAAGGTTTCCTTGCAGATAGTATGGTCAGTATGATTTTATGAGGTAGATGAAGTGTTAACCTTTCTAACTAAAAGCAGAAATAGAAGTATGCATTAAGGTGACAGATAAGTCATAAGCCTGTGCTGAGTTTTTACATGTGTATATATACTATCATAAATATGAGAGAGAGAGAAAGAGAGAGAGAGAGAGAGAGAGAGAGAGAGAGAGAGAGAACTTAAATTTTTAAATTTCATTCTGCGAAGGAGATAGAGTCCTTATAAATATATTTTCAATATTTTTTTGAAAATTTTTAACTGGATATTTTATTTACATTTCAGATGTAATCCCCTTTCTCCATCTCCCCCCACTCAAAACATCTTTTTTCAGTATGCCTAGTGACCTCTATTCAGACACAATATCCAAGAAGGAGGTACAATTATAATCAAATGCTAATATCCATGACAACATAAAGAGACCACTTGAATCCTATGTCAAATTTACACTGAAATTGTGACATTAGCATTTATGTTTCACTCATGGTAGTATTAAAATTATTCTCCTAAATGATTGATTTTCAAAAGAATACAACTAAAGTCTGAGACAAGAGAAATTTGGATCAGTGGCCTACTGCTCACACTTATGATGGATGTAATGAAAATGAAAGAACCAACCCCAGCCAGGAGCTGGCTTTGAGCCTCTGATTTAGTCTATTTGCTAACTTTCAATCATTCAAAGCAAGTCAAACCATGAAACCTGAAGAGCACTTGGCCACAGAGGTACAGATGGATGTAAAGATACAAGCAAAACAGGTTTAGTTCAGAAATAAAAATATATCATGCAGGGAAGTAGTCTACTGCTGAAGGTTAGAAGCTCTTTATACATAAGAAATACAAAAGAGTTTGTTGTTGCACTTTCTTGCAATCGACTTCTATTCTGCAGACTAGAAAATTATCTTTTGACCCTACCCACTCCTCTTAAAATAATACATGCTTATCAGACAAATTGGAATGTGAGGGAACATTAGGCAGATTGACTTGGAAGACATATTTCATTTCTAAATCCACAGATCACAGCCAGTGATAGCTTACATTTGGGAAAGTCAGGTCAGCATTCTGTTCCTGCTGACTCAGCAATCACCACTCAAGTGCTCTGTGTTTATGTAAACAAAAGCTAGTTAAACATGTTCATTTAAGGAGCAGGCACCTCTTGTTTCACTTAGATAAGAGCAGAATCAAAAGAAAGAAAAAATTGTGTTTATCTGCAAGGTTTCTGAAATAGCCCCTTAGGATGCAGGTTCATGTTGGGTGGTGAGTGACATGGAGAAAATAAAATAGAGATAGTTGACATTGAGAATATGAATAAAGTTGTTTCATTCAGGAGAGGATAGGACAATCCTTCTATATATATATATATATATATATATATATATATATATATATATGGAAAAAAATGGGACTGAGGCACATGACAGTCAAGACGGAAAAATTTGACCTTTCAAAATGAATTGCTCTAAGTCATGTCCGACTGAACAAGCAGGGAAAGAGTAAAAAACTTAGTGTTACCTTAGTTTTGAAAGAAAATTCCTGATATGCCAGAATAAAAGAAAACTTTTTCAACCCTTTCAGATATTTGGATCAGAGTGCAATATATTGTCTCATATTAGCTAAAAACATTAGATGTAAACAAAGACTGTAAGTGTGCATTTTGACCACAAACATAAATTACCAATGACAATTTGATTTGCTAAACATATTAAACTAAATTTAAAATATTCTCATAAATTTATTACTGCAAGACTAATGAAAGGAAGCAGTGTTTCTGGTACTAAAAACACATGTATTAAGATTTTTATATTAACAACAACAACAAGCACAAAATAGAACAAAGCAAAAGACAGCTGTGAGGTGGTTGCACACTCCTTTAATTCCAGCTTTCAGGAGGCCTAGGAAGGTTGATCTCTGAATTAGATACATATGACGGCCAAGGCTATACTGTGAAACCCTGTCTCAAAACACCAAACCAAACCAAAGCAAACCAAAAAACTAAAACCATGCAAACAAACAACACCCTCCCCCAAACACACACACACACACAGAGAGAGAGAGAGAGAGAGAGAGAGAGAGAGAGAGAGAGAGAGAGAAAGAGAGAGAGAGAAACACACACAAACAAACAACAGCAACAACAACAACAAAAACAAAAAAGCAAACCAAACAGTGGAGAAATGATGATAGACACTACACTATATCACAGGGATTTAATTTCCTGTCACAGGGTTTAGCATGGTGATTTATGTCAATTTGGTTTTAAATCAAGATCACTCTAGGTCCTACTTAGGTCTAGATTGAACAATGGAAAAAAGAAAGCACCATCAATAGATGGTACTGGTCTTTCAACTTTCCAGCTTCTTCAGTTATTTCACATTACATATTCAAATCTAACAATTTAAAGGTAGGATCCAAAAATAAGAAAAGGCATTTGGCATTTTTTGTTATGGATCTGAGTTACCTCAGTCACACATCCAATATTTTCTAGTTTCATTTATTTATCCCCAACATGTTTTGCACTACAAAGGATGGGCAGAAAGATTATAACAACTTCAAACCCAAGACACATTACTAATGTTCCTTTTACAGGACAAAGAAAACAAGTCTACCAACCACAACAATGTGGTTGCCTGAACAGACCACCGTGAAGACAGCACCAGTGGAAAGCCAGTGTTCCACATGGTTCCACTGTTCTATGAAGAGCTATAGATGATCAATTGCTGCTCAGAGAAGAAAACCACTTTCCTCCAGGGTTGAGATTCCACAGCTTGTCCATATCAAGCAATCAGTTCTGCACACGTATACCCAAGACTGACCCTAAGTGAACATGGCAGTAGATGTGTAGAGAGAGGTGGGTGGTGTCATGAATTTGGGCAGAAAATGTAGGATACAGGAGGAATTGGCAGCAAGTCTTATAAAGGCAGAGCTCCTGTATGAGGTTCAAAAAATTTTAAATGCATTTTTGATATTAGCATTTTATATGATTAGTATTCTAATGCTGTGTTGCCAATTTGCCAGAAACAGTGCAATATATACAAATAGTATACAAATAGTATTTTAAAATAGTAAGTCATTATGTGAAAATTCAAATGGTGAAAAAGTGGCAAAACTTTCATTTCTGACGAAAATTTCAGAGTTGGGATTCTGATAAAAATATAAAACAAAAGCAGATTTTCTGAATCTCTTAACATCTAGAATTCTGAAACCATCTACAACACTGGAAAAAGTCACAATAAATAGGAAAAAATGTCACTCTGATTATTTTTGTTTTGGTTTCTATATAAATTCAATGTCCTGTATAAATACTTATTCTGATTTGATAGCATCTTTCCAGCAATAAAATAAATAAAGAGAGGTCAGCTTCTGAGATTGAAGAAGGAGGTAAAAAGCAAACTAAAATATAGTTGCTGATGATACGTGCTGAAGTGTTTGCCTTTGTTCCCTAACAGTGTCTCTTTGTCGAGAGACACTTTAATGGATGAAGGAATTCTATTTTTTAATGTTACTGTATTTTATTTATTATGCATTACATTGGCATGCCTCTGGAGGTCAGAGCATAATCTGCAAGAAACAATTTCCTTTCTGTGCCTTGTGGGTCTCAGGGATCAAACACAGATTCTCTGTCTCATCAGCACCTCTTATCCATTGAGGGCCTGTCTCTGTGTTTGCACTGAGTCCTGCACAATGATACAAGAAAATTGATATTTTTGACATTTTCATAAGTAATGACAAGTGACAAGTTATAAGTAAAAGACAAGAACATGAAAACTAAAGCAAACAATGAAGAAACATTTGATGAAAATCTTAGCCATGATGTCAAGACAGAATCACAGTTCTGAGCCAACTCACACTTCAGAACATTCAGCCACCTGCTGGCACGCAATATATAATTATTCCCATTTCCAATTGGCAAAGTATAAATGACAGAGGTTAAGGACTATGTCCACAAATAGTGAGTTCCTAGTGATGGAACATGAAATTAGGTCACCTGCATTTTGCAAACAGCGTAAGCTAATTTTCAGTAAGCATGCTTTCTCCCCACAAATTATACCATGTTGCTAATGCCATTTACTTTTTGAACAGATTTTATAAAAACAAAGTGTTTTGTTTAAAAGGAAACTCACTGAACTATGTATACATCAGTTTATTCTCATGACTTCCTCTATATCTGCACTTCTAAAAAAACCCATCTGGTTAAATAAAATGAAAGATCTTAAAGCCAAATTGAACCACACTATTATTTTTTAAGAACAAAATGACATGTGATCTATTTTAAATGTTTGGCATATTTAATTCACCATATAGAGACAGGAATTATGTCCTGAATTTACTTCATTCTTATCACTATATGTTACATGTATGTGTGCTGGGATGGGCATGTCACAACATGTGTGAGGTCAGACAACACTAAGAGTCCGCTGCTTTCATTCCACCCTCTTAGGGAGGATCTCTCCAGTTTCTGCTGCTTCACTGAGTATTCCTCCTGTCTCTGTTATCTACATCACCACGGGAGTACTGGA
This sequence comes from Rhabdomys pumilio, assembly GCA_030674055.1. NCBI lineage: Eukaryota > Metazoa > Chordata > Mammalia > Rodentia > Muridae > Rhabdomys > Rhabdomys pumilio. The sequence continues at coordinate 14,010,667 of JANHMN010000008.1, read as the reverse complement.
ATTGCAGATGTGCACCACGATGTTCAATGTTTTATTCAGGATCAACAGGTCAGATGGTTTTGCAAAGCAAGTGAGTTATACACTGTTATATCGCTGGACTTCCTGGACTTCATGTGTTTTTCTTGTTTAGATACAATTTTATTTTCTAATAGTAAGGAAAAGAGATAAATGTCCGATGCCTTGAGGGTCGGAATTACTACCTCCAGAGACTAACATCTTCTTTTTGTAGGTTTGAATGATGTATCTTTTAGTCCAGGTCTCCATGGTTAAAGAAAATTGTAGGGCATATAGAACCTTGTTATCAAATGAACTTAAGAAATGGTAAGGTACCCCTTGTCCAGACCTCGGTGGACTGAGCAGCCACACAGCTGATCTGCTCCTCTGAGGAAACTGCGAACAGCAGCATCCTAGCCAGGTAGGTCACAGACCTCAGAGCTGCAGGTAGGATCAGCTGCTCGCTGCCCTAGGCCCCAGAAGCACAACTGGCAGTAGAGAGATCCCAGAGTGCACCTGGCACCCAGAACACACTCCTGCAGAAAACCACGCCCCTTCTGCCCCTTGCCCAGACCCCAGTGGATGGAGCAGCACACAGATGATCTGCTCCCCTGAGGAAACTGCATCGGGAGGCATCCTAGCCAGGTCAAGAACCGCAGAGCTGCAGCCAGGTCACGGACCTCAGAGCAGCAGAGCAGGGGACACCATATCCTGAAGCACCCTAGAGGAGCAACTACACTCAGAGCAGCAAACACCTAGCTGGTCTACTACCTTGGAGACACCATATCCTGAGATATCCTAGAGGAGCCACTGTACCCAGAACAGCTGGAGCTCAGGATCATAGAGTCAGCCAGACCCCGAGGAGTTCTGACACAACCAAGATAACTGGAAAGGGAGACTCCAGTCAGAACCAGTGAGTGTGAGTAGCACTACAGCTAAGCAAATGGCAAAAGGCAAGCTTAAGAATGTAAACAATAGAAACAAAAGTTACTTGGCATCACCAGAACCAACTCCCCAACCATAGCAAGTCCGGAACACCACATCACACCAGAAAAACAGGACTCAGAATTAAAATCACTTCTCATAATGATGATAGAGGAATTTAAAAAGAACATAAACAACACTCTCAAAGAATTTGAGGAGAACACAGGTAAACAGGTAGAAGCCCTTAAAGAAATAAAAGAAAACACAACCAAACAGGTGAAGGAATTACACAAAACCATCCAGGATCTAAAAATGGAAGTACAAACAATAAAGAACTCCCAAAGAGAGACTACCCTAGAGACAGAAAACCTAGGAAAAATATCAGGAGTCATAGATGCAAGTATCACCAACAGAATACAAGAGATAGAAGAAAGAATCTCACGCATAGAAGATACCATGGAAAACATAGACACAAACCAAATCCAAGAACACATCAAAACAATCATCCATCATGATCAAGTAGGCTTTATCCCAGGAATGCAGGGATGGTTCAATATTCAAAACTCCATCAATGGAATCAACTACATAAATAAACTCAAAGAAAAAAACCACATGATCATCTCACTAGATGCTGAGAAAGCATTTGACAAAATTCAACATCCCTTTATGTTAAAAGTCTTGGAAAGAGCAGGAATTCAAGGTCCATACCTAAACGCAGTAAAAGCAATATACAGCAAGCCAGTAGCCAACATCAAACTAAATGGAGAGAAACATGAAGCAATCCCACTAAGATCAGGGACTAGATAAGGCTGTCCACTCTCACCCTACCTATTCAATATAGTACTGGAAGTCCTAGCTAGAGTGATTAGACAACAAAAGGAAGTCAAAGGGATACAAATAGGAAAAGAAGAAGTCAAAATTTCACTATTTGCAAATGATATAATAGTATACTTAAGTGACCCTAAAAGTTCCACCAGAGAACTCCTAAACCTGATAAACAACTACTTCAGTAAAGTGACTGGATATAAAATCAACTCAAACAAATCATGGTCTTCCTATACTCAAAAGATAAACAGGCTAAGAAAAAAATTAGAGGAATGACACCCTTCAAAATATTCACAAACAATATAAAATATCTTGGAGTGAACCTAACCAAGTAAGTGAAATATCTGTATGACAAGAACTTCAAGTCTCTGAAGAAAGAAATAGAAGAAAATTTCAGAAGATGGAAAGATCTCCCACGCTCCTGGATTGGCAGGATTAATTTAGTAAAAATGGCCATCTTGCCAAAAGCAATCTATAGATTCAATGCAATCCCCATCAAAATTCCAAATCAATTCTTCATAGAGATAGAAGGAACAATTTGCAAATTTATTTGGAATAACAAAAATCGCAGGATAGCTAGAACTATTCTCAACAACAAAAGAACTTCAGGGGAAACCTACGTTCCTGACCTCAAGCTGTACTACAGAGCAATAGTAATAAAAACTGCATGGTATTGGTACAGATACAGGCAGGAAGATCAATGGAAAAGAATTGAAGACCCAGAAATGAGCCCACATACTTCTGGTCACTTGATCTTTGACAAAGGAGCTAAAACCATCCAGTGGAAAAAGGACAGCATTTTCAGCAAATGGTGCTGGTTCAACTGGAGGTCAACATGTAGAACGATGCAAATCGATCCATTCATATCTATTTGTACAAAGCTCAAATCCAAGTGGATAAAAGACCTTCACATAAAACCAGATATACTGAAACTAATAGAAGAGAAGGTAGGGAAGACCCTCGAATACCTAGACACATGGGAAAAGTTCCTGAACAGAACACCAATGGCGTATGCTCTAAGATCAAGAATTGACAAATGGGACCTTGTCAAATTGCAAAGCTTTTGTAAGGCAAAGGACATTGTCAATAAAACAAAACGGCAACCAACAGATTTGGAAAAGTTCTTAACCAATCCCTCATCCGATAGAGGGCTAATATCCAAGATAAACAAGAACTCAAGAAACTATACTTCAGAAAACTATACAACCCTATTAAAAAATGGGGTACAAAGCTAAACAAAGAATTCTCAACAGAGGAAACTCGAATGGCTGAGAAGCACTAAGAAATGCTCAACATCCTTAGTCATCAGGGAAATGCAAATCAAAAACACCCTGAGATACCACCTCACACCAGTCAGAATGGCTAAGATCAAAAACTCAGGTGATAGTAGATGTTGGTGTGGATGCGGAGAAAGAGGACCACTTCTCCATTGTTGGTGGGATTGCAAGCAGGTAAAACCACTCTGGAAATCAGTCTGGCGGTTCTTCAGAAAACTGGACATAGCATTACCTGAGGATCCAGCTATACCACTCCTGGGCATATACCCAGAAAATGCTCCAACATATAACAAGGACATATGCTCCACTATGTTCATAGCAGCCTTATTTATAAGAGCCAGAAGCTGGAAAGAACCAAGATGTCCCTCAACAGAGGAATGGATACAAAATATGTGGTACATTTACACAATGTAGTATTACTCAGCTATTAAAAATAATGAATTCGAGAAATTTTTAGGTAAATGGATCGATCTAGAAATCATCATCCTGAGTGAGTTAACCGAATCACAAAAGAACACACATGGTATTTACTCACTGATAAGCAGATGTTAGCCCAAAAGCTTACAATAGTGAAGACTCAACCCGCAGACCACATGAAGCTCATGAAGAAGAAAGACCAAGAGGGGACGCCTCAATTCCACTTAGAACCAATAACAAAAATACTCAAGGGAGCGATTATAGAAAAAAAACATGGGACAGAAACTGAAGGAGGGGCCATCAGGAGACCATTCCACCTGGGCATCCATCCCATGTACAGACACCTAAGCTAGACACTGATGTGGATGGCTGGAAGTGCACCCTGTCAAAAACATGATATAGCTGTCTCCTTAGAGGTCTGACAAAGACTAACATATTTAGAGGACTTTCCTCACAGTTAACCACTTATATTGTCAAGGGTTTCCCAATGGAGAACTTAGAGAGAGGACTGAAGGAGCAGAAATGGTTTTTGACCCCAGGAGGAAAGCAACAATACCAAACAACCAGAGCCCCCCAGGGTCTAAACCACCAGCCTGAGAGCACATAGGAAGGAACCTATGACTCCAGAGGTATATGTAGAGGAGGACGGCCTTGTTGGGCATAGGTGGGAGAGGAGATTCTTGGTCCCATGAAAAATGAACACAGAATGGGGGGGGGTAATGTGAGGGTGGGGAGGGGGTAATGGGGGTGTGGGTAGGTGCGGGCACAGCCTCATAGAAGCACAAGGAGGGGGGATGGTATAAGGGGTTATTGGGTGGTGGGGGAAATGGGATAAGAGGATAAAACTTGAAATGTAAATATTACAATCAATTACAAAAAGAGGAAAAAAAAGTTGTTAGAACCAACATCTTTAAAAAATGTCAGCCCTCTAGGAAAAAAGGGAAAAAAAATTTTTTTTCTTGATACTAAAACTTGTTCTGAGAATTGTATATTGCAGAATACACAGCCTTGGTGTATCTACTCATCAAGCAAAACGAGCAGACCTATTCAAACCTCCAGTGTCCAGGAATTCCATCTGAATACAGTGAAGACACAGCCACAGCGTCAGAGGCTTATCAATTTACTCTTCCCCCCACCCCTCTTCTAATATTGAAGAAGTTAGAGTCAGCGCCACTATTCCCTGGGCTTGGGGACTAAGGTGGTTAATATTGGGCTATCTTTCTGGGGAAAAGTAGTAGTTTTGTTGGAACAGGGAGGATTAGCTAGGATTTATGGCATAGCCATAACCTATTGGTAGAAACCTGTATAATTAGTATCAAGATGAAGTTATAATTTCTTAAATGGTACAAAATTCACTTGGATTTCAAATTTAAGGTTTTCATTGGTATGAGCTTCTTATTGATATAAAAGTGAAATTAATATTGATACTCTCATGGGCATTGTGCCTGTATAACACATTTAGGAATACAAGGCTTAGAACCAGTCCTTCTTTAACTTTTTTAACTGATTTGGGATGGTTAGCCTGAGAGTTAAGGGACTATAGCAAATTCATGACTTTGAGTTTATTGTTAGGGTGTTTTCTATATTTTATTTAGAAATAGCTGAGAGGAGTTAACAGACAACAGTCCAGGTTACCTTACATGGATAGTTGGATTTCAAAACGTCAGAAATCCATAGAAATATTTTTATATTAATGTTCATTTTGGTTAGAGACCTGTCTGCTCTTGACAGCTTCCTATGTTGGATTCTAAGAAGAAATTGAGCATCCTTGGAGTTACTCCAGTTGTGCGGACACAGCCACTAGGCAAGAATTGCCTCTTTCCATCTACAGACAAACTACTGTCCAGAAAAGGACACACTTGCAGAATAGTCGACTGATCATATCTGACTAGACAGAGTAATCAGCCCTTAATAATTCTGCATCACTAAGGTCTGTCAGATGAGTCTGGGCCAGAAGGCTGAAGACTTGATGCTACAACGTACTGTAGTATAGGGGCTGTCCAGGTGTACAGCGGTCTCTATAAATTGGCTGTTTTAGAAGCTATGCTTAGTGCGTCCCATAACTTCAGTTAATTCAGTCATTCTGGATTTCTGATGGGGTTGAAGACCTATAGTCTCATAGCCAATCCTGGCTATGTATTTTGAGAGAAAAGATCTGAGTGGATGGTTTTCAGCTGACATTCATTCTAAAGCCAAGAAAAAGCCAGGTTCAAAACTAAGTCAAGAGAGACGACGGAGGTTCTGGTTAGTCAACAAAAGGATGGACTGGGTATTAAGACTATCTTGTACCTCACTGGTACAAATATGAATAATTATGCTCTAATTGTATTTTGAGAGAGAGGTTTTATTTTTATTTTATTGAGAGGAAGGGTGATATGTAGGAGGAGCTAAGAGGGAAGGAGCACCGAGAGGAAGAGATGGAGTAAGGAGAGGAGAAGATAAGGTAGTGGAGAAGCTAGGTGATGAGAGAGAGAGAAAGAGAGAGAAAGAGAGGGAAAGAGAGAGAAAGAGAGAGGGGGCATAGAGGCAGGTGTTCACATGTCTCCACCAGTCAAAGATAGTTTACATATCTAGGTTGGGTAGTAGGTTACACTTCTGATTGAGCATTAACATACTTATAAAGCCTTCGATTAACATTTTAAAATAATTGTATAAAAGCAAAATGGAAAAGGTGGCACGGGATAGGGGTTTTCTAGGGAGAGGAAATGGGGAAAGGGGATGGCATCTGAAATGTAAATAAAATATCCAATATAAATAAATAAGTATATAAATAAATAAATAAACAAACAAAAAAGAAATGGTAAGGTTGAAGGAACTCAGAATTGTGAACAACAGGAGTGGAGTCATTCCCTCCCTGCCTTTACCTGCTCTGGAACAGGTATCCATGACATCTCACTGAGGACTATGGGCACTGGGTTATCATAGCATAAATACACTAATATATCCAGCATCAACTAAACCAATATGACCAAGCAACAATAGTCTCTTCAATTAAGGATCACTTCGAGGAAGGCCTTTGTCTTAGAGAGCCATGTGTATTACTTCTGAGGAGAGCCTCCTTTCTTCTAGCACCTGTGGTATACTTGGCCCTCTCTCCCATGGAAACCTGTTTCCTCTGGTTCCAAACTCTGCCTCCCCGTCCCCTTTTTGCCTGGCATACAGACTCCCAGATGAGAAGGTAGACCCACAGACATCCCCCTGCCCCAGTCACATTCCTGGTTCTCAGTAGTACACTGGGTATCCAGCGAGGAGAGCAGCAACCACAGCTTTAGTTGCAGACCCCTCTGTTTCTCCTTCTGGTCCAGTGAAGGAGAACACAGACCATGGAGCCTCACACTTTTCACCCCAGTTCCCTATTCAGAGTTTGTTTTATCACACAACAGAGAGGCAGAATGTAGTATAGCAGAAAATAGGTTAACTTAGTAAAAATTTTTAAGGAAAATGTGAAACCAAGTATATTGTTTTAAGACAATTATGTTTAAATAGTACTTCAGAAGAAAAAATTGTTTAGAAAAATAGTATTTTTTAAAAAAAAAATAGTATCATTATGTAGATACTCTTTGGAAAAGATTCCATAAAACGTAAACAAGAATTATTTTAAGATGTCTATTTTTCTGTGTGAAGAGCATACAAATAGGTTATCAAAAATTTTAATGGTGAAAATGTGTACTTAGTACTTTTGGAGATAATATAAATTTCTGTAGAGAATTGAATATGAGAATTATAAAAATCTTCTTTTGTCATCTATCATTCTTTGTAATGTATTCATTATTTGTTTCTGAAATATACACATTTGATAAGTAAGGTAGTTCATCTGATAAAGGTCTTGTTGCCATGCCTGACAACCCGAGTTCTATCTTCAAGATTGTACTATTCACTTTTCTATTGCTGTGATAAAACACTATGACCAAGGCAACTTATGGAAGGAAGTGTTTATCTGAGCTTTTGGTTTTACAGACATAAGTGTTCACCATGACAGGGAAGTGGTTTGTGATGGTGGCCAGCATAGAATAAGAGAGCTTGTATCTCAAACTGCAATCAGGACACAGAAATTGAACTGGGAAGAGTCCAGTGACATATTTTAACCAGAAAGGAGGCCTCGCCTCCTAGACATCCCTTAACGGTACAAATACTTGGTGAATTAGTGTTCAAATGCAACAGCCTATGGAGTACATTCAGACTACCACAAGAACTGTGAAGGTGAAAAAAGAGAACTAAGTCTGTTTTCTTTTGACTGACACAAATGAACCTGTCTTTCTCTGTCTATCTTTGTCTCTTTTTCTCTGCTGTCTCTCTCTGACTCTCTCTCCCTTGTCTCTCTCTGTGTCTCTTTCTCTCTCTCTCTGTCTCTCTCTTTACAAAGTATCAGAAAGGAGAGTAAAGTTTCATTTTATGGAGATTCCAGGATTGGAGAACAGTTAAATAAATATAAAAGACTATGAAGAATGAAGTAAAATTAAAAATTTCTTCTAGGAACTCAATATATAATGTTCTAGTTCAGGTCTAGAAGGAGATGATTTCCTGTGAGGACACTGTAGCACCATCAATAAAAACATGACATCTACAGCTATGTAAATACACTTTCTTCTCTACGACTCTGCAAGTACAGTTTTCATATGTTTATTAAATATGCACTAATTTCTTCTAAAACTTACACTGTCTTATAAATTCATACTGATTTAGAAGCATACCCAATCATGTATACTTTTTTTAACTTGGAAAACAGAATATTATTAATCTTCTGTAGTTAAGAGATGCAAAGTTCCATTTTGTTTTTACCATTTTAGACATTTAATAGTAACACAACACATTTCAATAATAATAATAATAATAATAATAATAATAATAATAATAATAATAACAATACTGTCATGTAATGCTGGAGAATTGTCTCAGTGGTTAAGAGCACTGGTGGCTCCTGCGGAGGACCCAGGTTTGATTTTTAGCTCTCACATGTTGGTTGGTGCACAACTATGTGTGATTCTAGTTCTAGAAAATTCCTTCTTCTGATCTGTGCAGGCACTGCACACACATTGTGCACATACAAGCTTGCTAGCAAAACACCATACATATAAAATAAAAATAAACAATCTTTAAAAAAAATCTGTCATGTTAGATGTAATTTTTTTTAAAATTAAAATAAATCCTTATTTTTAGCTTCAAATTCTGATTTTGTCTTTTGCCAGTCATGTGTGTTAGTATATAGTTATTTATTTTAATGTGGTGCTAACTAGGATGGCCTTGTCAAGCATTAATGGGAGGAGAGGCCCTTGGTTGTGTGAAGGCTCAATGCCCAGTGTAGGGGAATGCCAGGAAAGGGAGGCAGGAATGGGTGGATGGGTGGGGTAGCACCCTTATTGAAGCAGAGGGAAGGAGGATAGGATAAGGGGTTTCCAGAGGGGAAACTAAAAAAGAGGATAACATTTGAAATGTAAATAAATAAAGTATCCAAAAAAGTGGAAATAATAGTGCTTTGTTAGAAGAGTCAATATAAATTTTATTAATTCTATATGATAATACATATTATAAAAATAATTATGATATGAGTGTTAAACATTATTTTGTGGACTTATGCATTTAATGTTTTTCCTCTATGTATTTTTAATGATGCAATAAAATAAGTGGTTCGGAGTAAACAATGTGTTGTTTTAATTGTTATATACACTGTGTAATAATCTGGGTCACTGGGGTATCCATTAAGTGATACATTATCATTCCTATATAAGTGTAACATTGTATTCATCTATACCTCTCATCCCAGAAAGTTCCAAACTCTAGTAACTTTTATTGTACCATCCTTCAAACATATGAAAAGTTTATAATATACCTATGAGTGAGATAATGTGGGGCATGTTGTTTTGTATATGTTATATTTCATTTACCCTCCAGGTTCATCTGTACTGTTAAAACAATTCAGTTTTAATAGTAGGTGAATAGTCATTGTTTATATATATACTGTACTTTGTTTAACTGATCATCTTTTAATAGACATTTATTTTGGCTAGTGTGAGTTGGTCCAGAATAATGTGAAAGTGGAGATGGCTCTTGGGTATAATGATTTCATCTTATTTGATATTATATATGATCAGAAGTATGATCACTGCCTTATATGGTAGTTCCATCTTCAGTTTCCCAATTAAGAACTTTCATACTCTTTTTTATAATGGCACTACTAATTTACATTAACCCGATACAGTGCCTTTCATTTCTTCACCAGCTCACCAGGATTTGTTGAGTGGTTACTAATAAACTTAATTGTAAGGCCTGGTATTGTGAACATGCTACAATTAAACAAGGGGAATAATACATGATGCTGATATGCACAAGGGAATCTTAGGCAGGACCCCAAGGCCACTGAAATGACAGACAAAGAGATATTACATCAAAAGTAAGAGCTTTTGCCCATCACAGGAAACAAGAGTGCGAAGACACAACTTATAAAATAGGAATGATCCATGCAAACTATATACCTGACAGCTGGTTAAAAAACAGGACTTATAAGGAAAGCAAGCAACTCAATTACAAAATAGGACACACAAAAATAGTCAGTTAAAATAGGACAAGATATGAAAAGGCATTTCTTAAAAAAAAAAAAAAAAAAAAACCTTACAAACTTGACTCAGAAATTTGAGAAACTGCTAAATATCATTAACAATCAGGAAAAAGAAAGTTTACCCTCAGTGAAATGTCACTCATCTCCTGTTCTTAGAAGGAGATCCTGTGAAACTACTATAGAAATGGCTTTGTGAATCCAGTTAACAAGACTGAAGCACAGATCACTAGAGTTTAGTTTGTAAGAATGAAGACATTTTTCTGAATAATCCTTTGGAATGTGCTAAATAAAAACAAGAGGACACGTGTAAAAGCTATATTTTTGCTCAATTTCTTCCCCTCTAATAGAAGTCGAGCTTTCAAAAACAAGCTCCTTTCTTGGGGAAACCAGCCCATATACCTCCAGTTATCCCAGCCAATTCTCTGCACTGTATTTTTGTTTACTCTACGATGAATGCAGAATGTTGAAAACAGTCTGTGTTAAAAGTCTTTATATAGAGCAAAAAATGAGTACTCAAATAAGAATTTATTTTTATTTACCTACCCTCTCTCTGTCTCTGTCTCTCTATCCCTGTCTCTTTCTCTCTTTCTTGTGTGAGTATGTGTGTATGTATGTATGCACATACACGGGCCTCACCTTTTGTGTGTACTTCAAATATATCAAAGAAAGGGGCATTAAAAAATCATAAATTTGAAATTACTTTTTGTTGTAAGCTTGGGATCTGGAATCCAAACTAGGACCTCTGGGAAATAAACAATTATTCTCAATCACTGAGTACTTTCACCAGTCCCTAAGAAAATGGTTCTACAACAGGTTTATCTCTGTTTCCTCTTAATGATGTCAAGAATGTTACTTTATTTATTAAACTGCATATACATACATATATTCATTTAAATGAATGTCTTTACTGTATATATTCTAATGAAGATGCAATGAGTGCATATTATGTGCGCTACAAAATTTCATGAGGAATATAAGGAATATATGGCATATGTTGTCAGTGAGTTCAGACAAGGGAGATGGAGGGTATCTGCGAAGCCAAGGTCTACTCCTAAATGAAGCCTCCAATTCTTTTCAGAATATAGAATGAAGATACTGAAGATCATTGAGGCAACTAGATTTTATTTTTCTCAATGAGAAGAAAAAAAATAAGAGAATTTGACCTTAAGAAAGAAAAGACAAGTTGAATAAAAAGTACTTTTTGTCTCACTTAGAGTTTTGTAGCAGCATAGTACAGCCATGGATTGTTTTCCCTAGAGTTGCTTTTGGTTTAAGAATTTTGTTTCAGCATCCAGAAATGTTTATTTATACTTTGACTGTACAGCAGTGTTTGTGTCCTGACGGAAACCTTAGTAGTTATAATTTTAATTTTAAAAATATATTATCAATACTTGACCTTCCTCACTGTAATGTATTTAAGCTTAGCTAATCAGTGTCTGTCAATCTTTCCTTAATTTTATGATCTTTTCTGTTATAAGTAGACCACTTATTCCTTCTTATGATACACATTTTATTTTAGTGCACTTTAATTACAGATAGTAATTTCAAAGTTTGACACAGATACACAGCATACCTGACATGTCCTCACTGTCATCCTCTTTCTTCTGCTCCAGTTTGTCTCTCTTCAGTTTCTTTTTCTTTCATGTCATTAGCTTTTAAGGTTCTGTATATGATGAATAGCATGGTTAATTATCTTCCTGAACCTACCCAATTTTGCTTGACAAGATCATCTCTAATTTAATTATTTCCTTAAAAATGCCATGATTTTGTTATTTGTATGGCTAATAATCTATTAGCATAAATAGCTCCTTCTTGATTTTCATCTTCTGTTTCATTAACACTTATTTTCAGTATTTACAACACAATTTTCAAGAAATATGTCCAAGTATTTGTGGTTATTCAAGATTCCATTGTAAGACTCAAAAAAAAAAAAGTATGAAACCAAGACAATCAGGATAATGTAGTGTTGATCTTGCTTCCTTTCTGACGCTGTGATAAAATACTTTGATCAAAGGCAACTTCAACGAAGTAAAGGGTTTGTTTTACCTTGTGCTTCCTGAGTACAGTCTAGCATCGAGCGAAAACAAGACAGGAACTTGAGAGAACTGGAAGCCAAGGCTCTTTTCTATTTCATGAACCTTACCTTTGAGCAGAAACAATTACACCCAAGGATACACAGCAGATATCATGAAGAAATGAAGATGACTGTCTCATTCTCTCAAGCTCAGCTAGCTTTCTTCTTCAATCTAGGACTAACTTTTATCTACATATGGTACCAGCAGTGGACTTGGTTCTTGTAAATTAATGAACAGTCATGACAGTTTCCCACAGGCATGTCCATAGGCCAGTCTGATTTGGGCAATCCCTGAATTGAGACCCACTTCTCAGATGATTCTGAACTGTTTCAAGGTGATAGTTAAAGCTAACTGGTAGAGCTGGTCCTTACAAGGGCCTTAATATGGAGATGCACTCTCTCTCTTTCTCTCAAAATGACAAATGTGCTGTCTAGCAAAAGATATATTAAAAATGAATATTTTCATTTTGCACAGTCTAGAAAGACGTTGCTTTGGAGGGCTCCATTTGGTTGTGAGTTCTGTAAAAACAGAGTAGGACAAACATGACTAGAGAAAGAACTTCTGAGAAGCTCAACATACAAGTCTGTATAACCTTCTCCTGGAGGCTACACATAAGTTAAGGGACTCTTCAGAATCTTTTTACTTGAAATATAATTAACATGATCCTTATGTGAAAGAAGGGAAGGAGCAGGAGATCAAAGAGAAGGGAAGAGATAATATCTCAGTCTATGGATACTGCAAAATAATGTGAAGAACAAAAAAGAATTTTCCCACAATTTTTGAGTTTGAGAAATTCATTATCCAGGAACCAGCAGGTATGGTGTATGCTGAAGGTTGTCCTCTGTTCTAAGGTAGATTTGTCTGCGGGGTACTCTCAAAGGGATACCCTTTCATCCTTAGTGGTGTGGAATACTGAAGATAAGGCCAACAAAATATTTAGTGGTTCTTCTTCCTCAGGAGCTTTAACTCTATACATGGTCTAACCACTTCTTAATTGTCTAGATACTTGCTGCTATGGCAGTATTTGAATGTAGAGAGAATACATTTAAGCCACAGCACATGTCAAGACAGAAAGAGTTTAAGAATGTTTCCTTCAAAGTTTTACTTCTTAGCCTGTCCCTTTTGTACCAGTTGCCTGTCCCTTTTATACCAGTTGGTAGGGTTGGTGGGGCTGGGTGGTGTGGAGATTCTGCTTTTGTCAGTTCCAAATGCCATAAAAATTGTGGATAACTTAAACAATTTTCCCCCTACAACTCTGGAAGTTGAAAGTTCCTAGATCAAAGTGTGGCTCCACTTTCTACAAAGGGCTCTCTTTCTGGCTCTGATATGGATACTTTTGCATTCTTTCTTCATGTGATAGACAAAGGACAAAGATCCAACATCCAGTTATTTTTTTTTAAATAATTTTCTTCCATGAAAAAGAAGGTAGGGTATGTTCATCTCTAGATGAGTGCAGCTGCCTGCTAAGGCTATTGAGGCCATAGGTATTACAGGACCCTGGAGCCAGAGTTACAAGAAGTTTTGAACTGCCAGATGTATATGCTGGAAACTGAAATCTAGCCTTCTGAAGAGCACAAGTGCTATTCATCATTGTGCTATATCTCTAGCCCTCAGGTAACAGTTTCACTGAGGAAATGGGTGACATCATGAAAGTTCCACTTTAATGTCTTTATTTAAGCTTGGCCATCTCTTAATAAGCCTGTCACCCATCACCATCATGTTCTGGGGACAACTGCTCAGCTCATAAGAATCTGGAAGCAACAAAAAGTTATACACTTAGTGATTCTGGGACTGATAACTGTATGGTTTTGAACAGATTCATCTCTCTGTGGAGGATTTAGTGAATACTCTATGAAATAATAATGGAATTGTCTGATTGCCTGCATGTGGTGGGGTGTGACAATAGCTTGATTTCCTTGAGCTGTCATCTGCAGGGGATAACCAAAGTGAGCACTTCAAAATTCTCAGACACTTAACAAGTGATTGCCTTTAAAAAAAAAGTGTTTGAGATCTTTTCTTTCTTCTGCCATGGTGGTTAATTCAGTGGCAAACAGGGTGTGAAAATATCTGGAATCATATATCTGACTCTTAAGTGTTTTCATCACGTCAGTCTGTAGATAGGTTTCTGCTTCTTCTATGATAGTCACTTCCTTTGCCTTTGTTATCTCCATGGATGGGTCACAGTGATTTCTATCAACTCTGGAGACAGGTTCTTCTTTCTGATTCCAATTAGGGACATTTACTATTTGCATGTACAGCATAATCTTCATTTAAGTGTATGTCTTTGGGCTTGAGATATACCTCAAAAGAAACTATCTTTGACAAAAACTCAACATCCATTCATGAAAAAAGTACTAGAGAGATTAGAGACACAAGAGACAGACCTCATAAAAACTAAGGCAATTTATTAAAACAAGTCCATAGACAACGTCAACTTAAATTATTAGCTAGATCAATAAGACAACAGAAGGAGATTAAAACTTGAAAAGTTGTCATATTATCATTTACTGCAGATGATATGATAGTATAGATAAAGTATCCTAAAAATTTCACTGAGATATTCCCTAAAGCTGATAAACACTTTCAGCATAATAGCTCAATACTAAATTAAACCACTCATATCCGTAGTTTTCTTATATACCAATGGCAAATAGTCTGACAATAAGGGAAATAATACCTTCCATAATAGCCTCAAATTACATAAAGTATTTTGATATAATCTATAACCAACAGAGTTAAAGACATGTGTGATAAAATGTTTAGAATATTAAAGAAAGAAATGGATGAAGATGTCAAAAGATGGAAAGTTCTCCCATGATCGTGGATTAGTAGGATTAACTTAGTAAAAATGGACATCTTACTAAAAGCAACATACAGATTCAATGCTATCCCAATCAAAATTCTAACACAGTTCTTCACAGATTGTGGCTGAACAATTTTCAGTTTCATGTTGAATCACAGAATCTCAGGATAGCTCAAACAATTCTACTGAAGGTATCACTGTGGCTCATTACAAATTGCATTACAGAGTCATAGTAATAAAAGCAACAAGGACTTGGCATAGAAACAGACACATCAACTTTGGAATCATATCGAAGATCCTGACATAAATTCACACACCTATCGATACTGGATTTTTGAAACAGAAATAAGAAATACACTCCAGAAAAAGTACAGCATTTTAAACATATGGCACTGGTCAAAATGATGGCTGCATGTAGAAGAATGCAAATAGATTCATACTTAGCATTCTGCACAGAATTCAACTCAAAAGGGATCAGAAATCTCAACATAAACTGCATACACTAAAATTGATAGAAGAAAATGAGAAATAGCCTTGAACTCACTAACACAGGAAAAGACTTTCTGAACAGAACATAGTTAGCAAAGCACTAACACGAACAGTTAATAAATGAGACCATATGATACTGATAAGCTTCTGCATGGGAGAGGATCCTGCTATTCAAAGTTTCTGCCTACAGAATGAAAAAAATTACATATCTAATAGATAATCTATATTATATGAATAACTCAAAAATACATATTAAATAAAACCCCAAAGTAACCCAATTAAAAGTGGGGTAGATATCAAAAAAAAAAAAAAAAAAAAACAAATTCTTAAAAGTGAAATCTCAAGTGATTGAGAAACATTTAAAGAAATGTTAACCATACTTAGCCATCAGGGAAATCTAACTCAAAGCTACTTGGATAATTCATCTTACACCTGTCAAAATGGCTAAGATCAATAAAACAAGTGACAATTCATATTGGTGAGGATGTGAAGTAGAGGGTTCACTGATGGTTGAGGTGCAACTTGTATGACCTCTATGGAAATCAATGTGTCAGTTCCTCAGAAAGATAAGATCAATCTATATCATGATACATCTATGCCACTTTTGGGCATATATCCAAAGGAGTCTACATCCTATTACAGAGATACATACTCAAAATGCTTATTGCTGTTTATTAGTAATAATAAGAAACTGGAAAAAACTGGATGTTCCTCAATAGAAAAAAAGGATAAATAATATGTGCTACATTTACACAATAGATTACTATTCACAATGGAGTACCAAATGATCACATATTAAACAAAGAGTTAGAGATCTTGGAGCACTCAGCTGTAAATGGGATGGATGTCTCCATCAAATACTTTAATTTAGGGTTCAAGGAAGCCTTTGGTAGAGGGGAGAAGAGAACATAAGAGCTGGAAGGAATGTAATACATAAAGGAAACTAACCAACTAAATCAACAGGATCAATATACATATGAACTCATGGACACTAAGGAAGCATACACAGGGCCTGTAAAGGTCTGCACCAGACGGGGTCCTAGGGTTAAGAAGAGAAGTGGAGACAAGTCCCCATCCCTAACTCAGAAGAAAATCCCAATTGACAAACACTTGCAAATGAAAATGTAATTTCTTCCAAAGGAGACTCACTGGGAAAACAAGAAACGCTTATGTTTGAGACCCATGCCCACTAGAGCAGATGACCAACACAAAAGGAACTAAAAGGCATATTTGAATACTTTTGTGTTACAATGTCATAAATTTTCTTTTTTATAAGCAACTTACCTTATTATTTTATTGTTATTGTTTTATTATTTTATTTATATATTTTTAATTCTCTCATTTTACCTGACAGATCTTTTGCATATATAATATGGCTTCCAGCTTCGTGTTTTTATGGGATTCCTGAGTGTGTGAAGTAGTTCTGTTTCTCATGCCTCTTCTCAGCTCTTTTTCTTCTGTTGGCTTATTACATTCTTATGTGATATTTTTGTTTCGTCTTGTCATTTTTTATTTTATTTTATTCTTTTAATGGAACTCATGAAGATGGAAGCTTAAGGATCCAATTAATTTTCAAAAGTCAACTCATAATAATTTACCCTTCAAAAAAATATTTGAACATGAGTTTTGTAGAGACTAAACACTTTTAAGCAATAGTATTCTCCTGCTCTTTCACCACTAGTGATACAAGCTGCTTTCATGCTCTAGAAAAAAAAAGTCACAGGATATATAAGGGCAGGGAAATGTAAATGAGTAAAGAAAATGGAGCAAATTGCCTGTCTAGACTCCACAATCTATTATTACTGTTTCTCTTCATGCTGTCATCCCAAAATAATTGTAATAGACATATACATCTGTGTTGTGTTTATTGTAGAAAAGCTACCATGACAAATTTTTCTGCAAAAATATGAGAAATGGCACATCAAGTATAAAGCAATATTTGTTTTCCTGCTTAAGTTGTTACAAAATTTCTGAAATAGAAGACAATCCTTTATTTCATAATCAGAAGTTACTGTTTTTAATAAAAAAGAGAAAGAAAGAGCAATTGCTCTTCAGTAGACCGGGTTGCAATTCCCAGCACCCTTATTATGACTCACAACCTCTCTTAACTCCAGTTTCAGGGGATCCAACATCTTTTTCTGACTTTTGCATGCACCTGGCATGCACATATATTCATTCAGGCAAAATATTCATATGAGATATAATATATATTTCATATATATGAAATATAATATAAAATATTTTATGAAAGAAATAATAAAATGCTATGAAATAAAATAAACATTAACTTAAAAGAGTATGTCTAGATATCTTCTATTGACACTGGAGAGACTAGTATATTATTAGATACTAATATGGTACCATTATATCCCAATATTAATCAAAGATGCTACATAAAGAATATAAAAGAAAAACAAAACATCTAATTTGTCTAGTGACATGGATCTGTGGACAGAGAGATTTGTATGCAGATCTGATGACTTGAGTTTGATCATAAGAGATCAGGTGACGAAAGCATCAGATTGAATTTGAAGAATTAATTTCATACATTCCTGGAAAGTATCTGTTTTTCTTCTTTATTGTCCAAATGTATTTTTATGAAACTATACAAGTTTGGGCTAGAATCCTGAAATGAGTGGCAACTTTCCTAGGGAAAGTACACAGTTGGGGAGGGGTGCTCAGATAGATATTTTATATTAACAGTGCTTTTTTCTCTAGTAATGAATCCAGATTGAAGCACTCCTTGTTTCTGACTGTTTGGAATACCTTTGAGTCCCTGATCACCTTGTACCTAGATAATATCTATGGGATAAAAATTTCTATCTTTCTTTTCCAGGGTTTTTACAAGTTGTTCTTTCCAAAGCTCCATTCTTGATTACAGAGGTCAACAAGAATTATCTTTTTATGAGACAAATATTGTGTAGGCTTTAACATATTTAATAGAATATTTTAATATGAAAATAACATATTATCTAGTTATTCATCTACTATAAGGAAAAAAACCAACTTAAATAGTTTTCCAGTTCCAAATTCAACTTATCTCAGTGAACCTCTCCACAGTTATAATGAGTATTCTGAAATGATAGTTTTCCTTGGGGTTCTACACTTTCACGATCAATATTACAGTTAAAATTAGAAAATAGAATTGATTTGTATCTTCCTCAGTTTATCCCGTGCACCTTTGCCTGTGTCCTGTCCTTCCTCATTATCTCATTTTACTCTCACCTAGACATTTTTTATACGTTCTTATTATGCCCACATTTACACTGGTTTACACATGTGCTCTATGGGCTAGGATAGACAGCAGAGACATTAGTGGTCAAGTGCTTGAGTCATTTTATTAAATATGATTTTGTATTGTTTTATTTCCGAGATAACTATAATAAAGGGATCTTATTTTAAAAATAACATAGATGAAGAGCCAGAGATAACCCATGTGCTTCATGCAGCTGGCTAATAGGTCTTGTATTTCCTAAAGCCTATAAAATCTTACAATGTGAGAATCAATATTTATAATACAAATCTGAGCAGCAAGGTGGTTTTATTTATATTTTATGTGCTTGATGATAGAAAAATATGCATTACATTTATGTGAACATGTGTGAATAGATGCACACAGACATACACTTGAGTATTTTTGATCAAGAAAGACTAACATCATAAATATAAACACTTTAAAGAAAATCTATATAACTATAATTATTTTGGTGATGCTTTGTTACTGTGCTTCATTTTTCTTTTAAAGCACACCTTTATCATAATTTTAATAAAGAGGTGCAAAGCATTTTCAAATTTCCATGGCTAATTCATTGTATGTAATGCTGGAGTTCCTGCTAAGCCCTACATTATTTTCATCAACTACTTAATATTTACCAGGTGCCCCAAGGATGTTAACATATTGACTATTAACAGCGAGCTCTTAGGATGTCTTAACTAAGACTACACACACACACACACACACACACACACACACACACACACACTCACAACGTTCTTAAAACTCTGTCTTTAGAGGACTATGTAGTCATATGCTGGAAAGGATACTACGACAACTATTGTTAAACACTTGCCAATTGTTGCTGGTATTCATAACTAGCTCTTTGAAAACTTTACACGAACAGTCACATTTCACCATAAGCTGAATTATTCTTGTTATATTTAAAACTCTTATGACATTGACCCAGAAACTTTCTAAAGATTTTTTTTTGCATTGCTGAGAATTGCTGGGGGAAAAAAAAGAAATATTGTACTAAAAGGTCAAGCTCGTGACAATGTTTACTGAAGAGTTTGCTTTGGTTACTTGAGAAAGGAAGTTAATGGTCCTAGAGATTTGAATTTGCTCAAGAATTATGATATACTATTTATGATCTCTCTGCCACCAAGCAAGGATTTTGAAAGATTAAAAAAAAAAATCCAAAGGCTTGCAATTGTAAGGTGTTTAGGTATTGTTTTTACTAGCTGACAATTTATATGTGTTATTCCAGATTAACTCTGTGTAATGTAGTCACCAGTTAGCCACTCTATGTTCATTAAAGCGAGGAAGAAACATTTGAATGGATTGTGAATCATATTATATGCATCAGCACACTAAATTGCTTTTTGGAGAACCTTTCCTAGTTCTCACCCACTGAGAGGATGATTCTTGAGTGACATCAGAGAACTGACATTTATAAGAGGTCCCCAGCACTGTGCTGTTTTCATATTGAATCCCACTCTGAGAGCAACTGTTCAGCTCTCTTCAAAGCCAACTTGTCTCCTCTTATGCCTGCACATTTCTTTCTACATGATGACACTTGTTTCTCTCTCTCTGCTTAAAAGAAATTCTGGGTTTCTGTTATATACTTTCAAGCAGGTATGGAAATGTACCGATTTTTGTGTCAAGCACTGAGGGAAAGATCCAGCTCCGGTCAACCTATTTTCCAATCAAGATCACTCTCCAAATCCACATCCTCTCAAATCTCCATCTTGCCTTGCTCACGAGTGTTCTTCTTGCTATTATTGCTGCTGATCTTGGCTTAGTTCTTAACCATTTTCTATTATTCTGTTATTTTATACATGTTCTATTTGTTTGCATGTGAAAGTTAGCAATCTTTATTTGATAGCATATTGAACCACCTAGCACTCAAACGACTGGGTATGTTCTGTAAAGGACACTAGCTCATCTGTATTGTCCCAAATCTTCAGGTACATCTTGTGCACCACCCCAGTATGGTGAGTACTCCTTACCATATCCTACTTCCAAATCTAGCCTGTGGCATGAATTTTGTGCTCTGATCCAATCTAACGAATTTCCTGGACCATAGATGACCTACACTTTCCTCAAACCTCACATCTGTCCCAGGCCACTCATCCTGTACACAAGTACAATCAGGCACAAGCAAGCCATAGCAACCTCGACGCATAGCCTGTATCACACATTTTATTTTATTGCACTGGTTCAACCTGGTGAGTCCTTAGCCCCTATGTGCAAACATTGCATGCCTAATACCTGCAGAGGTCAGACGATGGGGCTTACTAGCACCATCCTCAACCATCAGGACTATTCTTGGTCTCATTCAGGGGGCATGCCAGTTCAGTCTTGTGAGTATCTGTAACTCTGGCTTACACATACTCTCTTCAAAATTCTAGCCAAGGGTCAAGCAACACAGTTTGCACACTATTCCAAGCAGACACTGCTCTTTGTTCTATTCACATGCTCCTCTGTTTGTGACTTAATTGCAATCACTCATGTTCCTCAACCACAAACCAACACTGAGTATGTGAAAAATTGACCTACAGGCTTCTTCTCATATCTTATATGAAATCAACGAAGCTTGGGTCACAACAAAAGCAACATAAAATCTCTACCCAACTGAGGGATCCTAGAATCTAAATTAATTTAAATTAAATAATTTAATTAATCTAAATTAGATACATAGTCAATGAAAGAAGTCCACATACCCAGGTTTCATTACAATAAAACAAACCATAATAAAGGCCAAGATAGGATGAGCTCCTCCAAAATCCACCAGTATTACAGAATATTCTCCAGTGGGAATTATGTACAGGAACATAAGGACCCCAAAATTAAAAGAATATGCATAAGCATCATCAAAGAAGGAAGTTTAAAGAAGACACAAAAACCCAATGAATATAAAGACAAAAGATATAAACACAAACGTAGGGCAAAAGAAATGCCACAGTCAATTCAGAATTTGAAAACTAAATTCAGTCAAGTGAAGATAAATATTTAGCAATAATCTTTGATCGAGTTTTCATAAAATCGGAGCATAGAAAATGTATTCCTTGAGAGGACCAGTGTGAATCTACTGTGGCACCAAGACAGAAGTTGGTTTATACAGTTTTCTAAAGACTGCTCTTGTCCTAGCAATATGGCGATCATTAGGGCAGTCTAAGAAGGTAAGATGCAGAACCAGTGGTTAAGGACATAACTCAGCAGTTAAGAATACTTGTTGTTGCAGCCATCAGTTCCTGGCACCCAGATGGCAGTTCACAACCCAACCATCTGTAGCTCCAGTATCAGGGCATTTGGTACGCTTTTCTGACCTCTGCAGGCCTCGGCCATGCATAGTTTGCACATATATACATATTGGCAAAACACTGATGCATTTAAAGTATAACAACTAAATGCATTATTAAAAAGAAAAAAAATGCAGAACAGATTTAGCATCAAATTTGAACTGTTACAGACCAAGTAATTTTTTTTAATCTCAGAACAACACATGTGTATTTGATAATGCAAATTCTATTTTTTTTTAACTTCAAAAAAGAGACTGGCCCTCCTCTGCATTTCCTTAATGTGAAAAGAGACCTGTACATTTTGAAGGGTCTAAAAAATATCACAGGTTCAAACTGTGATACTTCAGTGAAAAGCAAATTAAGATTTCTTTTTTTGCAATTACTTCTCAGCCTCTGGAATGTATTGGCAGACTCCTAGGGTAAGAACTTTACTCATTTTGTTTTCAGTCTCATGTTTCTTCACTGTTGGTAAACTAAATGTTATTTTTTCTCTTTTCATTTCTAATGTCATATGTGCTTTGTAGTCAGCCTGAGGTTGTCAGCTCTCAAGTTTATCTTGCAGGCACATCACAATATGTTAATTTGTTTATTGTGAAATTACAATTCTCTTGCCAAAAATTCTATGGTCTTTTCTGTTTTTCATTAAACTTTAAAGACTTCTCATGTTTTAAATTGTATCAAGTCAAACAATAAGTGTACTTTTTTCATGTTCTCTCCTTTAAAGAAATGTTCCCTGGAAGTACTTATTGGTGTGATTACCTTTCATAAAACACACACAGACACACACACACACACACACACACACACACACACACACACACACATCCTTGCTAGATGAAATTTTAACTTAACTGTTTTGGAAATAAAAGAAAAAATAAAAACCTATTTTCCCTACAAAAAGATCTATTGTATGACATATATATATATATATTGATGGATGGCATTTTAAGAGAAATGTTTAAAAAATTAACCCAATTCTAATCTGCATGAACACTTACTTAGTACCATTGTCAGAATAACAGTGAATTATTAGCATAATTATTTATACAGCTAAAGACTTAAGTTATTTTCTAGAAGATCCATTTTAGTGACAATAATCACAAAAAAAATTGGTAATGAAACTAAGTTTTTACAGTCATTTCCATAATTTAATGACAATACAGCTTGAAGAATATATAAATTTTTTATTTTGGGACTAGAAGAATTAAACTTTTATCCTTGAAGATTCTACGTATTAAAAAGTTTTAATGTTTTAACAGAACCATACATTACAGTCAATTTAGAATTTGTTTTTAATTTCTTCCAGCAATGTTATACCAGTGAAGACTCAGTCCTTAGTTATGGGAGACTTAAAAAGCTGCTATGCTTCACAATGGACATAGATATAATCTCATACATCATGTAGTGTTTCATGTAATATCTCATCTTCTCTGTATAGTTCTCAAAACCTGATTGCTTATATAGTGCTCTCATTAAAATGTTGACCTCCTCAGATGCAGTTCATAGAGTATGGGGTAATCCACAGCAGAAGTCATAATAAACAGATGATATGAAACCCAGAAATATTTAAACCAAGGTGAGAGCTTTCCACAATAGTATTCTTGAGTATCTCCAAATCTCCTAAAGCTTCAGAAAGCAGCAGTAGAGTTCAAATCACTCTGAGCAATTATGTTAACTTGGTAACTATCTTTGCACCTACTTGTCGAATATAAGAGACTGACTTATAACAACTTGGAAAGGTGCTGTGGGAAGAAATAATCACCTTGACTCACCTCTGAAACATTTGCCAAAAGCTAAAGCATTTTGGCCAGTAAGATTCACTTGGTAAAAGTACTCAGTGACCAAGCCTGATGATTTCAATTTGTTCCTTATAATTCAAGGTGAGAAAATTAATGTCTATGCGTTATCTTCTGGGTAACTTGGCCTCCTTGGAGAGTCGAATGGAGCCCAGGCATGTGCCTGCTCCCACCTCCCCCAATCACACAAATAGCACACACAATCACATAAGAAGCACACACACACATGCAGTCACCCTCCCACATGCACACACTCATACACACTACATTAATAATAGCAAAAAGGTATTAGGAAACTAGTCTTTCTTTCAAAACACAAATTTGATGATTTTACATATACCATTAGATAAATACAAAAATACATATGTAAAATACATGTTTATGCAATAACATTTATACAATATCTTACAGAAATCTTTAACTCAGACATGCCCACTTTTCTGGTTTTTTTTCTTCAAAAATCATATCTTTTTGGTTTTTAGCATGAGATATATTTGTATCTGCATCCATATCTATACCTCTGTCCTCATCTACATCTGTACCTGTAGCTACTCCTACATCTTCACCTCTAAATGCATTTGAATCTGTCTATGTATACATCTTCACTGCTAACTGCGTCTGCATCTGTATCTACACACACATTCTTATCTCTAACTCCATCCACATCTCCATCTGTATCTATGCCTATATTTTCAGGTCTAACTGCATCTGTGTCTGTATTTATGTCTCTCTCTGTATCTATATCGATATCTACACATACATCTATATTTGATTCTATATCTGAATCTCAAATACTTTTACATTTCTATTGATCTTTTCAAAAATTGAGCTTTGGTTTCCTATTTTAAATGATTCCATAGTTATCTGATTTCTATTTTAATCTTCCATAGATTGTTTACGAACAAAATATGAATATAAATGAGTTTGTCATAGAAATTAAGCAAAGTGATAGTGTTGTCTGAATATTCTATAAAAACTGTTTTTCTCTCTAATCAGTTATTGACAGAGTGCTGAATTTTTAAGCTGTGCTTGTAGTTAGTTCTTTTTCTTCTGTTCATTATGGCATTTTTTGATTTATGTATTATTGAACCCTTTTAATTATATAGCAGTTATGATTACTGAGTTTCTAAATTAATTGTTTCTTGGTCTTCCCATTCTTTCTTTCCTTTTGTTTACATTCCTGATTGAATCTACCTTGCTTTTTTATACTACCAGTTCTAATGTTTTTATCAGGTTACTTTTTTGATACATATTTTTCTTTCATTTATTTTAGCTTTGATTAATGTGCAGTAATTGTAAACTTTAATGTATTAGTCCTCATGTCTTGCTCATCCTGCTTTCTTATATCGTCCAAGACTCCCTGGTAGAGGGTGGTGCTACCCATTTTTAAAGTGGACATCCCACATCAATCACCAGTTTCGAAAATATCCTACAGGCAAATTTTGGAGGCATAAGAGTTAAAGAGTCTCTTTTCTTAGATACATATGTTTATTTTCAAATTGTCAAACACTGAGGACAGTGTGTTTACGAAATTTACACTTAATAAAACTATCAATGCAGTTGTATTTATGTTTTATGTAGTTCCCTCATCTATTTGTCCTATATATTTTATCCTTTTACCTAATACTCATTTGCATTTCACTGTTTCAACCATATCTTTTCTATTGACTAATGAGTTGAAGTATTATTTTGGTAGGTGCTGCAGAACTTTGGGTCTATTTGAAAATTAATGGGTGCCTCCATTAATATCATTGCACCTTTTATTCTGAAGAGCATAATTAAAACTGTATCTACATTCCTTTTATTTATCTTTTTAACTTTTATGCCATTCTCACCATAGTGTTGCTTGATTCTGCCTGTGTGAATTCTCTTATCCTTGCTGAGTTGAGAAATCTTTCTGTTGCTTTCAATATTGAAATATGCATCCCTGGCATAGTGTTCCAGGTTGACAGTTTTGAAATTCTTTCAGTACTTTAAAGCTATCTGCCCTGCATACTATCTGATAATAATTCACTTGCACTTTCAGTTTTTATTCCTCTGAGCCCAATGTGTCAAAAGCTTTTGGAACTTTGTATCACTGGTTTTCAGCACCTTTTATGTAGTCTCTCTCTCTCTCTCTCTCTCTCTCTCTCTCTCTCTCTCTCTCTCTC
>JANHMN010000008.1:13956388-13975495 GCA_030674055.1 Rhabdomys pumilio | reverse complement strand
CACACACACACACACACACACACACACACACACACACACACACACACGGATGATGGAAGAGGCCAGGATAGGTGTTGTATCCCCTGAAACTGATGTTGCCAATCATTGTGAACTTCTTTTGTCACCTACCCTGGACATCTCCTGGTTGACTGTGTGAAATACATATGGGAATCTCTGGATTATCTGATCTCCACAATCTACTCTCTTCTAACCCTCACTTTCTAAGTAATGGACAATCATCACTAATCCAGAGAAGAGTAAGCCAAAGTGGAAATGAGCTGGGCAAAATTCTCACAACTTGGGAAAATAATCATCAATTTGCTTACGACATTTCAGAGTCTAAAAAAGACTTCTGAATCCCCAAAAAAGCACCCATCTGCCCCCTGACATCTGTGAGCAGAAAATGCATCACATTAGAAATGGTTTACTTGACATAAAACTCAGCAGGGTTTACACAGAGCAAGTCATTTTAAGCCCATCTTGATCTCTTTGCTGACAGACTAACGGATTGTTGATGACAGGGGGCCAGAAGACAGAGTTGAACGTTACTGATGAAGTTGTCATGGGCTCTTGAAGTTGTTCATCCTACATATGGGGCCAGACAGAATGATGCTTGGAATAGAACTTATTTCAGTCATAATGCATATGATATCATTTATGAAAGCACAGTCCAATTGATGTTTCTGCATATTTGCTTCAAGACTGTGACCTCTGTCTATTCTTATCTGTGCTAATAAAAATTTTATGCCTACAAACACACTGAAAAAAGTCAAAAGTGCAGGGAAATATGCTAAGGGACAGAAGAATTCCAAATGTCCCAATAGGCTAAGGGAAGAAATCATTGTATTTTTACAATCTAACAAAATAGATGTATTTTTTCTATTCACACTAATTACTATAAAGACTGAGGTAGAAATATTGAAAGAATGTTATTGCTGTCTTTGGTGAATGGACTGAATATGTGTTACATAATGAGGACTCATCTTAACAGTCATTTTTTAGATTTATCTGTCTATATTCAATTTTGATAAATCATTATGAAAATGAGGACTTGAAAGACAGGTCAATGGTTAAGAACACTGGATGCACTTGGAAAAGACCTGGGTTCCCAGCATGCACATTGGTCAACTGAAGACAGACTCTTATTTGCAGTTACAGAGGATCCAGATCTTTCTTTTACCCTCCACAGAAACCAGAAACATATCTGGCACACAAAACACATATGTAGGTAAAACTTTTATAAAATAAATAAATCTCTAAGAAAGTATTTTATATTCAAGTAATGAGAAAGCAAATATGGTTACAATATGAGCACAGTGTCTTGAAATATCAAAACTATCAATTATGGTCTGGGGATAAGATAGATGAATGGATAGATAGATAGATAGATAGATGGATGGATGGATAGATAGATAGATAGATAGATAGGTGGATAGATAGATAGTCAGGAAAACAGACAAATAGATATCTAAAAACATTAAGCATGAAGTAATAACTTACTAAGGCCAATGAGTGGCACCTGATGAGTATGAAGTACAGCATGTTATATAGTAGGAGGTATATACTACAGGTGAAACTATGTATACAAACTCAGTTCCACTATTTTGTTCTTTGAACTGTTGATTTTGTTACAAATATACAAGTATGGCTTTACCTTTAAGTTTAATAAAAAATGAAAATCATTTGATAAATTTTGGAATACCCAGAAAACATAGTATATGTCTGTGAAGATGAATCACCCAGGAAAGTATTTGCTACTGTGCGAGCAATGGAGCCTTACCTTTTCCCTGAGAATCCATGTATAAAAGTCATCTGGTGGCATAAGTTTATAATCCTAGCAATGGTTCCTACAGGTAGACATAGATCTTGGAGGTTTGTTGAGCAGATTCAGACAAGGGTACCATGAAAGACCAATGAAAGATATTGTCTCAAAAAATAATAATAAGGTGGATCGTCCTTAAGAAATGAAGTCAAAGATGGTCTTTGGCCTCCACCTGCACTTTTTATGCTGTGAAATTCCCTTCCTCACCTCACACAAACACCCACACACATACACTAAAGGTTGACTAGCACATAAATAGAAAATAAACATTTTGTAAGTTTTGTTGGGGCTAGATTTAAAAAATTCAACAGATTAAATTTAATTAAAGTATTATTGAGATTGGTGTGGCCACTATCTCTACAGCACCAATGATTTATATTTTCTACTCAAAATTTTCTCTACTAGAGGCTGAAGCTGATCTTTGACTCTACTAAAGACGTGTTTCTGCAACATCTTTGGCTCCATATAACATCGCAGAAATTGTTTGACCTATGAGGCAGTCAATGTTTCACAGAGATTGTCCTATGAGGAATGGCCATGTTAAGACTTCTGGGGATCCAGTGTTCTTTTTTAAGTCAAGTTCTGTCTCTCATTTTGTTTAAAAAAAAAAAACTGATTGTTGAATACAGTAATATTTTGGAGATATATGAACCATGAGGTGAAATATATGGCTATATCCAGGATGATAGCTAATAAGGTTATTTTATTATCTCAAAATCAAGTCATTTTCCTGAGGTCAGGACCATGCATGATATATAAGCATATTTTGGCTCCTGTTGTTACATAATGCATGTTGTAAGCATGTTGAATTAATGATGGTTGACTAAAACAATTAATATATTAATAAAGGAACACTTATCCACACATATAATTATAGCATCTGTCTGGTAAATGGATTTTTTAGATCAAGAAGGTAACAAAAGATTAATAATCTCTTCTGCTTTACTGTAGAAGAATGGTTCATTCCATGGCAATAAAGAGCATCTATACATTCAATTGCCCTACTTGAAGTCAGCTCTCTCTTTTTCAACACTACAGGTATGCAAGGTCAAACACTGTACATTTTGTTTGGTAGAAGCTCAATGCAGTGAAATACCAAAGTCTTGAGGGCTGTCAGAAAATGTTGCCTGTTCTAATTTTCTCAAGATATTTAAAAACATAATCTTAGACCAAAACCATTTACTGATGTGTAACTTTATCTCATCCTTTGTCTTAATGAAAACTATATAGGTTTATTGGATTTATTACACCATTGAATAGTTAACACAAAAAATGTGTGTGTTTGTAATAGTAGCATGGATTATGCTGATATAATCTTCTATCACAGCTGATGTTCCTCCTTCCTTTCTGTCTCTTTTTAAAAAATGTTATTAATATACACATACAGTCTAAATATTGGAGTAAGTCTTTTTCAATAGAATCTAATTAATGCATAGAACTGCTGACAGTCAGTCCTATTCTGTCAGAACAATAACTCAAAATTTTAACATTCTCAAGTTCATGACAGAAAGGAGAAAACCTGAGTCATTGACTTCTCATGTAACATCTGCATCCTTGAGCTGTTAGATGGAGCTGGATTTAGGTCTGAGTTTGGTAAAACAATGTCAGTCTTGACCTAACTTTACCTGTCAAGCTGGTTTCATTAATGCACCAATGTTAGAATTTCCATTGCTGCACTTGTCATGAATTTAACCTTCTGCTAGGTAAGAGACTCAGTATTGCATACTTAGGCTTTAGCGCCTCTTAGCAATATTTTCCAAATTGAAGCTTTGTCCAATGGTGAAGTTGATGGTGTTTTTTTTCTCAATGACCTTGGAGGAGATGACAAGGAGGCTTACAGATACAAGCTCTCACAGAAATGAATGTTAAGGTTAAATTATGTAAAGCAAAAATATTCCATGATTCCATTCTAAGGTTATTGTTGTTGGAGGGAGTTTTGGTAGCTGTGAAGTGCACCACTATATTTTCCTGTACAGAGCTGATGCTCTAAGAAGAAACTAACTGATGAATATTTAAATGTTTTAGATCATTAAGGAATGAGATGACCAAGTAATTGATAGTTTTTGCTAATGGGAAAATGAATATTGTAGAAAAGAACAAAGAACACCATTTTATTCTTTTCATTACAGTAGTTTAGGTTGAACTTATACATGCTGAATAACCACTCTTACTGCAGAGCTATATGCCAAGCCGGTGTTTGCTTGTTTGTTTTCTTGTTTCTTTGTTTGTTTTTGCCTTTCTTATTAGTGTATGTCATTGTGAAAGACTATCTTTTTAAGTTTCCAAGAATATCCTTGAACTTTATTTGTAAACTAGTTAGGTTTTTAAATTGGTATCTTTTCTTTTTTGTTCTTCAACAACCCCAGTGACTGGACAAGCAAAGTTCAAAAGAATACCACTTAATATTCCAGGAGAGTGAATTATTTTGTATAAGATTTCTATGGACCCACCTCAATAAGGGTGTAGTTTACTTCAGCATAGGAATAAGTTTGATGCCCCAGAGCCTCTGTGAGCCTCTTATTGGATATTTTCTTTATTTACATTTCAAATGTTATCCCCTTTTCCAGTGCCCCCTCTGAAAGCCCCCGTTCCATCCCCTCTCTCTCTGCTTCTATGAGAGTATTTCCCCACCCACCCACCCACAAACACCTGCCTCCCCATCCTTGAAATTCCCTACATTGGGGCATGGAGCTTTTACAGGACCAAGGGCTTCTTCTCCTATTGATGCCCAACAAGGCTATCCTCTGCTACATATGCATCTGGAGCAGTGGGTCCCTCCTTGGTTGGTGGTTTAGTCCCTGGGAGCACTAGGGGGAATGATTGGTTGATATTATTGTTCTTCCTATGGGATTGCAAACCCCTTCAGCTCCTTAGTCCTTTCTCTAACTCCTCCATTGGGGACACCATTGGGAACCCTGTACTCAGTTCAATGGCTGCAAGCATCCACTTCTGTATTTCTCAGACTTTGGCAGAGCCTCTCAGGAGACATGAGCCTCCTGTCATCATGTACTTCTTGGATCCACAATAGTGTCTGGGATTGGTGACTTCTTAAGGGTGAGTTAGAAGTATCCACTAGCAGAGCAAGAAGATGGGGTCCGAGAAACTCTTCTGGCAAATGAAAGTCTGAAGACTGTACTGAGAAGGTTTTCTTGTTCTAGTGTTTAGTTGTTCAATAAAAATGTACAATACTTTGAAAAATGTGTTACAGATACATGCTCATATGTGATCTACTTTGCAGAAGACAGACTTACAACAAATAGAGTAAAAGTAGCTCGTGATATGACAGTTTTTGTCTTTTCTTATTAAAATGTTTTACAATTTAGTGATTATACAACTACAGAATTTAAATTACAAAAAAATTTGGCACAAGATCATGTTAATATTACACTTACCATACATCTATAATAACCTCTCAGCTTTGAGTTTGCTTTAAGAGCTGTGTGAATAGAAAATCCTGCTGAGCATTCTTGTTATATTTTCAATAAGCATTTTAGTATTTACTGAATAAGAATGTTGCTCTTTCTTAGCTTTAGACAGGAAGAATAGTTAACACACTGGATTACGTGAGATCAGTTTCGACAATGAAGATCCAAGACAAAAGAAGTCAGGATAATAATGGCTTAATGACACACAATAATTCATGCTTGCTTCAGTGGCTGGTATTCTCAGAAAATACTAGTCACCTGAAAGAACAGATAACAGACTATTTTTGGTGTATTGACTTTTCCAACCAAATTATGAAGAGTAATTCTAACTTTTAATGTTATTGAAAGATGAAAATTGGAAAAAATATAAAGCAATAATAATTGTTATAATATGCAAAATACTAAAAGAAGTAACAGAATAAAAATGAAAATATTCAGATTAAACATGAACATGCTTGACTTTTCTGTCATAAAAGTCACTTTGAGTTAAAAAATAAAAACATAGGTGTATAGTATACATGAGATATATCTATACTATATAGCTTAAAAATTGGGAAGTAAAGGGTATGAAAATAGGACACACTGAACTGAAAATAAAACATGAATCCATATAAGGTAATAATAATATTAAATAAAAATACAGATAATTACCTGTTTGAAGAAGTGCACACTGAAGAAGATTCAAGGGAAACACTTCATCGTACATATAGCTTAACCTAAAAAGGAGAAATGATAGAGAAAAACAAGAAAGGAGAGAAAGCAGTCAAATACAGACATCATGGGGACTCTGGATAGAAAGCTTTACTTTAAATTATCTCGAAAAGATTCTGAAATCACATATAGATCTTTTTTCAAAGAAAAGGAGCAACAAACTGATGAATGTTGTAAACTGAGTCTCCCATTTCCCACATTCCATATCTACAAGGTACGTTGCTGTGAGGTCTATTCCGAATGCATTTTCACAGGTAGTCTTTAGCTCCAATTGTAATTAGTATCACTAATCAGCATTTCTAGATCAATATTTCAAAATATCTGCAATACAAAAAGCATATATCCATGCTTGCCGTAATTCTGAGCAAAAGAAATCTATATTGCCGTGCTTGATTTTGAAAGCATTTACCAAGCATTTTTACATCTCTTCAGGCACATATTTTTAAATTACATATTCTGTCTGTACAAATATAGTTGAAATTCTAGATATATGAGCTTATTTTAAGGAAGTTTTCAAAGTATTTGAATGTGAGTATAAAGTACAGTTGCATAACTTTTTATGTGAATGACTTTCTAACCCATTTCCAACATATTTATCAGTTTTACAAAAAAAAATGCTACAATAACATTTAAAATTATATATGTGCTGTATAGATTTTGTCAATTTGACACAAACCTAGACATATCTAGAAGAGAGAATCTTTGTTAAGAAATTGCCTTCATGAAATGGTCCCGTGAGCATGTCCGTGGGGGCATTTTCTTGATAACAAGTGGATGCAGAAGAATCTTGTACACTGAGAGTGATGCCATCTGCGGCAGGCGGGTCTTGGTAGTATTAACAGGTAGACGATGAAGCCTGGAGAACCAAGTCAGTAAGCACCATTCTTCTGTGGACGCTGCTTCCGTTACTGCTTCCAGGTTTCAGCCTTCAGTTCCTGCCCTGGCCTTCTTTAATGGCAGACTGGAACATGCAAAATAAATAAATCCTTCCTTGTTCCAAGATGGCTTTGGTGAGTGTTTTATTGCACCAAATGAAAACCAAACATAAACAACGCGTCACATATTATTTGTTTGGAGAGAATTCTATGTGGTAACTCCACATTGGTTTAGGGAGTCAGCCTTTAATGTAACTTAATTGGGTAATGTCATTCATAAATCAAGTTATATAATAGCTGATTAAATTCCCAGATGGATGAAATAATGAGGGACTGAAAAGGAACACTGTGAATACAAGCATCCTGTAGTCTTCCACACCAAGTGAACACGCCAACTAATACTCATCACTCTGCATTTCTCAACAATGGTTAGTTTGTTTATTTTGTGTACAGATTAGATCCTAATGCTAAGACAAAGCATTGAAATGCACGCAGCTTGGTCTATATCCAAAAGTTGCTGAATAATGGAACATCAGTAGAAGTAGGTCACACTTCTATATAAGGTACACCTCAACCTCATTTCCAAGGCTTTAAACCACATTAAAAAATACCATTCAACAACACTCATATTGTTAAACTTGAAATACTCATTAAAGATATATATCTCATGTTTAATTAACTCAATACATTAATACTAAAATCAAATTTAGGATAATAAGTTCTTATTGATAATTATGGACATAGATATACTATGAAGCGTAAAGAACATTGGTATTAAGATATTAGAGGAATGAGCAGTAACAAAATGCATTATTTCTATTTTAGTTTTTCCAAATTATTATTTTATTGGTTTATGTATTTGGGTAGTTTACTTGCATGTATGCTTGCACCACACCCATGTACTATCTTCAGAAGTCACTAGAAGAGGGCATCAGATTCCCTGGAATTGCAGTCACAAACCATTGTGAGCTTCTAGGAATTTAACCCAGGACCTCTGAAAGAACAGCCAGGTTTGAGCTGAGTCTCAAGCTCCACTTAATTATTTCATTATTATTGTTTAAGAAATATTTCTGAGGCAGGGTCTTATAATGTAGTTCTGAGTCCACAATTCTCGTCTCAGCTTTTTACCTGGTAGAAATATGGGAGTATACAACACTGAATTCCAGACTGGTTTTTTGTTGTTGATGTTATTGTTAGTTATTTTGTGTGTGTGTGTGTTTGTTTGAGTTTTTGGTTTTAAGGAAAATACTTTATTACTTCATGAAAAATGATACCCAACTACTCGATTCATACTTGCTTGAATCTAAAAAGAAAAATCAAACAAATAAAAAACTTAAAGTTTATTCATTAGACTGTATGTGAGCATCACATTTCACATGAGAATAGAAAAACACAAGCACTTCTAAGTATTGCAGTCTTGAGAAAAAAAATTCGGAAGGAGAAGATCACATGATACTGGGAACCGTCTTACATTATGAGAAACTACCAAGAAACATTTGAAAAAAACAAACAAACAAACAAAAAAAACCCCACCAAAAACCAAAATTCTTTGTTTTGACAGTAGCTTTAGTTTGTAGTTCTTGGAATGACTCTATTCCATTGAAGATATCTTAGTAACAGGAAGCGTCGTTTGAGCAATCCCATGTGAAAATGCATTATTA
This sequence comes from Rhabdomys pumilio, assembly GCA_030674055.1. NCBI lineage: Eukaryota > Metazoa > Chordata > Mammalia > Rodentia > Muridae > Rhabdomys > Rhabdomys pumilio. The sequence goes on along the minus strand of JANHMN010000008.1, from coordinate 13,967,001 downwards.
TACGTAATTCATCTCTTATAATCATCCCCGTCAATCAGGACCATATTTTGGAGAACTCTTTTGTTTGAAAAACAGTTAAGCTGTGAGTTTGGCCTGAAGCTCCATCTCTGTCACCCATTTGAGTGTAATATCCACTAGAAGCTGGAATCCACTAAAATCCTGCTAGAGGTCTGGTGGAGTAAGGGGAGGAGTGTTGAAAAGACCACTCGGAGGGTTTGGACAGGGTCTAGATTTGCAAGAGTACTCTGTGTACATAAGAGAGGTGTCTGTAAAGTTGTTGGGTGCTATTTGCTGTACATTTGTACTCTGTCCCACACCAAATGGCTGGCAGAGAGAGAAATGCCCATCCTTCAGTGCTGTCACAGCTGTATGGCAGATCACTGATAGGAGAGTCAAAATGGATCCCGGGGAGGGAGGTTTGGGAGACACTGGTCTCCCTAGGGTTGGATTGGGTCCAACTATGCAGGCATGAAACAGGCTCTCTTCTAGAGTTGGCACGAAGTTTTTGATACCCATTGCAGCTTCAATAGAGCTAGATTCTGAAATCTTAGCCCCATGGCAGGAAATCTTGAACTGATTTGGATCTTTGCCATCCTTTCTCAGCACATCAGGGAGGAGCCTACAGTGGGCATTGATAAACCAGTCACAGACCTGTAGTGTGGACAGGTGCATCTGCTGTGACAGCAGTGCTTTCTCTTGGTCTGGGAGACAGGCTTTTTTGTATCCGTGTTCCCACAGCCAATCTCGCAGAATCTGGACTGATTCCTTGGACAGATTTCCTCTCCGTCTCCTGCCAGAGGTCGCTGACAAGGAAAGGTCCAGGGCACTGTTCACGCTGTCTTCATCCTCAAAGTCACTGCCAGGTGCTGCAACAACACCTTCATGCGTTTCATTCTGAATTTCCAAGTCCCAGCGAGAGAGAGGTGAAGCTGGGGTTTCTAGGGACCAGGAGCCATGAAGTGGCAGGTGTAGGGGCGTAGGCAATGATCCTTTTACTGATGCTCCAGTAACTTACAGGACAGTGTTCAACCACTATTGCTAAACAAGGTGCTCAGGTTTCAGGTACTGGCTTCTGGCTTGGAATTCAAGTGATACTTGGGCTTCCTCCAGCCTGGATCTTCTGGCAGCCAGCCAGAAGCTCTCTCTGGCCCAACTCATTCACCTCCCAAGTCAGCTCCTTAGTTTCCCTCTCCACATGGTGCACCTTTTCCAGAGTGTTTCAATTGTCAGATACAGTGTGTCAAATTTACCAGACACTTGATAAAGATTCCATAGCCTTTCTTAGTAAGACAGTGAATTTTGTAGCATTGTTATCTGTACAGTGAGTATTATAATGATTTCCAAAATTGCCCTAAGTTGTGGCTTATAGCACAAGACAAACGTTTACCTTTGGCTTTAGGTGGACTCTAAGTTGTATCGCAGATGAAAACAAACAACTGATAGGAGCCATAACAGGGAAGGGTATTCCAAAATACAACCCGGACATACCAAGTCCCCGGGGAGGATGCAGGAAAACTTGGTAAGAACATTTGCAAAGATTAAAGAAGAAGGTATGTATAGAGTGTTGTGAGAGCACAGTGCAATATCACGCTGTGGTGCCATTCACAAACCTGACCCTCTTACAGTGCACATGTGTACCCTTGATGTTCTTAAAGCCCTTTGTATATAAAGTTGTTCATAAATCCAAGTGGTTATTTTTAATAGTGAATATAAATAGTACACTTCAATGCTTTGAAGTCAGGAAACAAAGTTTTAAGTAGGCTTACTTATCTAGATAAAATTTCCCAAAGGACAGAGTCATTTCAGAACCCAAGAGAAGGAAGAAAAGCACAGTTTGACAAAGAACATTTAAACTCATATTCTATTTAATTTTTGTCCACAGTATTGATATTATTTTATTTTCATATAACAATAAAACTAATTTAAGTTAATATAATTGTAATTTTTATAGTTTGATGACTTAAAATGACTCAGCACTATTGAAGGGAAACTGACACCATAAAATGCCTAAATTTATATGTTGAAATATTTATAACCTCATATGATTGTCACTCTTCTCATGACAATAAGTACACTTCTCACCTTCAAAGGTTTCCTGTTTTTCCTCTGTATTCTCTTTCTCCTTTGCATTATTTCTATTGTAGACAGCAGTAAATGTACTTTTTCCATGTTTTATTTAAGTGTGAACATGTTAGTTTATATTTTTCAAGTTTCATGTAAGTGAAATTATGCCACATGACATTATTTCTTCTCCAGCTGTTCTTATTTTGCGTAACAGTTGTGGTTTGAATGAGGACTATACTCCCTTACATGGCTAAATACTTAATCCTCAGCTGGTGGCACCATTTTAAAAAGTTGTGGAGTTCTGTACTCCATTTTTAATCATGTTATTTGGGTTGTTAGTATCTAAATGCTTGAGTTCCTTGTAAATTTTGGATTTTACCCCTCTGTCAGATGTAGGGTTGGTGAGGAAGATCCTTAACCACTTTGTAAGCTGTCATTTTGTCTTATTGACAGTGTCCTTTGCCTTATAGAAGCTTTGCAGTTTTATGAGGTCACATTTATCTATTTTTGATCTTAGAGTCTGAGCTATTGGTGTTCTGTTCAGAAAATTGTCTACTCTATTAAAGTGCTTAAGAATATTTTCAAGTTTCTCTTCTATGAGATTTAGTGTATCCCGTTTTAGGTTGAGGTTCTTGATATACTTGGATTTGAGTTTTGTGAAGGATGATAAATATGGATCTATTTTCATTTTTCTATATATAGACTGCCAGACCAGCATCATTTGATGGAGGTGCTTTCTTTTATACATTACATGGTTTTGGCTTCTTTATCAAAAATCAAATGTCCATAGGTTTGTGGGTTTATTTCTTTGTTTTTTACTTGATTCCACGGCTATGAAAATGAAAGGAAATTTGCAACTGACTGGAGTGAGGAAGTGGAGACATTTCCAACAAGAGACAGAAAACTGGGATAAGGGAGGCTCCCAAGAATTAATGGGGGATAAACTTAGTTGTGACTCAGTACATTGAGGATATAGAACCTAGAGAGGCTAACTCCTGTAGCCATGCAGGAACTCCAGTGTAGTAATAGAGACACCAACTCATCAACAAAACGTTCAACCTAAAATTTATACTGTCTACAGAAAATGCAGGCACCGTGAATGGAGTAGAGACTGAGGGAATGGCCAAACAATAATAGGCACAACTTGAGACCCATCCCACGGGTAAACACCAATCCCTGACACTATTAATGATGCTCTGATATGCTTGGAGACAGGGGCATTTTGTCCTCTGAGAGGCTCCACCCAGCAGCTGACTCACTAGATACAGACACTTACAGCTAAATAGTGGATGGAGCTTTGGGACCCTATGGAAGAATCAGAGGAAAGACTGCTGGCCCTGAAGGGCATAGGAACCTCATGGGAAGACCCAATATTGTCAACTAATCTGGGTTATTTGAGCTCTCTGGGTGTGAACCACCAACCAAAGAACATACACAGGGTGGACCTAGGCCTTCCAATACATACGCCACAAACATACAGCTTGGTTTTCATGTAGGTCCCAAACAACTGGAGATGGGGGCTATCCCAAAAGCTGTAGCCTGTACCTGGGACATGTTCTTGTAGCTTGACTACTTTATCTGGCTTCAGTGGGAGAACATGTGCTAGTCTCACAGTGACTTGAAGAGCCTGTGTTACCCAGGGAGAAGGGGATGGGGATAAAATTGTAGGAGGATCTGACAGGGAGAGGGGAAATGAGTGGGATGTAAATTGAATATTGAAAATAAAATAAAGGCCGGACAGTGGTGGTGCACGCCTTTAATCCCAGCATTTGGGAGGCAGAAGCAGGTGGATTTCTGAGTTCGAGGTCAGCCTGGTCTACAGACTGTCTTCCAGGACAGCCAGGGCTACACAGAGAAACCCTGTCTCGAAAAACCAAAAATAAATAAATAAATAAATAAATAAATAAATAAATAAATAAATAAGAAACAAAATAAAATTAGAAAAAGAAACAGAAAAATGCTTCAATCTAAAATATAATTTGTGGAGCCTTATGAGGTAGAGAGTTGATGGGGAGAAAGGAGTCATTAGGTTTATAAATAGGGCCAAATTCCTTTTTGTCTGTGGTTCTTGAATGTCAATACTATGCCTTCATGCTACTGCCATCATCTTGAGATAGATTGTACACTCTGGGAAATATAACCTGGAAGAAACTCTTTCTTCATAAGTGACTTTAGTTAGTTTTTAAAATTATTCTTATTACATCTCTTTGATCACTTGTATTTGTGTATATGTGTGGGTACATGTGTCATGGTGTATGTATGGAAGACATAAAACAATTCTTTCTTCTATCTTATGCTATCAGGTGTCAAACTCAGGTTCTCAGGCATGGCCACAAGCCGTTAACTACTGAGTCAACTCACAGCCCTTTGTAGATATCTTATCAGAGACACATGATGTAAAGTATTAGAGACCAAATTATTCCAAAATTTAATTATCTTTGGTATGTTTTATGACACATAATTATACATGTTGAGAGTTTACTGTAATATTTAGAAGGAATTTTGGAAGAAGGAATTATTCTCTGACTTCCATACATATATACAACATATTGTGATCAGATCAAAATAGTTTATTTTTCTAGGTTTTAAAAATTCTAGTTCTCCTATAATATCTGATGTATTTCTCTGAGCTATGGTCACACAGTGCAGCAGAAAACTAGAACTTATTCCATCTAGGTTAACACTAGTTTATTTAGCCTTGCTTGATAAGCCAGCCTCCCTCAACCAATCATTCTCTCTTTTCAAGCCTTGAGTAAGATCTTTTTTTCCTAACTTTGAGACTAACTCTTCAAGATTTTCATATATGAAGACAACAAAGAATACTCATCTTAAAGCTTTTATGTAGCTGCATTGTATTTCATCATACTACACTCTCTATCTCTTCCCATGGCTGGAAATTTACTTTATGATAGAATTTGAGTATAACAACTAAGATTCTATGACTAAACATTTTGGAATATCAATATAATTCCTCTGCTCTTAAGTAAATGAGAAGGAAAGAGTCTATGGTAGGTTTTTCTCTAACTTTTAAGATATAGAGAAGGTGACCGTTAATGTGCCTAAAATACTTTACATTGTTTCCAGCTCTATACATGAGCATACCCTTTACAGACACATTAGTATGCTTAAACTTGCAAATTCTCGTTAGTAGCTTAATAATGACACCTCATATAGTTGTTAATTTCTAACCCTTTGGCTTTTTAAAATGACTTGATGATGGTAAAATATTTTGCCATTAGCTTATTTGTCAGCTAAGTATTTTTGTTTGAGATTAGTCTGTTTTGTATACTAAAATTATTTTTAAGTCCCATATTTTCTGTATATGAAATGTATATGTATATGAGTATACATATATATATATGTGTGTGTGTGTATGTGTGTGTGTGTGTGTGTATGTGCCATATACTAATGTTTGCAGTCCTTTACTTGTAATTTTATTTTTCTTAGAAAAGAAGGGAAATATCCAGAAACAAAACAAAATTTTAGACAACAAATAGAGAAGTATTATTGGGTTTACAATTTAGAAGACTTAGATAAATAAGAGATGTTATTGGTGTTATATTTTGTGTAGAAAGGAACTGAAATTAATTAGTTTTCAGAAGAGGTTCATTGGGATAGTTACAGCTTTCATGGGTAGTATGCTAGTGTTCCCAATAAAAAAGATTTCCCTAAAGCAGATCTTTGAACAAAAAAAATAAAATATTTTGTTCTTATAAGTGTTTGGGTTGCCTAGGCTGAACTCTGGGCTGTTCGAGAAAAGAAATCTAGCTGAACAATAACAGTAAGGAACCAATCAAAGATAAGTATTGGTTATTTTGTCCTTGATTGTAGATGTGATATTTCTACTTGATTCTGAACTTATCTATAAAATGATAGACTGTAACCTGGAATTGTAAACCAAGTAAATCATTTCCTCTTTTTAGTTGCTTTTTGTTATCCTATTTCCTCTCAGCAATAGAAATGGAACTTGTAAAGTGATACATTAGACAATGTACATGCAAGTTGTATAAAAAAATATTTAAAACCATAGTGTATGTTACTGGAAAAAATCATGATACTGGTTAAAAGCACTATATGCTCTTCTAGAGATTCCAAGATTGACTCCAACCTCTGACATAGTGGCTCATACTGGTTTTATCTCCATTTCCAGGAGGTCTGATACCCTCTTCTGGGTTCTGCTGGCAGTTTGTACAAGTTGTACAGGCAAAACACCCAGAAACATAAAATAAAGATGAAGATAAAAATTAAAAATAAAAACAATACCTTATGTATAGGGCTGTAGAGATGGCTCAGTAAATATGACCTTCCGTTCTTTCAGGTGACCCAAGTTTAGTTGCCAGCACCCAAATAAAGCAGCTCCCAGCTGCCTCCAATTCAATCTCTTACAGGATTAACATCCATTTCTAGATTCTACAAGCACATAACTGGATGTGGCATAGATTCACATATACATAAATATAAATAATAAAAATAAATTAAATCCTTGCACTGATAATATCATTACATAACATCTCATTGTAAGGGTGTCATAGAGAATACTTCCCAATTTCAGGAAATAATTAAAAGTTCAGCAGTAGTGTTGCAATATAATGACCCATTGAACATCATATAGACAACTCTAAGCCAAATGGTTCTATAACATTATCTGTGAAAATAACTAAACCTGGATTTTTTATTATGAAACACTTTTCCAATTGGCAGTGTAATTTTTCAATTAAATAAACAAAGATAGAAAAATTAGGTTCTAAACATTTTTATCTTGCCCCCTCCTCTATTTTTTTTCACTCTCTTCTACTTTTTCTCTTCCTACTATCTGTCCCAATCTCCATTCTTACTGCTCGTGCTACTAAATAGCACTATATACCAAACATTTTGTCTCATTATTCATCCTCCTCTTGGACTCCAGACATTCATCTCTTCCAATGAAGAACTAAGCAAGAAATGTGCATGATCACTGACAGATGCACTAAGCTGAGTGACTCTGAATGTAGCTTAGAAATGTAAGAAGACTTTCTTGAATTCACTGGGTTGTCTTAGTTATTTTGAAATAATTTTTTTTTTTTTTAGTTTTTAGTATGCCGAAATATAGAGAACAACCATTTGTCCATGTCTGAAAATTCTACATGTATTTGAATATTACTACGACATAGCATGGGGAAAGTACCCACACTGTATTTTCCTTTATGCTGGGCTAATGGGTGCTTTGTTTTATCACTGGATAAATAAGAACTATCATTGGATAAATTTATCAAAGAAAAAAAGGAAGAAAGGAAGAAAGAAATAGAAAAGAAAAAAGAAAGAAAAAGTAAAAAGAATGAATGAATGAAGAAAGAAAGAATAAAAGAAAAGGCAAACTGCTCCCTTTTTTCCTTGTCTCTAATCCAACTGCTTTTCAGGTTTAGTTTCCATTTATTAGAACTGATTGAAATTACTTATTGGAATTTCTTAGTGAGGTTGTATAAGCCCAATGAGCAGGTGTAATTGTGTTTGCTAGATCAATTCATCTATTTCATGATGCTTTGAAAATCTGCTATGGTTACAAAACAACAGAAAAGAGCCTGCTTGTTTAATTATATCAAGTAAATCTATGTCTATTGATAAAAGTAATCTATTCAAAATGAAATAATAAATCTTACAAGTTGGACAGTCCATCCAATTATCTAGATTTTCCTCCCAACTCCCATTTCAAATTAATGGGCATAAATTCAACATCTATACAATCCACTAATAGAATCTTATCATTTTAATGTGTGTTAACATCTACATTACTGAAATACTACCAATGCATAAAAGCCTAGCAATCACTGGCATAAATAATAATTTAATATTAACCCTAATGACAATGACTGCTTGATATTAATAAAGGACTTCTCTTAATTAATTTTCAGTTCTAAAAACAAAAAGTAACTTGGAATAGTCTGTTTAGTCTTGTATCTTTAAGTGTGACAGTGTCACACATCATTATTGATATATAAGAATGTAAACTTGTCTTTCTTCTGACAACATTTTCTTCATCTGTTAAGGGGATGATTGACATACCAGTTAAAAGGAGGAATCAATAAAGAATAGAAAAATCATGATTCGCAAAACCTCCTCTCAGGGTAAGCTCTCCAGTTTATGGATCTGAATGTCTAGAAATAAGGAACGAGGTTCAAGGTAGCCAATTTTCTCATGAATACTTTGGACTTGATGTAAGTATCTACCTGTTATACTTGTGGAATAGAGGAATTCACTTATATTCTTCCACATCAAACATTAAAACAAAGTTAGAGTTTATTCATTGATACTATCAAGAGATAAAGAAGACATTCATAATATAAGCGGACTGCACTTTGTTAATATATAGTAACTTTAGTGTCATTAATAAAATGAGAAAAATGTCAATCATTTTAATTCTTACATTTATTTTTCAAAAATTTACTTATTCATTTTTATTTGTCTCAATGCTTACATGGCGGCAAGACATAGGCATCATATTTCCTTGGGCTAGAGTTACGGGCAATAATATCAGCACTTGGAATTGAACACCAGTCCTTTGCAAAAGAAGCAAAGAATCTTAACTCCCAAGTGACTTCTTTAGTCTCCAGTGGTTTCCTTTGGAGAAGAAAAAAAGACCTTGAAACTTGTTATCCTGTTCCTCCTTTTTTTCATAAGGCATGTGCGATTTAATGGGTGTCTTAAGTTACATGATACTTTATTTCATTAATCAGACATTGTTTATATTTTCTTTGGATGAATTAAAATTAATATTCAATTTTTTACATTTGAAGAAGATATAAACAATGTTGCCACAGTCAAAAAACATAGAAATGTTGAAAATGAAATGTTAATTATGAAAAGTGAAGAGAAATTGTTTTGTGCCTAGAGCTAGGATTAAGAAAAAAAGGAAGAATATTGAAGCCTGAATAAGTACTAACATTGGGACAGATTTATATCTGGGCATACATTATACTAAATACAATGAAATGTTTTAAATGACGAAGATATTCTGCTTTCAAAGCATTTACCATATAAGATAAAAAAGAGAGGAGAGACACAGGATAGCAAAAGCTAGATCAATTGGCCTATGCCTCTACTGTCCATATCTCTCTGACCATTTGATTAAGATACTACTATTGGGCATGAATTTTGTGGAGCATGATGAATATGGAGCTATTTGCGTTCTTCTGCATGCATACATACAGTTAGACCAGCACCATTTTTTTTCAAGATGTTTTCTTTTTTCCATTATATGGTATTATCTTCTTTGTAAAAAATCAGATGTCCATAGGCATGAGGGTTTATTTCTAGTACTTTCATTTGATTCCATTGATCCCAGATTGAAATCAGGGATGATTATACTACCATAAGTTCTTTTTGTACAGAATTATTTTAGCTATCCCGGAATTTTTGTTGTTCTATATGAAGTTCAGATTTGTTCTTTCAAGGTCTAGAGAGAACTGTGTTGGAATTTTGATGGGAATTAAATAGGGTCTGCAGATTGTTCTTGGTAAAGATGGCCATCTTAATACTCTGCTCTGCTTGAAAACAGAAGCCTAATGTAACTTCCCTTAAAGAGGCTCCACCCAGCAGTTGATCAATTGAAACAGATGGAGAGACCCTCAACTAAACATTAGACCGACTCAGGAAGCCTTGTAGAAGAATTGGGGTAAGAATTACGAGATTTGGAGGGGATGGGACTCCATAAGAAGACCAACAAAGTCAACTAACCTGAGCCCTTGGTGGAACACCCAGAAATTGAACCACCAACCAAAGAACACTCATGTGTTTGACGTAGGATCCATGCACATGTGTAGTAGGTATGCAGCTTGTTTGTAATGTAGATCCCCCAGCAATTGAACCATGGGCTGCTCTGATTTTGTTGCCTGCCTGTGAATCCTGTTCCCTTAATTAGATTGTTTTATCATGTCTCTGTGCCTAGTCCTGCAATGACTTGATGTGCTAGGGTCTGACAGTATCTGGGGGAGCATAGCTCCCTCTTCTCAAAAGAGAAGGGCATGGGAGGGGCTATGTAAGGGGAAGACTGGAAGAGAGATTATGATCAAGATGTAAAGTGAATAAAAAATTAATTAATTAATTGAAAAAAGGACATTATTATTGGTTGATTAGGTAGCTCACTGAGTAAAGAAAGATGTAAAAAAATCTTGTGAAAATTATTAGTTATATAATTTTCTACTTTTATAAAAATTATTAAATTATTTATGTGACCATGTATTTATATTGTTTCTTCTCTAGTTATGGTATTACAAGATGAATACTTTACATATACTAAGCTTCTTTTGTGGTTACCCTTCCATACTAAGAATCCGATAATATTTTAAGTTGTATGTGCTTGTGCTATACATTCTACTGTTGTCTTGACCAAAGTTTTTCTTCATGGTTAGAAGTCATGGTAAATAATCATTATATCTTTGATGCAGATATTATTTCATTTATGTCCATATACATACACTGCAATCTACTAAAAATATTTTATTGGTTTATCAGTTATTTGGTTGATGTGATATATTAATGTATGATAATATATATAATGTATGATAATATATATA
>JANHMN010000008.1:13934929-13956378 GCA_030674055.1 Rhabdomys pumilio | reverse complement strand
GATATATTAATGTATGATAATATATATAATGTATGATAATATATATATAATGTGTGACTAAGTGTGATATATACCTTGCTTCCATATTTCCAATCCAAACTTTTATATACTCTTACTGAGTCTCATGATTTGAAATATCTACTAATTGTTACTATACATGAAAATTGACTAATATAACTTGCACAAATATGAGAGAATATGCACTATTTGTCTATGTCAGTGTGATTAAATTTAATATAGCTTCTTTCAGTTTTATGCATTTTCTTTTCTAAGCATTTATTTTACCTTTCTTATGTGTATGTACTTACATACACTACATGCTTGATGCCTGTAGTGAAGAGAAGAGGGTCAGATATCATCTGAGACTGGAGTCACAGATAAATGAAACAGTCATGTTGTCTCTGGGACCTTGAACAAGGTCCCCTGCAAGAGTAGCAAGTGCTGTTATGAGCTGCACTGTCTCTGCAGCCCGTTTTATGCAATTTTACACATATGACACAATTTCATTCTTATTTTCAGGTAAGACCTAGATCCCATTTCCTGTTGATGTTTACCTAGACTGATTCTCTTATATGACCATTTGAATACTGTTTATATATAATATTAGAACTGTCATTTCATCAGCTATGTTAGTATAACAATAATATCTGCTCATATACTCTTCAAATTTCACTATATTACTTTATTTTTTTACAGAATCTACATACTTATTTCCATATTGGCTTGACTAATTTACCTTCCATATCCAAGATATAAGTGTTCCTTACCCAAATATTCATAAGAATTTATTATTCTTTGTTGAGACAGTATCATCCTCGCATAGATATGGTACATACTGGCTTTGAACTTGTTACACTACTGCCTCTGTTACATGATGTGCTGATTCCACACTTTTCTACTTTTTTTATTCTTGATTATAACTATTTTAACTAAGTCAAAAAATTACTTGCACTCTTTGAAAGCTAATGATGCTGAACTAGTTTCAGAAAGTTGTTGGAAATTTATACATCCATTTTAAAGGAACTTGTTCATCTCATTTTCCATCTATTGGTTACATGCTATATATAAAGCTAAGACCTTCTCCCATTTGACTGATTGTCTTTGTACACTGGAAATTGTTCTCTCTCCTGTTCTGAAGCTTTTTAAACTTTAGACTATTATCTTTTTCAGATCTTCCTTTAGTTTATTGAACTATTGGAGTCTTATTTAGAAGTTCACCATTTCCTCTGGTATCTTGAAGTGTTTTCAGGTATTTTCATGAATACTTTCAAAGTTTCAGAGATACATTACAGTTTTTTGTTATTTTGAGTTGCTTTTTGTTTAAGATGAGAGATAACACTCTAGTTTTGTGTTTTCTGTCTGAATGCCTAGTTTTTTTTCACATTGCTTGTTAAAAACTTCTTTTTCCAACACAAAGTTTTTCTCATGTGTTGAGTACTAAATGACTACTGTTGCATGCATTTGTTTCTGTATTTAATGTTATATGTTCATTGGTATAAATGCTTATGTTTATTATATGCTTATTTTCTGGTTTTGTTACTATAGCTCTGTGATGTTTCAAAATTACTCTTACATTCCTCTACTGTTCAGAATTGTGACTTCTCCTCCCAGTTCCATAAAAGATATTATTAGCATTTATAGGAACCCTGCATTGAGTGTCTTCATCAGTTTTATTATTACAGCAAATTTGGTTTTCTTGAGTACATCATACATCCTGTCTAGTTTTTGTCATTGTATCTCAACTAGAGTCACCTGAGACGGAGCTTCAACTGAGGAACTACCTCAATGGACTCACAAATAAGAAAGTGGTACTTTCTTCACTGTTGATTGATGGAGACGGTTGAGCCCACCATGGATTGTACCAGTCCTAAACACTCTGCCCAAGGAGCTATAAAAAAGGTAGCTGCATTTGAGCATTAAAGCAAATCAGTAAGTAGCTTTTTCCAGTTGTTCTTGCCTCTTTCCTGTTTGAGTTACTTTCTTGAGTTTCTTCAATGTAGTCCTTTGATCAGGTTGTACAAGCCAGATAAACCCTTCCTTCTCCAAGTATGTTTTGGTCTGTGTTTTATCATAGTATCAGATACCAAACTAAAACATCACACTTCTTCAATCTTTAGGCTTACCTATTAACTTGGCTCAAAAACATTCCCTTTCAATTTGTATTTTAATTTGATACTTTTGTTGCATTGCTGTTTTAGTGCCTTTATTTTCTGGAATTCTGATGATATATATTAGACCTTTTATTCTTGCCTGATATTTTTTTCTGCATTTCAACCTGGTGGCCTCTAGCAACATTTGATTTTTCTATATGTCATCCACTCAGTTAATTCTCTTCAACTTTTACTCTATTGAGAATACCATCAAGATAATTTCAGTAAGTTAATATTTTTGCTACCAGAATTGATTATGCTTCTGCTTTAATCCCCAGGAATCTTCTTTCCTGTAAGGTCCTGACCCTCTTCCTTTGTTCCCCAAATTGCATAAGTCAATTGAGAATTTAGCTTCATTTCTGTAATTATCTGACCTAATTTTTTCTTCCTGTCAGCTCTTTTATATTTCAATCACTTCTTTTCTTGGCTCAAGGGAAAACAATCCTAAGCAATTAGCATCATTTCTAAGAATCTTGTATTTTTTCATGTTTGACACTGAAAATCCCAGCTTCTATCTGATGACTTTAGGTAGTATATATTCTAGTTATTCTCAGCATGGAATGGTCCAAATGAACTAGTCATCAGTGAGAGAGGCACAGTTTTGCTCCTGTGAATTTTTCTTAATAAATTGTATAATGATAAACCCTTTTAAGAGCTAAATGTAGTATATATATTATAGAGAGATAGATAATAGATGTATAGATAGATGGATGGATAGATATATAGATAGATGATAGATAGATAAATAGATAGATAGATAGATAGATAGATAGATAGATAGATAGATAGAACCTTTAGGCACTGAAATGTATCTTTCCTAATTTTTATCAATGTTTTATTTATATTGCCTACAATTTCCTGAGATCTTATAACATCCTTTAATAATTATATGTATGGCAACAAAGGGGACTGAAGAGATGGCTTTATGGTTAAGACTAACAGCTGGTATTCCTGGGCATCCAATTTGCTTCCCAGCACATACAGGGTGGATGATAAACATCTATAAGTCCAGTTCCAGGAGATCCAATCATGGTGATATTAAATTTCTTAGTGAGAATTCTCAACTTCTTGACCAAATTACAAACTACTACAGGACTCTAAGAATGTGTTTATGGAATTTATACTTACAAATAATAGGGAATCAATTTTGTAGACCAAGCCTTTATAGTGAGAATCTAGTCTAACAGTGGTATTAGAACAGAGAAGATTCATAACTGCTTTATTACACAACTTTAGATCCATTTATCTTGACCTCCAAGGACTTACTTACAAAAATAGTGCATAGCAGACTTTCTTTCCAGATGAATCCCAAGTCTCAAGTGCAATAGACCACAAGAGAAATATTTTTTTCCTTATGGAATTTTCCAAATATGAGCTCAACAATAATTTTATCAGTCATGTTTCTAATCCATTAGCAATATTGACTTTGCCGTGAAACGAGAGTAATTCAATTTCAGATTATACCATAAAGCTGAAATCATTATAGCTTTGCCTGCTAGTTTTATACTAGTTATGGCTCTGTCAGAGTTCTCATGATAAAGCTTTATATTTCAAGTTTTATCATCAGACATTAAGAAATACTATATTTCCAATGACTTTTGAAATAGCATAGGCTCCTATGCGAATTCAATGCTGGTCTTTATTCAGAGATGAACATTGTGTCTTGTACTTAAATAGTCTTTATTTCCAGATACAAAGGTTGAGAAAGTTTTCATAAAATGGATATTGCATCTTAAGTCAAGTTACCTTGAGAACTGGGTCATATTCTTTGGGATACCTTACAACTCCTGAGTTCCTAACTCATAGATTGTCTCTCGATTTTATAGTCTTGCCTTTTGTGTGCTTTAAAGTGGCATGCTGTCTTTGACTTCTGAACTTTCAAAGGGAACTAGCGGTTGTAGCACTGTTGGAACCACAACATACAGAGTGTTGAAGGATGTCAGTGGCATTCTTATTTGCCTTGAGGACTTTTTATAGTTCAGGTTTTCATGTCATACATCTATATATTTATTCTAGCTGTACTCCAAACTCATCATATTATGTGATATGTATTCTAGGCTAAGATAGAAAATTGGACTGTTTTATCAATCAATGAACAACAATTCTCTCTCTCTCTCTCTCTCTCTCTCTCTCTCTCTCTCTCTCTCTCTCCCTCTCTCCTCTTAAGTATGACACACAACATGGGCCACTGTTTTATTATGCTGAGGATTGTGCTCAGAGCCTTGTTTATATTAAGCAAGTATTCTACCAATAACCCCTAACCCAGTCCAGACACATATGTTAAGGATAAAATTTATTTTTAATGTATAAGTGTGTGTTTTAATATTTTATTTTAAGTTATATGTATAAGTGTGTGCATGTGCAAGTGGGTGAGTATGTGTATACCATATGCCCCTAATCTACAGGTTCCCAGAGAGGCCAGAAGAAAGCATTAAATTCTGTGAAACTGTAGTTACAGGTGGTTGGAAGCCACTGGTCTTAGGTGATGGGAACTTAACTTTGGCCCTTTTGCAAATGTAGCAAGCACTCTTAACTACTGAGCCATCTCTCCAGTCCAGTTGTTAGATTTTGCAATACCAGAATAGAGACATTGCTAGCAAGAAACCTCTAAACAAGAATCCCCAAATAATGCTTATATTTGTATGTATACTTTGTGTTTGTTTTTAATTCTTTGTACTGGCTGTTTTTAGATTTCTCTCTTGCATCTATTTAGCATCTTAGTAAATACTTGTACATTTCACTGTCTTGTCTGAAGATTTTGAAGAAGACAGTAAGCCAATCTTTATTTCACCTTGCTGCAAAGTAAGAGATTATTATCACTTATCTACATTTAACAATGGTCCTTGGCCTCCTGGAAAAAATACTTAGGCTTAAAAATGATTGAACCTTAATGGAGCTTTGCATCTTAAGGTTTTGGTAGCCATCCAAATAATATCAAACCTTACTTACTTGTTTAAAAATAACTCTTCTTTTCTAAAATTAAAAAAATAAATTATAATTGAATCATTAAAAACCACCTATCCACAAACTAATGTCTAAAACATAGAGATTGTAAAGATAGAAAAATACACTAAGAACATTATTAGATTATATGGAGAGCAAGGTCCTTATGTGTGAATCAGACAATAAAGTAAGTTGGCAGCTTTTATAAAGGTTGTATGACTAGATAATTATCCCAAACTACAAATTTTATTACAAATTATGAAGCATCTAATGTATTTTAAATACATAGATGGCTCGCTTGAAGTATGTCTGTGTACCATATGCATACAGTGTCCTCAGAGGCAAGAAGGAAGCATCAGATCTTCTGTAAGTGCAGTTATAGAGATCTGTGAGCTGTCACATGGGCCTTGGGAATTGAACTTGAGTCCTCTTGAAGGGCAGATAGCACTTTTTTTTTTAATTTTTTGAGTTTAGGATGATTCTTTATTCTAGAAATTAAAATGATATCACAAAGGTCAATGTGATATTATTAAAGTCCTTTTTAAAAAAATTATTGCCGGGCAGTGGTGGTGGACGCCTTTACTCCCAGCACTTTGGAGGCAGAGGCAGGCGAATTTCTGAGTTCGAGGCCAGCCTGGTCTACAGAGTGAGTTCCAGGACAGCCAGGGCTACACAGAGAAACCCTATCTCGAAAAACAAAAAACAAAAAAAAATTATTTTATTGGATATTTTCTTTATTTATCTATCAAATGTTATTACATTTTCCTAGTCCCCCCCCACGCCACTGAAACCCCCTATTCCATTCCCATCCATTGCTTCTATGAGAGTGTTCTCCAACCCACCAACTCACTCCTGCCTCCCTGTATTCAAATTCCCCTACACTGGGGCATTGAGCCTTCACAGGACCAAGGACCTCTCTTCCCTCTGATGCCTGACAAGGCCATCCTCAGCTACATAAGATGTTTCATTTCTCTAGCCCCAAAGCTTCTCTCTTTGTGAATCTCAGTATGTTTATAAACCTCTTTTTAAAGGAAGTTTTTCTGTCTTTTTAAAACTTCTTCCGTACGGCCTCCTATAGTGGGCATATTAAGAGTTAAATAAGTGAGTTTTAATTGGTGACTGTTCCACAATGCAGACTGACAGTTTTAGGCTATTATTTTGTTTTATCCATGGGCACTCTTTTGGAGCTTAATCTATTGACTATTGAGTAATTCTGTGTTTCGGTAAAATTAAGTAACATTTAAAAAGTTAAACACCCACAAAATTTTTGAAGGTACATTCATTTCTATGTATTAGTTTAGAAAGAAGACATCCATAATTAAATATGAATATATTATAAGGATAGAATAGCTATATTTATTTATTTATTTATTTATTTATTTATTTATTTATTTATTCTTTTTGCATCCCAAACAGTTTCCCCTTCCACCTCTCCTCCCAGTCCATCTCTTATATCTCCTCCTCCTCCATCATTCACTCCTTCTCCATTTCTATTCCGAAAAGGGTTGGCCTTGGTGAAGATCAACCAGCCATAACATAACAAGTTGCAGTAATACTGGGAACCTACTCTTCTACTAATATGAGACAAAGTAACCAGTAGAGGCAAATGGTACCAAAAGGAAGAACAGAGTCAGACAAAACTCCTTCTTTCACTGTTGGGAATCCAACAAGAAGATCAAGCTATACAACTGTGACATATGTGCTGAGGGCTTAGATCAGGTCAATATAGGCTTTCTGGTTGGTAATTTAATTTCTGTTAGCTTCTATGGGTCTAGGATAATTGATTCTGTGTTTTTTTCTTGTAGTGTCCTGACCTCTCTGACTCCTCTAACTCACAGAATCCCTCCTCCAACTATTCATCAGGATTCTGCAAGCTCCACCTAATATTTAATAGAGTGTATATGCATCATTTCCAATCAGTTGCTGGGTAAAGTCTCTCTGATGACAACTGGGGTAGATGCCAATCTATGAGTACAGCAGAATATCATTATGGATCATTTTATTGACTTGTTTGTTTGCTTGATTTTTCATGTTTGGTATTATCATTAATTTCTGGGCTATCAAGCCTCAGGTCTTGGTTCTCAGGGTAGTGTAAGTGGTGGAGTCCCTCTCATGGGATTCAAGTTGGACTAGTCATTGATTGACCTCTTCCACAATTTGTTTGCCACCTTTATCCCAGCACAGCTTGCAGCCAGGACAGAATGAAGAAGGAAGGTTTTGTGGTTGTGGTGTTTTTCCAATCCCTGTACTGGCAGTTTGTTTGGTAATGGGACATGATCAGTTAGTTCATGGTTCTTATTCCCATTACTAGGAGTCTTAACTAGGGACACTGTCATTGAATCCTGGGAGTTTCCGTTGCCCTATGTTTCTAGCTTGTCTTAGAGATGGTATTGATTTCAGTTGTCTCTTCAGTATTCTCTTCTTCTGTCCTCCTCATACCTGATCTTTCCTGTTCCTATCCCCACCCTCACACCCATCTAGTTCCCTCTCCCCATCCACACACTTGATGTATATTTTGTTTTTCCTTCTCAGTGAGGTGTGCCCCCTTGAGCCTTTCTCATCACTTAGCTTCTTTTAAGTCTGGATTCTAGCATGGTAATTCTTTACTTTTTATATTTCAAATCCATTTATAAGCAAGAACAAATAATATTAGTCTTTCTGGGTCTAGATTTCTGTGGATAGGGTGGCTGGGAACAGAATGCTGAACGTTCCTCCAGGCAGGAAGTTAGACATGGTGGCTGTGGCTACAGCAGCTCATTTAAGGCCTTCTCCATGGTTCCTCATGACATGAGAAAGTCCTTGGGTTTCCAAAACGGCTTTATTGGCATGATGGATGATGGCTGAATCTGGATGTGCACCTCTGTGAAACTCAGGGCAGACTTGAGTTAAATAGGGAGGGAGAGAGGGGGGAGGAGCTGAGGAAGAATGCTTAATTGGCTATGCCCTCTGGCCTTCAGGTATCTCATTAGTATGTAAATCTCTTGAAATTAAAGCCTGTAGTCATGCCCTCTGCCTGTGCTCTTTGGGAGGGGCTACATTCTATGTGACCGCAAGGCACAGATCAAATGGAGATCATAAACCACATGTCAGGAGTTTGGAATCTGGGAGCGTGGTGAGATATGTGCCTTCTCTACCCAGGCAATGGACACCTGTTGGGTCACCGGCTATCTCAAACCAGTGCTCTACTGGAGACCAAATCATTCTTTCAGGGTCCTACATCCCACTCCCTTTTCTCTCATAAAAGGAGGGGCATCTCTGTGTCATCCATAGTGAAAATTTTGGATGAGGAAGTCAAAGGTTACCTCACTCAGAATGATCTTAACTAGTTCCATAAATTTGTCAGCAAATTACATGATGTCATTATTTTTAATAGCTGAGTAATGCTCCATTGCATAACGATACCATATTATCTTTAACTATTCATCAGTTGAGGGACATCTAGGTTGCTTTCAATTTCTGGTTACTATGAAAAAAATCTGCTAGATTCATTTCACTGTATTAGGTCAGAAGCAAGCCATCTTATAATGTAAATGTGAATGCACTCTAAGAGTAGAAGACCAGGATTTCTTTTTTTTTTTTTTAATTAAATGTTCACTATTCACTTTATATCCTACTCATTCTTTCCTCCAGATAATGCTTTCTCACAATCCTTCCCTCTTCTCCCTCCCTTGTCCTGGGTGGTTTTGTCTGGTCCCAGTGGGAGAGGAAGTGCCTAGACTTACATTGTACTTAAAAGGTTTTTTTTTTTAACTCTTAATAATATACAATTACATGAAGTTACAATGGGATTACCTCATAAGTATTCCAAAATTCAAGTTTTCTTTATTTCAAATTCAGAGTCCATAAGGCACGAGAAAATATTAATGTATATTTTAGTATTGTGTAGCATGTTTGTTTTTAGAGTAAACATTTTTCTACAATCTTTATTTTTCTAAGCTAAACACCTAGATTCAATATTGTCACAATTAAAATCTTGGATAATTATTTAATAATAAATCTTTATAAAAGTTGCCTCCTCATTATTCTATTATCAGATCCACACATGAGGACCTTAATTGAAATATAATCTGAAAATAACTTTTAATGTATTTTTCTATTTCTTCAGTCTCTGTCTTCTATTTAAGACCTTTTATATATTTATAGATGATCTTCAGTCATATGGTATCATTCATAACTAAGATTTTGTCATTAAAGAATTTCTACTTCATCTAAACATTATATAAGCTTGCTTACACTTTCTATCTTTTCTAAAAAGTTATATTTCTTTTAATTTTATGTATATGGGTGTTTTCTCTGCCCGTATATCTGTACCTGTAATGCCTGTGGATGCCAGAAGTGGTAATCAGATTGTCTGGAACTAGAATTATAGATGGTTGTGAGTTGTTAAGTAGTTTCTAAAATCTGAACCCATGTCTTCAGCAAGAGTGACAAGTGAATGTAGATATGGGGCTATCTCTCCAGCCCCTATACTTTATTTTAAAAAATTTTATTTACTGTTTGTTTAAGTCTCTTAAATGAAGAGATCATTGAAAAAGATTCTTTTCTGGTTTCAAGGAAAGAAAAATGTGACAAAACTGTATACAGAGTAAAGCAAGCAATTTTGATCAGTCATATGACCAGTAAGTCATTGCTTTAACCCTAGAATTCATGTTAAACAACTGTAGGTTGCCATATTGACACATAAAATCTGGATTATTTGGCCTGATGTTCAGCAAAGAAAGAAAAGATGCAAGAACATCAATAAGAAGGGGTCTCAATCATCCAAAACATTCTCTGAAGTCATGCAGTTATCCTGCAACCTTATGCAAAGTGGGAACTTCCGACCTTCTGGAATGCAGGTAGAAAGAAAAGACTTTAGATGAGGGACAAGATAGGAAAATGTGCTGAATCTAGGATTGAACGAGACTGGTTTTGAGACCTGGCCTTCATAGTCAGGGCACCTAGAAAGTCACAATGAACACAAGAGTGTTAGGAATCAGATGTTCCAGAAAAATACAACAGAAGAGCTTCCTGTGCTCTTTGCTTTCTATCAGTGTATCTTGGGTCTCATTGGTTCAATTTCAATTTCTCCATTGTGTCTACTATTATGCCAGATCTCTAGAAATAGCTATTTCAGAAGTAGTTGTATCCAAACAACAATGTGTAAATTCTATTCACACTTGTGTTTTCCTGATGGGGATAGCATATGTTACCACTCTGAGTATTTTCTAGATATATGCAGGAATGCCATGTCTTAGGGAAGAGGAAGTAAATTCTCAGGGAAATTGATCAGAAATAATATTATCCTGATTAAGCGTGAGCTTAATCTACTTTTGACATTCCCATTTTGATACTTTTTCAAAATCCAATTAGCTTACACAGATGATTAGCATTTACACGCCTCTTACTTTACAGTCTGCAAATTTCTGTCATGGTAACTTTCTTTTTCATTTTTAGGACTTTAACTCAAATGTAACAAGAAAGTTTGACAAGATTTGAATATTAGCTACTTCAGAGCATATGGTACCAATGCAAATTATGCATTTCGATGTCAGAAAGTCATCAGTAAGACAGTCAAGCAGGAAGTGTTATTAAATCAAGTGACATAAAACTTGTGGCAATAACACATATTTGCTACTTACATCACATTTTTGCTCTCTGCTTAAGGAAAACAAACAAACAAACAAAAAACAGTAAAATCATCCAATACTGTAGTATATTGATGGTCCTTGGAGAAGACTAAGTAATTAGTTTCTTCATGCTATAGAAGATTGACTCTACTTTCTTAAAGCCTTGAGAGAGAGGCCATGATCAGTGTTCCATTCTCCCAATGCAACACCAATCTCAGAGTATCCTCTGCGTACATGAGGTGATAAATGATGTACAGCTTCAAGAGCATGAACTTAAATGTCTCACATAGGTGCTTTCTAGTTCATAGTTAATCAATAATCTATAAATTTTTTCTCATGAATGACAAATAGAAGTGCTTGAGTAAATATTAAATAAGAAAGATTAAAGCATGTAAACAAGAAACTGCAGATTCGCCACATTCCTACTGTCCAGAGAGAAACCTCTAAAGGAAAGTTACATAAGAAGTCAGCCCCAAATTATATATTTAAGGGGGAAACTTTGAAGCTCTGTTAGTGAAAAAGACACACAAATGGCACAAATAACCAAACCAAAACAAAAATGCATAGCTCTTTTTATCGTAATGTTTTGTTATAAGAAACAATGGTGTGCAGACCAATGGGTAAAGTGCCAACTCTTAACAAGTTTGAGAACCTGAATTTGGCTACTCAGAAGCTACACAAGGATGAATGCAATAATTACTCTTTCTCATCCTTATGACATGATGGGAGGCACATAGAGTTCCTGAAAACTCACAAGGTCACTGGAACTAGGATGGATCCCATAAATTGTCCTTGAACTTACACATATCAGATATATGTACTTGTGTTTATATATTTGAGCATAGATACATCACACTGACATACACACACCACACACACACACCTTTATAGACATATACAAAAGTTTGAAAATGTCCTGTGCAGAGAATACCTACTGACAAACATGTTCTCATATTTTCAGTTCAAATTCTCACTACTTTGTTGCCTTACAAATCTTAGTTATTTCAAGACTGTGCCCTGATTTAAGGACAAATTTGTAAAAGTCAACTAGAAAATTGGTACTTTATAAATAGTGCATGAAGTTTGATGGGGCCTGTTCTGAAGTTGCTATCGATTTGTGTATCCTGTTGTGTGTGTGTCAGTTCATACATCCCTGCTGTTGGTTGAATGGCCATATGAGAAGTCATGATTGATTTGATCAAAGTTGCATCTGACTGAAGCTGCCTGAAATGTATTTTTCCTTTCAGGAACTTATAATTGAAATACAAATGTCTCACTCGCTTTCTAGAAACACTGCTAGAATTTATGCTGGAAAGAGGACAGTGGCTTCCATATGCATGCACAACTGTGTAATACTTATACAAAGGGGTGGGGATGAGAACTGAAACAAGAATATTCTAGGAGAAAATACACCTATCTCTGAGGATATGAAAGCATGGACAGCTCCAGGTACATTTTTAACCTCCTATTATCAGTCACTACTGATTCTCAAATCCTTCAAATTAATTGCATTTTAAGATCCAGACATGTTTGAGTGAGTTTTTAAGCTTTGAAACTAAATGATATCTTACTGTATTCTTGATGCTAATGAGAATAAGATGTATCAGCCACAGATACAGAAATGGTCCTCATCCAAGTAGAAGAATGGAAATATTTAACTGAAACTCAGTTGACTTTAGTGAAACTCACGTCCAGCACACCCACCTTCAGAAGAGTCTATGTTGCCTCCCTCTCTGATAGTCCCTTTTCCTTACATTAATTAGCATATGTAGATAAGGATGTAGATCAATCTTTATTCTAACACAGGCAAAACAGTATTAGAAATTCGATGGGGGAAGATTAAATGAACTTGTGTATACAAATACCAAAAACCTGGTGACTAAGGAACACAGTATTTATAGTAGATACTTGAAGAAAACATGTTGAAAGCTGAGGCTGTGGGCATTAACAATTTTTAACCAAACACAAATAAGCATGTGTTATAACCATCCTGTGAATATGGGTATGGAACTTCATAAACTCAAACCTTTTTAACTGTATTTATCATTGTCAGATATACCATAGTGAGTTGTGTAACTGGCAAAAGTCTAGTTTATTGGCTGTAGCTTTTGTTCTTCATGACTGAATGCAGTGGCCTGAGGGAAAGTGGAGAAAGGAGGGTGATATATTTTATATATCACTGTGAAATTACCAGGTAATTAAAAGGAAACCTCTTAATACTAATACTAGGTGCTGTAACAATAAAAAAAAAACTCTTCATATCAGAAAGAAGTCTTTACAAAAGTGTGAAAACTACTGTATTCATCTAAATAACAATATTAAGTGAATTGTGGTATATTCTGTTGAAATTGTGATTGTCCACAGTTTCCTCCAAAGAAAAATTATTTTTTTATGTTTTTGTTATTAAATACAATATATTCTAGCGAATGACACACATTTTACTTTTATAAGTTAGCTTTCGTCGATAAATTGGTTGAATTTTAATCAGAGTGAAAGAAAGCAACAAAGAATTCAGAGCTTCTAATCTGCCTATCAAAATATCTTTGTTAAATACACAGTCTCCCTTAATCTCTAGAGGTTATATTTCATTTCTCTCAGTTAATACTTTTCAATTGTTTATGGTCCTACATATACATGTAATAAGGAAACATGAAATTATGTAGCAATAATGTATAAATATATTCCTTTCGTCAGCTATTTCCTCATGTGTATTTTTCTTTCAACTATTTTATTATACTTACCTTTTGTGTAACACACTGTCTGCGTGAAAAGCAGAAGATTTATTTCTTTCAGTCTCAATACATTATCATCAATCAGAGATTGTTATACTATGGGCTGGTCATGGAGAAAGTCGCTTTTCCTTATGCATATTAGTGTTCCACTTATTAAGCCGTTGTTTGAGCAGCTATATTGTTGAGACTACATGAGTAAAGCTTCCTTGTTGTTTCTAAAGCTTCCTTGTTGTTTCCTTTGCTTTTAAAATCTTTCCGATCCCTCTTCTACTATCTTCTCTAAGATTTAGGTGGAGGAATTGTATTGTACATTCACAATTGTGGCTAGGCACCTGACCATCTAGTGCTCTGTATTTTGACCAGGTAGACCTTTCTGTAATGATGTCCTGTTGCAAAAAGAAATGTCTTTTATGCAGTGTAGAAACTGCGGTAGATCTAGGGGAGAGGGGAGGTGTGGGATGTGAGAGGATTGGAGGGACAGTAGGCTGTGTTTGGGATACACTGCATGATAAAAGGGTTAAATTTTAAAAGAAGTCTTCATCATCAAATTGATAAACTCTCCCTAGATCTACTGCTTCCCCATTTCCCTTCAGAAAAGGGCAGGCATCCCAGAATATCAACCAAAAACTGTGTGACTACATACAAATAAGACTAGGTACAAAGTCTTGTCATGGCTGGATGTAGCAAACCAGTAGAAAGAAATATATTTTGAGAAAATGTAAATTAGTCAGAACACCTCTACTCCCACCAGTAAAAGTCCCCCAAATGGGAACATAAAACAGCATCAAATATGTAAACAAAGGCTATTCTAGCACAGGGATGATCAATACAAATGAGATGCAGACGACCCCATTTTGTCCTGAGTTGTATATTCCACTACTCTATGATATCTTATTACACACTTTGTAGGGATACCTTGAGTATCTTATATGATTACAATGCATGCAGAATGAAGGAGTTCCTTTTAGATCCTTCATAGAACAAACAAAAACTTTTGTGGAGTCACTGGATTAGTGTTTGAAAAATTCCAACCTCAAGGAGAGAATGAAAGCTGACTCTATACAGTGATGAGAATCTAGCTCATTCTTGTCCCACAGAGTTAGTTACTTTATAATGTATTTTAGCACACACATTTTCAGTACTGACAAGGAGGGTAAAATGGAGTAAAACAGCAGGACAGGACATCTAAGGTCTAACTTTCCCCTGGGAAAGAGTTGTAAATACAGGAAGTCATTTATTCAGTATTTATAAAGCATCATCGCTAATGTCTGCAGTATTATTTTATTTAACTGTAGGTCACAGAAATTGTCTTATTTTACTTATTGTCTGAACAGAAGAAGCCTCCAAGTGTTTAGACTTTAGACACTAATGTTTAGATGCTGGAACAATTAGAGCCACAAAGTACAGGTGAAGGGGTTTGCAACCCCACAGGAAGAACAATACGAACAACCAACCAGACCCACTCAGAGCTCCCAGGGACTAAACAACCAACAAGGGACCCATAGCTCTAGCTGCATATGTAGCAGAGCATAGCCTTGTTACGCATCAATGAGAGGAGAGGTCCTTGATCCTATGAAGGATTGATGCCCCAGTTTAGGCAAATTTAAGGACGGGAGGCAGGAGTGGATGGGGTAGGAAAATACCCTCATAGAAGCAGGGAGAGGGGTGATGGAATAAGAGCTTTTGGGGGGCACCAGGAAAGGGAATAACATTTGAAATGTAAATTAGGAAAATGTCCAATAAAGAAAAATTTAAAAAAAAAAGCCACAAAGCAACTGGGACCTTGCTTGATACTTTTCTTCACCGTTTGCTTTTCATCCATCAACATATTATTTGACTCTCCTCCTAAGAAAAATAACCACCTAATGGTAGGATTTTACTAGATAATGAAAGTAGTTCCTATGTTACAAAAGTGTATTTTGCCCAATGTCATCAGGCAGGTGCCTGTGGCCTGATGAAGGAAGTCACCTCTCTTAGGTACTTCTGAATACATTTGAATTACAATGAAGATAACAAGATTCCTGCAGCCTGCAACTTATCCATTTTTAGTTATTTATCAACACAGTAATGGGATTATTAGTAAATTGCATTTTTCCCCCAACTTGATCCATTTGACTTCTTCCATTTGCTTGCATTATGGAAAAAATAATTTAATGCATGCTAATGAATTCTAAATTTGCATAAATCATCTCCCTATGTGATTTATAATCCTGAATTAAATATAACCCCAAATACTCACATACAAGGAAAGCCTATTATATGTGTAGGAATAATTCTCATAATCATACAATTTATAAGCTGAGCAATTGAAGAGATTAGATGACCTCAAGCCACTCAGAAATGAACCTTTTCTCTTTCTTTTTTACCTCTTTATCGGTCTGTCAATTAGAGAAATTTAGCATATTTCCATCTTGTAGTATTTTCAGCAGTGCATTAATGTTGAACGAGTAATTAGGTTTCCTCAAAATTAGTTTGTATTTTTTACACTAAGAAGAGCACAAATAAATATGATTTCAACTAATTTATTTATACACACAACAATACATTTTGTGATGGCTTAATAAATATGCCAAGAACTAAAGCATGGAAATGGGATCATAAAGAAAGAATGAGCATAACAAACCACAATTTTATAAAAGAGAAACTGAATGGATTCTTAGTGAGGTATTCATTGCTTCCTCTCCAATACCAACACTTAGAAAACAGCAATTACTTATTTACAGGTTTTCTTTTAAACATATAGTCACATTAACCATTTAATTCCCATAAGTATATTTCAACATCAGCACAATTAGCAGCTATATATTACAAATAGGATTACTGAGACATAAAATGATAATGCATATTCAGTGAACTGCCATGGCAGCAGGAATGTTGATGGTTGATCATTATGCAATGTGCAAATCATTCTAAAGTATGGTGCAGGTAAACTAGTATTCATGAAAATTTGGATGTGTCTGATTCTCATCATCAGTAGTTTAGGTCCTTTTATGGTGTTATTTTGTGGAGCACAATGTGTAAAAAGAAATCACACTAATACTTTGTATTGGCTAAGCCTAAAAATGTTTTGTGGCACACATGAATATGCAGTGATAATGATTAATCAAAAGAGGTATTCAAAGACATGTCAGCAGGGGAAAGGACAGAGGCATTCATATTGGAAGGAAATTGAATAGCATATTAAAATTGTCATCAGAAAAAAAGCATTCTATCTTAACAATATCAGAAAGAACAGTTATTAAGTAGCAGAAGAAAAAAAAGCCTGAAAAAAAAAAAGAGGACATCTATGAATTGAGGTCTTAAACATAAAACAGTATCATATATTTGCAAAGAGGATAAAATTGCACAATTATTAAGTTCTCACTTAGCCATGATCAAAGCACAGTTTTTCCTGTCCTATAGTCTTTCAAGAGTGTCACGTTTATTTTTAGGGTCATAGGTGAAAACAGGAGAAAGATTTTGATTCAGGCTCTCTGGGGAAGTTTTTGTTCTGTTTTCACAATAGACTAACTACTTATTAGATGATAATATCACTGATCACAAAGGTGAAGAGTAGAACTCTCACACCACTCTTGAGATCCCTTCTGTCACTGGAACAGTAACTATTGCATCTGGACCATTTACAAATGCCCATGGTGCCATCATAACTCCCACATACACCTAAAATACACCGCAAAAGAAATAGAAAAAGAAATAATGGTGCATTCCCAAAGCATGTATTGCTCAACAGAAAATAATCTTAAGGAGAAATGAGGTAGCATATATAAAACAGAAATTAAGAGATGAGAGAAATTGAGACAATAGCTACAATAATGCCAAGAACAATAGATCTCTGTTTTTCAACCTTGGACTGTCTTTAAAATAGATAATGCAAAACCTTATGATGTGTTTTTAAAGAGTAGTGATAAGTAGTGAAACAGTACCAAGAGATGTCTTAGATTTAGGCAGTCTGCCTGCACAAGTTTACCTGTCTTTCAATGAAGATATTTAGCAATGTGAAAAATAAATCCAGCAATTAGCTTTACATCTTGGCATCCAACTAGCATATATATGAATACAGTTACCTGAATTTGGAGCTCAGAAGGCAACCTTCCTAACAGTTCCTTAGCCACAACTAAAGAAAATGATTTGGGCTAAGGTGAGAAGAAACAGTCATACAGGGAGCAGTTTCTTTCTCTAGAGCTGCAGAAACCAACTATTTCTAATCAGAGAGGGATGAGCTCAGGAAACTGTTAAGGGTTAAATATATTGTAGTTGAAAAGACATAGGTCAGCAGAAGTTGTGAATCCAGAAACTGCATTGTGACCTCTGGGCTACTCTGAAAGTTCCTGATACAACCCAGGAACTGAAAACTGCCCTATTCATCCTATATCAGAAACAAAGTCCTATAATGTAGCTTGTTTAAACTCCACTTAAGTTTCAAATGACAGAGCATCATTGCTGTATTCTACATGGGACAACACAAGAGGGGAAGAAATTCAAACCTCTTTGGACAAGCAAGGAAACTGAGTAATACTGATCTCTCTTAAACCACTGCCCTCATTTGCTAACTGGACTGCTTTATTTTATACCACTGTACAGAAATCATTTGATCATTGTGTGTACCAGTTCAATTACGTAATCTTCTCTATTGTTTCCACGCACAATTCACATACAAGTCCTCTTTATTCTTGCTTCAGTTTCTTTCTCTTTCTAACCTGTTTCAATTTTTATTCCTTTTAAAATGCTAATAAAATTTAATTCATTTAATTTTATGAGTAGGGCACATGCCAAAGCACATATATGCCACTCAGAGGACAATATCTTGGGAGCAATCCTCTTCTTCTACCTTGTGATTTCTGAGGATCAGCCTTGGTGGCCAGGATCATTTTGTACAGAGCTATACTACCAGCTCCACTTTTAAAAAATTTTTTAGAATTGACAAAGTGTTTACTGCAATAACACCATTGACAGGGTGCCTCTAAACTTGATGACATCTCCAGATGTACACGATTATGTCAGATGATAATTAAGGCAAAATTTTAAAAAGTCAGTTCCCCAGTACCAATTAGAATGGAGTTTGTCTTTGACGGTTTAACTACAACCTTCTTTGGCTTTAATCAGCTGTAAACTATATGAATCCTACTTATGCAAACTTTTCTCATTCCATTAATTTGCCTTTGTTCTTCAATGATCTAATGCTAACATTAATTATTGTTCTTATACAGCCTATACACCTTCTATCTTGAAATTTAGTAACTAATAACATATACAGTTCTATCTTTGATTATGTATCTGAAAAATGAAGATTGAAATGAGGACTACTATATTTGTCTTTATATTACTACATTTTCAGAGTAGGCTTATTCAGCAGTTGCTGCTTTGTCAGTATCTTATGCTCAGATTGACACGTGGTACCCTGACTGTATGTTTATGCTATTAACTAAGATTTTAGTCCACTGTTCAAGAATAGCATCTGAATCCTATCATGGCATATCTATTTAACTATTTCAAAGATTTCAATTAAAAGAGTACATCTTATGAAAATAATCCAGTCAATGAAATAATACTGGAAGCACAGGTCTAAATGCAAGCATGAGAAATGGGAAAATTCAAGGCAGTGTAAATCCTGTGACCAAAGGGTTTTATTTTATAATAAGGCATTCAAATGAGATTGAATTGTATGACAACACAGACAAAGAAAAGCACAAAAGTTTAGCTAAATCAAAGAGGATTCAAACAAGCACCCGAATTAACTCTAAGGAACATGTAACGGTAAATATGATTGCTGACTTCTCAGTAGAAACCTTAAATGCATGTTATGATGTATTCTAAATTCTGAAAGACAACAACTTCCTTCCTTTCCCAAATATTATATCCAGTTAAACTGTCTATTACAAATAATAGATGAGAAACGTTTCCCTGAAACAAAAACAAAAAATCCATAACCCTTAAACAAAACTACAAATGATACTTGAATGAAGAAATAAATACATCCATGGAAATAGAAACATGCAAAGACATTAACTAAGCAAATGATATAAACACTCTAAAACCTAGTAAGATGATAGGCATTCATACATATTTACAACAATTTTGAGTATTAGTGGTATAAATTTTCCAAGTAAAAACCATGGACTAGAAGATTGAATTGCCAAAGAGAATCTATGCATGTATCCCTCTTACAAACTCTTCTCACTGTCAAAGAGAAACTAAATCTCACGGCAAGATGATGGAAAAAGGCATTTGAAACTAAAGGAATTAGAATGCTAGTAGGTGATACTATTCTACCTTCTGACAAAGGAGACTGGAAGGAAAAGTAGTAGAGAAGATAACCAAGGTCACTCCATATTGGATAAGGGAAAAAAAACATTAAAAGAACAAGTCAATTCTAAACATGCATGCACCAAAAGCAAAGTTACAAAATTTCATAAAATGAACTTTATTGCATCTAAAGACACTAGACTGTATCTAGTGAATGAATAAGAGGAATAGTCTAATAAAAGCTAAGCAAAAGTTTTCTGAGATAAATAATAGTAGAGAAAAAATTAACCAAATATATATTCAGTGAGCACTGGAACCAAACACTGAGAAAATAAACATTCTGAATAGTTCAAGGGTTTTCCACTAAAATTTAGCATACTGTAGGATATTGTATTAGTCAAGGTTCTCTAGACTCACAGAAATTATGGAATGAATCCTCTTTCTTTCTCTCCCACCCACCACCCTCTCTCTCTCTCTCTGTCTCTCTCTCTATATATCTCTCTCTCTGTCTCTCTGCCTCTCTCTGTGTGTGTCTCTCTCTGTCTCTCTCTCTGTCTCTCTGTCTCTCTCTGTCTCTCTCTCTCTCTCTCTCTCTCTCTCTCTGTGTCTCTCTCTCTTTCTTTCTCTCTCTTTCTATGTATATACATGCAAAATTCTACAAGGCTAGTACTGGAATCCTGAAGATGTAGGCTGCTATACCAGTGAAGGAATGGATGTGATAGTAAGACAAGGGCAAACAGGCAAGGGAGTGAAATTTTCCATCTTCAATGTTACTACGTATGCTTCCAGCAGAAAGTGTGGCCCAGGTTAAAAGTGTGTATTCTGAAATCAAGATTGGGATCAGAAGTATGTCTTCCTACCTCAAAAGTATGGACTACAAGTGGATTCACCCACATTAAATCAGGCAGAACATTCCTTACAAGTGTACCTTTTGTATCTGGATTGTAGTTCATTGCAAATATAGTCAATTTGATAACCAATAATAGTAATCACACATTAAATCAAATTAAATTAAATTAAAATTTAGAGAATATCTACAGCTTCTTGTAGTATATCTTACCACAATGGACTAAAGGTAAAATTAAGCAAGAAGAAAAAGAAACTATATAAAATTCACAAATTCAAAGAGATTGCACACAATCAATAAAATTAAAAATGAAAATCAAAACATTTTGCCAGACAGCAATGAAATTAAGAAAATTCTAAAGACATACCTTGAAAATTTTAATGCCCATAAGAATAAAATATAAAATAAATCAATAGATTTCTAGACATATTTAAACTACCATATCTATTCAAGTTGATATAACCTAAACATCTAAAATTATCAATGAGATTAAAATATTAATAAAATAAATCTTGAAAGCAAAAAAATGAAGAGGTTGAGATAAATTACCATGTAAGGTTGAGATAAATTACTATATAATTCTTCAAGACATTTACAGAGCTAATACTACTTATTCTCAGACTAAATCAAAATAAAAAGAAAAAATTAAGAGTGCTACCTGATAGTATTTATAACACAAATATTTCCCTGACATTAAAACTAGATAGCAACATGTCAATCAAAGATCATTGTAGGTCAGTCTCCCCTAATATCATAACTATAAATAGTCTTCATAAAATACTTTCAAACCAAATTGACAAACAAATATATTCATTATAATCAATTTGGTTTGTTTCTAGGAGACAAGGGCATTTGAACATATAAAAATAAAAATCTACGACATTCTCTCTCTCTCTCTCTCTCTCTCTCTCTCTCTCTATATATA
>JANHMN010000008.1:13815816-13934919 GCA_030674055.1 Rhabdomys pumilio | reverse complement strand
TATATATATATATATATATATATATATATATATATATATATATATATTCCAGAACAGTATCATACATTCATCTTAGTAAATACAGAAAGGAAATTTTGATAAAAAAAATTTATGAACTTCAAACATTTTCAGTAAAAGCTTAGGATAGATTAACACATGTAGCAAAAGAAAAGAATACAGATTAGCATACAGAGATCAGTATTCTTCCCATTCATTAGCAAACATGCTGAAAGTCAAATTAGGACAGCATTCTCATTTATAATTGCCTCAATAAAAAAAAACAACAACAACAACCAATGAACCAACCAAATGTGATAACAAAATAGTAGTAGTAGCAGTAGTACTAGTATTAGATATACTACTACTACTACTACAACTACTACTACTACAACAACTACTACTACTACTAGTAAAAGCTAAAGGAACCACTTTGGAGTAACTGTCATAAGAAATAAAATATCTCTACCAACAAAATAGTAAACATGGACAAAGATATTTCAGGAAAAACTAAGAGAAGAAGATCTTCCATGCTCATTGACTAGAAGTATTAATATTTTAAGAACGATTATAATACTAAAATTCAAGGATTCAATACAATCCTAACCAAATTTCCAAGGGTAATGTTTTAAGAACTTGAAATGTAAAGATATAAGCCTCATATATAAGGACATAATTCCCGGTGAAACAATGGTTGTTGAGTATCCAAAGATGGGAAAGAGAGGGTGGGGTTCCTTAGTTCTAAACTAAGACATGCATAGTTTCCATAAAATTTCCCAGCCTTCCCTTTCGAAAGAAAAAATTAAAACGTGGGACCTGTTGGGATCTGAATCCTAGCAGAAAGTGGCTATCATCTTTGCAGCCAACTCAAGCGATATACCCTGACAACAGCTGAGCACACTCTGATAAATATCTTGTTAATCCCACACATCTTGTTTTGCTGTTTAGTGACTCCAGCTGCAAGGCTCATGTGGTATCCATGCCTGCAAGGCAACAGTGCATGTGGTATCCACACCTACAAGGCATGTGACAAAGCATATAAATACACAGATTTCCCTTCAATAAAGGAGACTTGAGACATAATCACATACCCTTTCTTGCCTCCATTCTTCACATCTCTTGCCCATCCATCCCAACTCTCTCTCTTGCTAGACCCTGACCCTCAGACAGGAGCAGCAGCTCAGGACAGGACATAGTGGCCCGCAAGCCAGGCAGTGTGGGCCTCAACACAGTGGCACTTAATTTGAGGCAGTGAGAATGAGAGACCCAGTGAGGGATGTTACTGGAAGAAGGGTTTGCTGAAAATTGAGAAGTGAAACAAAGGTGATTGCCACAGGAATCTGCTGGGTCGAGAAAGGTAAGTCATAGTAACGAAAATGGGGCAAGAAATAAGTCAGCCTGAACTCAATCCTGTTTTTGTTTTGTTGTTTGGTGTTTACATGTGTCAATTGTCTGCTTTTGTTTTGTTGTTTTAGTGATATGTTTGATGTTTAAAAGAAAAAAATCTAAAATATGACCAAAGGTTCATGATGATTTGTCAAAGCCAGATTGTGCTAACCTAGAGGAAGAGTCAGCCAAATATTACGACCCTGAATGGCTCTCTTTCCCAAAGGCCCCCTTCCCGTGCACCTCCAACTCCAGATGCTCCTGCTATGGAGATGGTGGTTGTAGATCCCAGCAAGGAGTTGCAGGACAAAATTTCTCTCCTTAAACAACAATTTTTCTCTTCTTAAACAACAAATAGAGTTAGAGGAAGAGTATCAAGACTTAATTAATTAGCCACAAAAGTTAAAGACTCCAAAGATGTCTCTCAAGGGCAAGGCCAACTGTGAAAAACCCCTGGGTTCTCGAGTTCTTCAACCTGGAGTCCAAAGACAGTTCCTTTCCTCTAGCTTTAGTTCAGCTACAGATCAGCCAGAGAAGGAAGAGGCTGAGGCTTTCCCTGTATCTGAGACCAGAGATGCTCAAGGGGTTGCTTGGAAACAACACACAGGGTTTAACTTTCAAATCATTGAAGAATTAAAAAATGCAGTGTCACAATATAGCACCACTGCTCCTTTTCCTCTTGCTATTTTAGAGTCTGCCCCAGAGGAGTGGCTGACTCCTGGCCATTGGAATACATTAGTGAGAGCAGTTCTTAGCTGTGGTGACCATCTTATTTGGAAATCAGAGTATCATGAAAATTGTAAAGAAACACCCAGGAGAAACATTCAGGCAGGCAATGGTTGGTCCTTTAATGCCTTAGTAGGAGAAGGACAATTTTCTTCTAGTGATAGCCAGATGCAATATGACCCAGGCTTATTTGCTCAAATTCAAAATGCAGCCATGAAAACTTGGCATAATCTCCCAGCAAAGGAAGACCCTGGTGCATCTTTGATAGCAGTCAGAAAAGGGCCGGATAAATGATTTTCTGATTTTTATTCATAGATTAATGACAACAGCAGGGAGGATTTTTGGTAATGCAGAGGCAGATGTAGATTTTGTGAAACAACTTGCATATGAAAATGCCTATTCTGCCTGCCAAGCGGCCATTAGACCCTACAGGAAAAAGACAGACCTTACAGGGTATATCAGACTCTACTCAGACATAGATCCATCTTACCAACAGGGCTTAGCTATGGCACCTGCCATGCAAGGACAATCAGTAAGAAATTTTTTGGCAAGTAGAAACAAATGGCCTGTTTTAAGTATGGCAAGCCTAGACACTTTGTAAAATTTTGCAAAGAAGAAAATGAATGAACTCAGAGACAGCCTAGAAAACAGCCCGAGCTATGCCCACGTTGCAAATAAGGAAGGCATTGGGCTAGTGAATGCAGGTCCAAGACAGATGCACAAGAAAACACCCTTTCCCATAATCAGGGAAATGGGAACAGAGGTCATCCACAGGCCCTGAACCAAAACAAGCCAAAACAGACTTACGAGGCAGTCATTTTCATACTAGCAAACAACAATCCCTTTCTGAACTTAGTAGAACAACACCAGGAAGCTCAGGACTGGACCTCAGTTCTTTCACACACACATTATTAAACACAGAAATGAAACCTCAGGCCTTACCAATGCAGTGTTTGGACTGCTCTATCCAAATGTGTTTGGCCTGATAGTGGGAAGAAGAAGTGCTACTATGCAGGGACTACAAATTTTTCCTGGACTTATAGACAATGATTATCAAGGTGAGATTAAGGTAATGGCCAAGGCAATACAGAATATAGTCACCATTCCTGTCTACATATATTCCCATATGGCAGATGCCACATGCTGGCTGCCAGAGAGACTGATTAAACAAAAAGACAACAATAACAAATCCAGGGAGGAGAAACCCCCTAAGAAATGCATTTTTTTTCTTTGCAGAAAACATGAAGGCCTTCAAACTGGAACAGATCAACCAGCAAATCTGAATTGGGAAGTTTTCAGTGCAGTCAGGGTGACTTGCTCTATTGGACTCTTGGTTCCCTAACTTATGATTTAGTGGGGTACCCTTAAAAAAGAGTGCTGCTTTTGCACCAACCATTCAATCATTGTTAAGTCTCTTGTCTCTCAGGTGCATGCTGATAAGCAGACTGATGGCTTTTGTAGGACAACAGATAGATGCTATTCAAATGAAACCCATACATGTCCGTTATTACAGGCTGTAAGTAGGGGATTCCAAAACCTCTGTCATCAAGACTGACAAGGATTAACCTCTAACTTACACTCTAAGCGGGATAGTCAATGACGAGTAAGAGGGCATCTCAAGACCCTTGCCCCTAACAGAGAGGCCTCACCATAATAAGACAGGAGCACAACCAATTTCTGTTGAGTATCCAAAGATGAGAAAGGGAGTCTGGGGTCCTTTGTTCCAACCTGAGACAGGCACAGTTTCCATAAGTTTTCCCAGTCTTCTCTTTTGAAAAATATTAAAATGGGGGTCCTGTTGGGAGTTGACTCCTAGCAGAAAGCGGCTATCATCTTTGCAACCATCTTGAGCCATATATCCTGACAAGAGACTTGTTTTTCAACAGCCTACAACAGCTGAGCACACTCTGATAAACATCTTGTTTATCCCACACATCTTGTTTTGCTGTTTAGTGCCCCCCAGCAGCAAGGTTCATGTGGCATCCAAGCTTGCAAGGCCACAATGCACTTGGTATCCATGCCTGTAAGGTGCATGTGGTATCCACACCTGCAAGGAACCTGGTGGTATCCACACCTGTAAGGTGCACATGGTATCCATGCCTACAAGGCACGTGGCAAACCATATAAACACCCCGGATTTCTCTTCAATAAAAGAGACTTGAGACTTGATCGCACAGCCTGTCTTGTCTCCATCCCCACTCTCTCTTTTGCTAGACCCTGACCCTCGGACCGGAGCAGCATCTCGGGCCGGGACACAGTGGCCCCCAAACCAGGCAATGTTGGCCTCAACAGGGAATATTATGAAATGAGATCACAAAGCTAAAATAACTTGGTGCTCCTACAGAATTAATATACAAATCAATATGATAGGATACAGGACCCAGATACAAGTCATTACAGCTATAACCATCTGATTTTGGAAAACATGGATACAATAGATATTACTGCGAGCAAAGATAGTCTCTTTCATGAATACTCCTGGTAAAACTGAATGTCCCAAGGTAGAAGAGTTGGTCATACTTGCAAGAACCAGTGTTCT
This sequence comes from Rhabdomys pumilio, assembly GCA_030674055.1. Taxonomy (NCBI): domain Eukaryota; kingdom Metazoa; phylum Chordata; class Mammalia; order Rodentia; family Muridae; genus Rhabdomys; species Rhabdomys pumilio. Next base: position 13,930,271 of record JANHMN010000008.1, on the reverse strand, counting down.
TTGTTCCTTATCTGTGATCTATACACCATGCAATCCTACTGTGAGAGAACTGCTTCAAAGCATAAGTATGTAGATGAAAACTCCCTAGAATGAAACAAAATAACTGACAAAATAATTCTAACACTGGGAAGATGTAATTTTTTAACATGAAATAAGTTTCTATGCAGTAAAGTGAAGATATGGCCTACAAATAGAGAAAAATTTCAACAACTATGCAAAATAAAACATAATATCCAGAATATAGAAGTAATCTAACATATTAAATACCAACTAATCAAACAACCAGTCAATAAATGTGATTATAATAAAATATAAATGATCAAGAAGCTTTAAAAAATTAACATGGCAGTGGCTTGAGTAAAAGTGATCCCCATAGGCTTTTATATTTGATTGCTTAGAAAATAGGGAGTGGCACTTTTTGAAAGAATTGTAGTAAGTATGTCACTAGGAGTTGGTATGAAGTTCCAAAAGTCCATGGCTAGACCAGCTTCTCTTTCTCTCTGCGTACACATCAGAATTTATCTCAGCTACTGCTCCAATGCCTGCCTGAATTTGGCCATGCTTCCAATCATGGTGATAATGTACTAAACCTCTGAAACAGTAAGTAAGCCCTCAATTAAATGTTTTTTCTTACTAATGTTGCCTTCTAATGGTGTCTTTTCACAGAAAGGAACAGTGTCTAAGAAAATCATCATTAGCAATCATCAAAATGCAAATTAAATGTTCAAAGAGATGTGGTCTAATTTCAATTAGAATGTCAGTCTTTGTGAAGATACATAAAAAATGGTGATAATAATGTGAAGAAAAGACCTCTTGGTGGGGGAAACAAGTTCATGTACCCAGTATGGAAATTATAGAAATTTCTCAAAAATTAGACAAACAAATACATGTAACATATTATCTATACCACAGTTATTATTCAAGAGACTCAAAAGCAGGCATGGCACAGAGATATTTGCATCTATTAAACTATTATTAAGATTGTGTTATAGAGTCAATATTCAAACTTAACAACAGTTTAAAAAAGTGAACATGTACACACAATAAAATCTTATTAAGATATAAAATGCACAAAAACATAACATACAGAAAGATAGTTATAGCCTGAAATTATATTAATTAATTCACTCAGTCTATTAACGACAAAGCCATCTATTGTATGCTTTTGTCCACTGTAGCAGGATGAAGAGAACTAACAGGCAGATAAAAAATGGAGGAAGGCAAGTTTTCAGAAAGGGCTATGGTACAGAAGGATATACTTAAAGGTCATCAAACATTTACAATGAAATGTCATAATTAGCCGGGCAGTGGTGGTGCACGCCTTTAATCCCAGCACTTGGGAGGCAGAGGCAGGCGGATTTCTGAGTTCTAGGCCAGCCTGGTCTACCGAGTGAGTTCCAGGACAGCCAAGGCTACACAGAGAAACCCTGTCTTGAAAAACAAAAGACAAAAACCAAAAAAAAAAAAAAAAGTCATAATAGATGCAGTGCTAGGCCTGGAGGGATGGCTTAGTAGAATTATGTCTCCAGATTTTACAGAGATCGGGAACTTGGTTCGAAGAACATATTCCACGTGGCTCACAAACACCTGTAACTCTAGATTCCTGGGATTCAGTGTCCTCTGCCGACTTCTGCAGGTACACACACACACACACACACACACACACACACACACGAGAGAAAGAGAGAAAGACAACAAAAACGTCCAACCATCAAAAACAAACAAACAAAAAACTAAACCAAAACAAAAAACAACTTCAGAAAAACAACTATAGTATCAAATAAAATTATAAAGATAATATTAAGTAAATATTTTTTAAACTTTTATGCTCTGATAATTAGTTTGCAGAGATAATCACAAGGAGATGAAAATGTCTTTTCTGTTTTTATTAATTAATACTTGAAGATAAGCTGATATGGATAAATTCAGTGACTTTAATGAAGTAATGGATCCAAAATAAATTAAATTTTAAAATGAGGAGGAAAATGTGAAAGAATATGGGAAACTATGGGTTATGGAGATATAAACCTAATAGCATGTATATTCTTATATTCTGACTCTAGTTACATATCTGTTTTCTGGTTAACTGTAGAAAACTGTAGAAAATCAAAAAGACAACAGAAAATGTGTTTTGTATCATTCACAATATTGATATATAATGTTAATCATATCTCCATTTATTTGTTTGTGGTGAATTTACACTGAAACATCAAAGAACAAAAATGTTTAAACAATATTTAAAGTCATTTTAGACATTAAAATTATAAAATTAATGCATATCAAGCAATGTCAAAAATATTTAGAAACTATGATTCTACTGTGGCTCCACAGGTTTTATGTTCATAATTCTTTTAGTCATTGTTATTATATTATAGCATTACTATTGGTGAAATAATTTCATAAACTAAAATTTTATGGTTATGACATTTATAAGAGTATCAGTTTATAATATAGTATTATCAGTAGTTTTGTGGGGAGCTGCCAAAAGGCAGCTATCATCCTTGAAGCCATCTTGAGCCGTATACCCTGACAAGAGACTTGATTACAACAGCCTGCAACAGCTGAGCACTCTGATAGCATCTTGTTTTAGATGCCTAGGATTTTCCCTTATGTGTGTGAGACTTAAAGGTGTGTGACTTAAGGGCTTAAGGGCATGACTTAGAGATCAGATTTAGAGATAAGCCCTAAGGGTGTTACTTAAGAATGGGACTTAGAAGTGTGACATATAAAAGGCGAGAGGCAGACAGAGAAAAGCAACACATTATTAGGCATTAGGTATTAGGCACTTGGCACTTGGAGGAAGAACAGAGAATTAGGCACTTAGAAATTGGAGAAAACACTTGGAACTTGGAGGCACTAGGGACTAGGAACTAGGGACTAGGAAATTAAGACTAGGGACTTCAAGAGAAGAAGAGAGACTGAAGAATAAATGGGATTGAATCACACTCTGTCTGGTCTCCATTCCTCACGTCCATCCTCACTCTCTCTCTTGCTGAACCCCGACCCACAGACCAGAGCAGCTTGGTGCAGTGCTGGCTCTAACAATTTAGCCCCCAAGGCTTTTGGCAGTGCAGGTTCCAACATTGACAGAGCGGTCTGAGACATTTTGGCCCCCAAGCATGGGGCAGAATGGCTCTCAACATTTTTGGCACCCAATGTAGGGCATCTCGGGCAGCAACATAGTTTGTTCAGTTAGATTGTTTGCTGTAACTCACATTAAACTAAAATATTACTTTTCAATACTAATAAAAGAAACGTTGGACCACAAAACAAATGAATAAATATAAATAAATGCAAACAAACATTATAAAAATCATCAGAGCAAAATAATTATGTCTTGCTTTTTAATGTTGAGGGAATAGACAGAAATGAATACAAAACAAAGAATGAGACATTCAGGCAAATAAATTTTGAAGAAGAAATAAATGAAAATGTAAATTGAAAGAGAAGAGCTGTCAATATTAAAAATGATACAACTAATTATATAGGAAATCCAATTGAATTTACAGATGAAACCAAAATAATTCAGCAATACTTGAGAACAAAAATCAATATACTAAACCAAGTACTCTATTGGCTATAGTAATGTATTAATAAAAAAGATACTATAAAAGAATTATGTCTATATAAAGCAAGAACTTTCAGAATACAGAATTGATTTGATTGAAATATGATTATAACAATACAATGACACATTTTGTTTGCAAAGTCTATTCCAGAAAAAGAATACTCTTACAGGATTTAAATAAAACACTTAATTAAAGTGCCAGTCAATAGAAAGCCATAGATTTTCTAAAAATTCAAAGAGAGATGAGGTGAGTTCTGAATGTCTATCCTGAATGATGAATATCTGATAATTATAGGCAAAAGAACTAGTGAATTTATAAACTGCAATCTGCTTCGAATGAAATAAAACTGAACTCAAATCTTTAGATGTGACAAAAGTCATCAAAAAAGAGAAAAGTAAAGTCTAAGACACTAGGAATTATAACTTACCTAACAGGAGTCAAGAAGATGACCTAGTGCTTAAACATGGCTGCTGTTGTTGCAGAATGGTCAATTCAATTTCCTGAAGTCCCTCTGGACAGTTCAAAACAGCCTATCCTACCATTCTAAAGGGATCTAGCACCATTTTCTGGCTCCCAGGAGCACCTATAATCACAGATTCAATGATACACACACACACACACACACACACACACACACACACACACACATTTATACATAAAATAATAAATGAAATAAATATTAAAAAGATTGCTTTTCATAGAGAACCAAATGATAAAGTAGAAATCTAAATGTATTACAAACATAGAACTCAATACAAAATGTATAATATACTATATTTTACAAAAATACAAATCATAATAAGATAAACAGAATAGGAATAATAATTAATATAAATATGACAATTGTAATGAGATATTTTTAAATAGAAAAAAACATTCTTGCAAGCAGATATTTATTGCTGTTTGTGTTTATGTGTGTGGGCTTGTGCATGCATGCAGGTGTGAATATCAGGAAATGGTTTGTGGATATCAGAGGACAACTTGAAGAAGTTGAATCTTGTTTTCCATTAAATGAGTCCTAAAATGTGCAGTCAGGTAGTCAGGGTAAGAACTTTTAGTGCTTGAGGCTTCTTGCTGGAACAACAGTCATAAAAAGACTAGAATCATGTTATCTTTTGGAGTGTAATGTAAAATAGTGGAATAAACAATTAATATATAAAATTTTAAATGCTGAAAATGTTAAAAATTGTGAAAAGCATCACATAACTTGATTTTAACAAATTACAAAAAGGACAAATATAGAGGAAGTATTTAACTATCAGTAACAGTATAAACCTAACATTTCTAACAATGAATGCTCAGTAGAATCACTGGAGTGATTTTACAATGAGTCACAATGATCAGCCCCAGCCCCTGTGTTATGATAAAGGAGAGTACTGACAATGGAGTCAAGTGTTTCTTTTCAGCTTTTTCTTCAATACTGATGAGCTCTTAACATAGAGAATCTCAAATTATGTTTTCACCTGGATTCTTATTTTATGTATATTGTCATATCCAATTCTGTTGGTTTATTTAGCACTTTTCCACTGTTGACAATACTGAAAAGATTGTTAAACTATAACAGGCAAGTATTTTATTGGATCACATTACTTCATAACTCAATTCCACTTAACTCTTAAGTCATTTTTTGGCCCTTCTGGTACTCTACCTGTACCCTTGGTAGACTGACCTGCCTATTCCCCTCCCCTACACACTAACTGTATTCCAGGAGGTCAGCTCTAACCAAGGACACATGTAACAACCCTTTCCCGATATATAAGCCAGCTTGGACCCCCACAGAGCTTTAATGCCCATCTATTCTGTATGTTGACCTCCACCAGTAGCAGATCAGCATGCCTATTCCACCATCACACAACCCTGCCTGTCTCCCAGGAAAACTGCTCTAATCAGGGACATAGGATTAACAAATTAACAAAATTAAAAGAGAAAAGTGAGACATGAAAAAAGAAACTTAGAAAATTGCACTTAATACAAAAGCCTATACTCAACAAAACTGGAAAATCTAGATAAATGGATGCTTTCCTACACAGATACCATATACCAAAGTTAAATCAAGGTCAGATAAACTATTTATATACTCCCATAACCCCTATGAAATTAGAAGCAATTATTAAAATCCTCCCTATCAATAAAAACCTACAGCCAAATGGTTTTACTGCACAATTCTACCAGACCTTCAAAGAGGAGATAATAACAGTATTGTTTAAACTATTGCACAAAATACAAAGAGAAGGAACATGACCTCATTCATTCTATGAGGCCACCATTACTCTGATACCTAGTCTAAACCACACTAAGACTCAACAATGAAGTAGAGATTCTGAACAATTTGCTTATGAACATCAATACAAAAATAATAAAATGCTAGGAAACTGAATCCAAACATATGAAAAACATTACTAACCACATCAGCTTCATTCAAGATATGCAAGGATGGCTCAATATATGAAAATTTATCCATTTGCCTGCAAATTTCATGAAGTCATTGTTTCAAATAGCTGAATAGTATTTCATTGTGTAAGTGTAGCACATTTCCTTTATCCGTTCCTCTATTGAGGGACATATGGATTTTTTCCAGTTTCTGGCTATATGGCTGCTGTGAACATAGTGGAACATGTGTCCTTATTACATGTTCAAGCATCTTTTGGGTATATGTCTCAGGCAGTACTATGTCAAATTTTCTGAGGACGTACCAGACTGATTTCCAGAGTGGTTGTATCATTTTGCAATCCCACCAGCAATGAAGGAGTGTTCCCCTTTCTCCACATCCTTGCCAGCATTTGCTATCAACTGAACTTTTGATCTTAGCCATTCTGACTGGTGTGAGGTGGAATCCCTGGATTCTTTTGATTTGCATTTCCCTGATTACTAAGGATGTTGAACATTTCTTTAGGTGTTTCTCAGCCATTCAAGTTTCCTCAGTTGTGTATTCTCTGTTTAGCTCTGTTCTCCATTTCTTTAATTGGGTTATTTGGGTCTCTGGAGTATAACTTCTTAAGTTCTTTTTATATCTTGGATATTAGCCCTTTATAGGATGTTAAGATTGGTAAAACTCTTTTCCCAATCTGTTGGTTGCTGGTTTGTCCTATTGCCAATGTCCTTTGCTTACAGAAGCTTTGCAGGCAAATGGATGGAACTTGAAAATATTGTCCTGAGTGAGTTAACCAAGTTAGAAAAGAAGAACACACATGGTATGCACTCACTGATAAGTGGATATTAGCCCATAAGTTTGGAATACCGAAGATACAATTCACAGACTGTCAACTTGTAATTTAGTGTTATCATGGAAAGACGTTTCTGGGAATGTTTCTCAGGATTATTCTAGATTGAGTTAATTAAAGTAGGAAGACTCATTTTAAATGTGGTCTTTACAATTTCATTGGATGGGATCTTTCTTGGAATGTCAAAATAAGAAAGGGAGCTAAGCACTAAATTCATTACTATCAGTTTTATACCTCTGGGCACAATTTGTTCAGTTGCCTTAAGTCCATCAAAATGTATTGTTCTCTGAAACTGTGAAGCAAAATAACTCCTCCATTCCTCAAGTTTCTCTAGTCTAATACTTTTTTTTTTCCTGCAACAAAACCAGTACCAAATGTAAATGTAAAATCAATTGTATAAATTTCTCCTACTTTTTTATTCACAGGGTTTTTAGAAAGAGGTATTCATACTGTTAATTGCAAAGCAATCCTTTTATATTCAATAGACTCTATGAAATAGCTGACAAAATAGAGACAGTGCCAAGGAAAACACTTTGTAAAGTATCTAAGGCAAATTTTTCTTCCAGTGATTCTAAGTAGGTTGTGGTCATAAATAAACATCATTTTTAGTGCATTATATGATCAATAGATCACAATATAGATAGGTCACAATTACTTAAGTGAAATGACAATTTTACAGTTTTTGCTGTTTTAAGCATTATTAATTTTGTAGCATTATTTTTAGTCTATTTTGTTAGAAAAACTAATAGGAAAACTAATAGAGTAAGTTTATGGGCATAAATTTCTATGCAGAGAAACATCATTTCTAAAATCATCTCCACCATTTTTAGAATAACACCTTTTTATTTGAGTATTATACCAATATCTGAATATCTTTCAAGAATATTTCTATAGTTAAACTTCTCATGCACAAAGGCTAATAATTTGTAGTATCAAAATTTTCTTTTCATGGGAAGTGACTCAAAGCAACCAAAATGAATAGCAGAAATAGTTCATGGCTTTTCAACCAATGAGTTTGCTATAGTTTCATTTTTGTTGCTATGACAGAATAACCTTTAAAAAATGCCTTAGGGGAGAAAGTGTTAACTTTAACCCACAATTCCAGGTCACAGTCAATCTTTGTTATGAAGTCATGAAAGAAATTTGCATCAGGTCACATAACATCTACAATTAACATCAGGTCAAATAACATCTACAATTAACATCAGGTCAAATAACATCTACAGTTAGGAACAGCAAGAAGCACATCTGTGCATCCTCACTTGCTTGCTTTGCTATTACTTAGCTTGATTTTTACATCACCCTTATACAGTACAGACCTTCAGCCTGGGGACTGATGCCACCCAGCGTTTGCTCTATCTTCTCATACCAGCTGACTTAAGACATTTCACTATAAAAACGTGTCTACAGGCAAAACCAATAAAGGCAACACCTCACTGAAACTCTTATCAGGTGATTCTTAGTATGTTAAGCTGACAATTACAGAATATTAAGAGTAAAAAAAAAGAACAGATGGCAAATATTAGCAGAATGTTGTATTAGTATGTACAGGGGTGTCTATATGATCATAGACCTGATGAAGATGCTTTACTAAGTTGAAAAGATGCATAGACAGGAGCATCTAATAAGGTAGGCAGTGATCCATGCAAGTTTTCAATACTTCCTTCTTTATTCCTACAATATATTTAAAAATGAATGAAAATAGTGAAATTGAGAGTACAGAAAATCAGTAAGTTCTACAACACAGTTCTATTCTTTTTAAATTGTGCTTAAATATAAGATTATCAGAAACAGATACGACTTGGTATAGATATTTATGATGAATGTAACTCCTTCTTGAGTTCCTGAGCAGAAAAGGAGAATAGTATAGTGGGACCTGATGAGGTAATGCTCTATCCCAGCATTTAAGAGGATGGGAGAAGACAAGGATTATAAGTTCAATACTAAACAGGGAGCTCAGTGGCCATATTGAATTATTTGAGACAGTTCCTTCAAAGAAAATTACTGAATACATATATAAATAAACAAACAGTGGGTTATCTTAAATTTGGAACATCAGGGAATATCAACATTATACTATTTAAATTATAACTACGTTTTCAAACATTTTCCATAGAGTGCAAAGATGTGAAAAAAGACTAAGATGTTTACTATCATTGATATTTTTGTTGTTTGGTTTGTTTTATTTTTCTTTTTAAAGAGAAGGTTTCCTGTAGCTTTTAATGACCTGGGTCTCTCTATATTGGAAAAAACTGGCCTCACACCCACAGACATTTACTTCACTTTGCCTTTTGAGTGCTGGATAAATTAAAAGCATGCATCAAACATGATGTTGATTAACCTCATTTTAGTAGTACTTTTAAAGTAATATTCATTTACCACCATTAGATTGGCTAGTGACTGGGTGTTGCCACTTGCTTGTTACCTGGGTGACAGTGAGGTAAGTAAAGAACTAGAACACAGAAAACAGTGATTGCTGTTACAAAACAGATAGGAAGAGACTCATGAAGAAAGCCAAATTTGGGCAGTAGAAAGATAGACTAGCAGAGAACAGAAGAGATGTTCTGTAAGTACAGGAATGACATAAGACATATTTCACTGATAACCTTAGTGACTATTTGGAGACAAGAAAATCATCAAAGAGATATTTCATCAGACAAACTGGATTGTCTTGTTTATGAAATGCTCTCTCTCTCTCTTTCTCTCTTTCTTTCTCTCTCTAAAAAAGAGGGGTATTTTATTTAGAGTGTCTTTAGTTCTTAACTTCTTGGTAAATCTGATTACAAGATTGAATATCCAAGAATTTAAGTAATATAATACCAGGCTAATCAGTTGTATAAAATGTATTTAAATCCAGTCAGTTTCCTGAGTTTACAATTTTATAGAATATATTGTGCTTGTTAATGAACTATATATTATTATTACTTTTAAAAGCTATATGGATACAATATAAAGTTAAATTTAACTTATTTTAAGAGTTGTTATGCTGCATAGATGGTTCAGTGGTGAGGACACTGTGCAGCTCTTCCAGAAGACTCAAGTTCAGTACCCAGGATGTACACTCTGTACTACAAAATCACCTAAAACTCTATCTCCAGGAAATCTGTAGTGGTACCCACCTAATGCTACACAAATAATCATAGTGGCAGGGATACTGCTTGCTTCCTGCCCCAATGCTTTGGGTTCCTGAATGAAAGACACATACACATGGCCTTTATATGCCTAAAACAGTTCTATGGCTGGGCCACTTCCTAATCTCACACTTCTGGTGGAAGGTGACAATCAGGAAGTCACTCTGATGAACAATATGAAAATCCCAGCTAAAGACCTGAAGAGCATTGACTTATCACTCTGAAACTGAATGATGCCATATATGGAAATTGAGAAATACTATATATATGCCATTTCTACAAACATTATATATGTACATATGCATATGTATATACATATGAATATATGCATATATACATTTGCACATATATATACATACAGTATATATATATATATAGTCTGTATTCACGAGAAGATGTTTAATAATTACTAATTGTTAATGAAAATTTACCACACACATACATACATATAAACACTTGTGTGTATATGTGTATAAAATAAGTGAAGTAGGATTTTTTTAATTAGATATTTCATTTATTTACAATACAGATGTCATCCGTTTTCCCCATTTCCCCTCCCTAGAAACTCCTATCCCATCCCCCTCCTCTTTTATTCTTTTATACCATTTTGATTACATGCATGTATTAAGGTCAGTTTTAAGTTAAGGGTCTAGCAATAAATAGATGCAAATAGTCAAGGAACAAGCAAGACAATAAACAAAAATAGTCAAAGAAAAAGCAAGGCATTAAACCCAATTACGTGAACACTTCCGTGATCACTGTTTCTAAGGGCTTATCAGGATGATCAAAGTATCTGAGTCTACTTCCCTGCCCAAGCCCAAGGTCATTTTCATGTCTGAAGCCTAGTGAAGTAGAATTTTTAAGAAGCATTTTTACATCTGTCTTCACATCAACATTTTTGACAAATGCTTTAGTTGTAGAAGCTCCATAAGTGTATATGAATCTATCAGCAAAACAAGGTTTTCTTCTTGCAAGGGGATTTTACTCAACCTTCAAAAGGAGAGTGACACTGAGATGGTTGGAGCTTGATACTATTATGTTATGCAAAGCAGAGCAGCTATCATACCATTTCAAGTGTATGAAATGTCAAAATTAACATCTTTGGTATGTGCATTCCCTATCTCAGCAGATGTTCTTTCAGAGTCAGTACATCTCAATAGACATGGACTGACATCCACAATCTTGCTATGTGCTGAGTTGTTTGCTCTGCTGGTTGTGTTGCCTGATAGACAACTCTGCTTACCTTACAAGTAAAAGCTAGTTTTTGTTTTATGAATGTGTCTCTTTTGAGCAATAGTTATGCTTTTAATTAATTGAATAAATTCATATAATTGTCAGGAGGAATAATTATAGTAAAAATAAAAGTCAAATTAATTATGGATGAAAGAAGAGAATGTGGACTGAATGCAATTTTCATGGTAGGTTTGGCAGCAATCTAGAGTTACAGACTAAATTCATTCACTTAACTTTGAAAGATGTGTAACAATCCTGATACAAAGATTAATAATAAAAAAATGAGGCAAATGATTCCCCATCCAGGATAGAGGTATTTTTATATTTTCTAGTTCTCAAAATGAATGAATAATAAGCACTATATTTTGATAAAATATTCTTATAATTTGCATGCATATTGATAGAGTCATCTAGAGAAATATAATTTAGAGTTATATCTGTCTTATCCTCAGTGTCTAAAATAGCAAAAATCATTTTCTAATATTTCACATAATATGTTACTGAAATAAATGGGAGTTTTACTGGAAACCATATAAAATATGTTCTGCTAAGTGATTCAGCAACTTAAAGTGTGTAACAATATATTCAAACTAGAGGAAACAAATTGTCTTAATGTAATGACTTTAAACCATTAATATAGATTATATTTTATTAACCAAGTTAAAATTTAAATCCAGCATTAAACAGTAAAAATGGAATCTTAAAAGCATGTAGGATAAAATCAATATATACCTTTACAAGTATTTTCTTAGAACTTACTAATGAACTATTAAGGTATCAGCGATAATATTTTCTAGTAAAGCTTCTAAAAATTTGCACAGTTAATTACTGATGAATAACTATAATTTGTTGCTCTTTTAATTGTGGGATCTTCTCCGCAAATTATATATTGGATTAAGAAAGAAAAATGTCTTTATGCAAATTAATACTCTAACCGTTTATATGTAAACAAAACTATATTGATGAGACTGACACTTTTGTCATTTCAATCTGCAGTTTTTGCAGTAAGATAGGTAGACCAATGTCCCTTAGGTGGAGACCTCCGTTTTCAGGTTAATGCGAATTTATGCATTAGAGTCTGGAGTCACCATAGGCACATTATTTTAATAAAATAAAACATTTTTTGTGAAGATTTTTTAAAAGGAGTGTAGGTTTCTAAAATTATGAGTCAAAGGGGAAAAGGTATCCTTAGAAATTTTCTACAAACTGAATAGTGTAGGTGTTTGTGTCCCTCTCAGTTTATCCCAGAGGCTGATCATTAATCAGCGTTCTGTGGGCTCAAAGGCAGTGTGATATTGAGAAATGGTGGCAAGGGTAGGGAAAACTGATCTAGACACCTTCTTTTTATCTATCCACTTGAGTACTTTTTTCCAACTGCGTTTCCATATCCATCTTTGAGATTATGTGTCTCTGTGGGAAAAATTAAGGCTGGCAAGCCCTACTCATACTGACATTTCTAATATTTTAAATTTTATTATTTTCTGGTATCCAAATCTCTTTCATTCCCATTATTCCTCATGAACAATAAGATCTAAAGATAGTTAATTTTTTCCTTCTCTTTATGGCTGAGAGTTGTGATTTCTTTCTTTTATTGCATAGTTTTGATGGAGAATATTTGATTATGACTAAAGTGTTGTGAAGTTACCATTATGTCAATCTGTTTACCAACTAGGGTTATTAGTAATTTTTTAAGTGACAGCTACGCTACACTCTGAGGGCATTGTTATGATCTGATTATTACTATTCACTTATACACTACATCTCCTTCCAGTTTTTCCTCTACCTTCCCTCTCCCGCAGATAGACTGCTCCTGTTTCCTTTCAGAAAAGAACAGGCTTCCCAATGATATTAACTGAACTCAGCATAAAATGCTGCAACAAGACTAGAAATATACCTTTATATCAAAGCCAGACAAGGCAGTCCAGTAACAAGAAAAAGATTCCGGAGCAATTCAAACAGTCAGAGATAACCCCACCCCCATTGTTTGTTAGGAGTCCAAAACAAACAAATCTAAGCTAAACAACTGCAGCATGAATGAGTATGCTTCAATTCTGCACTGAGGGGGAACAAGATGATTTTGGGAGGTGGAGGGAGGGGGACCCGGGAGGGAGAGAGGAGAGAAGGAAATGGGGAGGTCAGTATCAGGTACTGCGAGGATGTGGGAGAGGCACAGAGGGTCAGGAAATCAAAAAAAAATATGTAGCAGTGGGGATAAGTCACTGGGGATAGCCACTGGAGGGTCCCAGATGTCAGGGGAGAAAGAGGCTCCCAGGACCCACCAGGGAGGACTTTAGTTGGAATGCACAGTGAAAAGAAGGTAGAATCTGTGGAGACCAGGTGCAGTAGATAGACAAGGCCCCCAGTCAAATGATGTGTCCACTCACCCATCTGAAAGTTTTTAACCTAGAAATGTTCCTGTGCAAAGGAGACAGGGGAAAAAACTGGAGCAGAGACTGAAAGAAATGAGATACTTGATTAAAGTGTTTAAAGACTATTTACTTAGGGATCATTAACTCATTTCAAATATTATCTGAAACTGTTTATTTGAATGTATCCCTTTTGTTTCCTGGGCCCATGTTTTCCCTGTTCTTCATCCTGAGTTGCTCTTCTTTTTGATAAGGCACCCACAGCAATAACTCTTTCAGGTATGATTCTGCCAACCCATGCATTTTTAATCCTTTTATTTTAATACTCTGTACCCACCCACACACTGATTTGAGACATGTCATGCCACGAAAGCCTGGTTGGCCTTACCTTCACAGAGATTATCCTGCCTCTGGGTCCTGAGTGTGGGAACAAGGACATGTGCCACAACATACAGCTGTATTCCTTTTAAAAATTAACATGCTCTTTTTCACATTCAAACATTATCTTAGTTACAGCTGATGAAAAGTTGTCCTGGATTATGATTTCACGTGAAGTATCTTGAAATTTAATCAAAATAATCATATCTAAGTTTATATATCCACAAACGTGATGACTTCCACTATATCAGGCATTATTGTAATTTTTTGTATATGTTTATGTTCACATAACTATAAAATAAATGTCAGTAATGCTGAAGGCTTAATCATTGTTTTTCCATAATCTTTATAGTTTTCTTTCCTCTTTCTTTCTTTCTTTCTTTCTTTCTTTCTTTCTTTCTTTCTTTCTTTCTGAATCAGAGTTTTACATAGCTCAGACAGTTCAGAGTGTATGACACCATTGCTAGGAGATATAAACAATTGCCTACTCATTCAAGACAGACAGAAGCATAGATACCATCAGTGTTCAACTTAGAAAATCGATGAGTTATATTGTGGTCTCTTTTAAGAATATAGAAGAGGAGAAGAACTTTCAAGAAGAGAAATTACTGAAAGACAATTGCATCACTAAATTCTACCAGAGCATGGGTGATTGTTCACAAAATTTGGAAATTTAGAATGGACTGAACAGTTGCAGGCAGGTGCATAGGTTGGAGAGTGTCCTCTCCAGATGCCTCTCCCAAGCAGCCCAGCTGATCTTTGTATTTTTCTTGGTATTTCAGCTAGTGTCTGCTTCTTCCAGTCTTCCTAGAGAGTCTCTGCTTTTTCCACTTTTGTGCGTCTGAGCCTAAAAGTGTTTAAGTAGCTCAGTTGGTCAGAGCATCTTTTCTGAAGTCAGACATATCTGGGAGTATACTGCTTATATACTCTAGGGAATGAAGGGTCCCAGAGAATCTGGTAAGTTTTAGGGACAGAAGCTAATTTCTCTTGTCTACTTCTTATTTTAACAACTTTATATTCAGGGTGGAATTTATAATCTTGATGGAAACTGATACATGACTGGCCTCAAGCTAGGTATGTAGGAGAAACATCAAGTTCTGATCCACTTGCCTTACCTCTCCACTAGCAATATACCATATCTGGAATATGAAATACTATAGATTAAATTAAGGATTGAGATTTTACTAGGCAAATAGTTCAATAAATGAGCTATGTTCCATCTTCATGAGTTATTTTCCTAAAATAATTTAATAAGTCTATTTCACATTCCTAAAGTCCATGGTTCTTGATCCATCTTATAATGATATGCATCATCTGTGACGTGGGATGTTAATTCTTCTCTTCTGTGATTCTCAATGAAAACATATGTTTGCAAATGTATTTATATCTTCACATAAATTAAAAAAACATTAATATGTTTCAGAAGTTCTGTATTATATTGTTTTAGCCTTTATAATATCTTAACTGCAACCAAAACCTCCTGTAACCAATCTGTGTTTGACTATTGCTACTTGCTTTTGGAGGTGATTCGAGATATTAATATTAATAGCTTGCCTCTTCTCTCATCTCTAAACATGTATCTCTTATGAGAGCACATTCATTATCAGCACAACGTCGTAATGCCAGGTGTATAAGACATCAGAAAATTTCAAAATTTGTTTGTCATTTGGAATACTGGTAGAGACAGATGTCTGCTATCAGATGTCTAAGAAAGCTGCCTCCTAAGACTCTGAGCTTTTAGTCTCTGATTGTCTAGGAATCATTTTATAAAAGTTTCACTCATTTCTGGATAGTACTTAATAAATATATAATCATTACTCTCCTTCAAAAATATTTCTATATGCAAAAGTTTTAATGATGAACCCATACAAGCAGTTTTTAAAAAGATTTAATTATTTATTTAATGTGTGTGATTACATTATTGCTTTCTCCAGACACACCAGAAAAGAGTATCCAATCTCATTACAAACGGTTGTGAGCCTCCATGGGGTTGCCTAGAATTGAACACAAGATGTCTGGAATATCAGTTAGTGCTCTTATCCATTGAGCCATCTCTCCAGCCACCCAAATAGATGCTTTTAAAATATTGTTGTTGCGGTCTGAGGAGTTGTCTCATTTGGTAAATTGCATGACTTGCCATGCAAACATAAAGACACCTAGAGTACAAACCAAGAGCTAGGCATGTCTGGGTATTCTAGTAACCACAGCCTTTGCAATGGTAAGAATTGAAACAGGTAGATTTCTCAAACACAATGGCAAGTGAGGCTAGTACAATTACAGAAGTTCAGCTTCAGTAAGAGACTCTGCCTCAAAAAGTAAAGAAGGAAAGCCATCTGACCCAGAAAAAAAAACACATGACCTCAAGTCCTACTTGGACCTGCACACACAAGCATCTACACATTTGTGTGTGCACATCTGCAGTCACTCGTGAACACACCACATATACTCACTACATACAAACAAATCAGAAAAGCTTATGGTTCATCGAAACAAAATGCTACACTTGAAAAAGACTGAATGGATAAATAATATTGTTGGGAATATCTTCAGCTTTTTGTATTGCAGTCAATACAAGGGAACCTTTCCTATTTTACTGAATTTCTGAGATAAATGTAGGATAGTTTCCCCATTAATATTCCATGCAGTGTATTGGGCTAAATTTCATTAACCTGAAAGTCTCTATTGGATGGAACTCAGTTGAACTTTTAGGTTGAAATCAAATCAATTTGAATGAAATCAACTACAGAGTTTGATCTGACCTTGATGTTAAGGAAGATTTTCTCAATTTTGCCAAGAAACTGTGCTTTCAAAAGCCAAATTCATTTTCAAGCCTTATTTTTTCAGTCTTTTAACTCCATTTCCCACAAGTCAAAATTAATTGAACTTAGAAGTGTTTTTATCATATTAATTTGATAATTTCAGCTGACAGGTTGTGTTTCGAAATTCTAAGTCTAATCTTGTCAGACCAAAAACATTGGAGTGCTTCTTTGGGAAAAATAAATGGTCAAAGAGAAAATACTATTATTTGCTGAAAGGAATGAAATTTATTTAGAATATGCCTAGAAAAAAATGTAGAAATAAAAGACTTAGCAGTCAAGAATAAAATACAAAAATATGACATACTTGGCAATGTTGTTATATTCTTTTCCTTTTGATTAAGTGTACAAAGGTAAAGATTAAAAAAAGGAAGCATTAACATAAAAGTGAATTAAAATAAGACTTTTTCATCATATAACAATTAGAAAATAATCTATCAAATCAGATTAAGTATATCCTTAGTCTCTAAGGAAATTAGACATCAAGAATTCCAGGGTTCTATTCCACCAGATTATGGCATGTGTTAAGGCAATGAAACTCAACATAGTAATGTCATTAATTTGTGAATAGTGTTTCTTTTGATGATATCTCAAATTATATTTCCATAATTCAGTCTCTAACAAAGAAGTTCATATTAAATTCTATTATGATTTTTCTTTCACTCTCTTTAAAACATGAAATAAATTATCTGATCCTACTTTGTACAGTCTAATAAAATTGATGTATATCAAACTGATTCTTAGGACTTTCTTATTTTGTATCAAGGCTATTAATAATCTATTACATTTGGCAATTCTGGTTAAAGACACCTTTAATACCCCTGACATCAAGGTGTGAACCTTCAAGCAGTTCTGTTATATAACCTCTTGCTGTGACAGTACTCTGTAGCAAAGCTATGCCATTATTGACTATGCTTATACTTAGAGAAGCCAGCATGAAATAGCGATGCAAATATTAAAGTGATACATATCATAAAACTACTGCATACATTTTCTGCATATTTTAAAAAAATTGTATCCCTTTTTGCTGTGATAAATTTGTGCAGACGATTCTTGCATAAAAATTAATAGATGACCAAATCCTGTTTCTTTTTTGTGGTTATTTTTAATATTGTAATACTACCATAATACCAATAGACTACTCATTCTATAGTATCAAATATGTATGTATGTATGTGTGTGTGTGTGTGTGTGTGTGTGTGTGTGTGTGTCTCATTTCCTACATACATTCTAGCATCATTCCTTTCCATTACCATAGTGTATAGCTAAAGTTTTACCTAGAATGAAGCTATTAAAGTTTGCATGTTTCTGTTTTGTTTGGTCAGATTTTAACGCAGGAATAGTCTCACCAATTTATGATTTTTATTCTCTTTGGAATATAATTATTTTTGGAGACTTGTTTAATAATTTCTCCTCTTTACATGTGCCATTTTAAAAAAAATGTGTCTCTCACATGCCTTTTCCTTTTCCCCATTTAGGTCCACACTTTCCTATCTTTTGAAAGCATTCTTATTCACTGCACTGGTTCCAACTGGCAGCAGAAACAAGTACTAGTCTAGCAAAAATGTTATTCTCAGTCCATTTCTTTCATTTGGGATTCCCTTAAGATAGTGTTTTTTATGAATCTACATGGTGCTTTATTGATCACAAGAAATATAGTTTCATTCAGTATAGAACTGAGATTTTCCCCAAGGCAATAAAATTAAAACTCATGTCATCAAATTCTTAAAATTTAAGCAGCATTATAGGTTCCTGTGTAAGTATCAACTTCACTTCTGGCATGCACAGATGCAGACTGAGTACTAGAACTTCTGGACTGGAAAATAATAATATTAACATGTCAGGCCTGATATGAGGTCTAATCTCCATTCCACCTTCACCCTTCAGTCACATTCACAGGTGGAGGACATGATGAACAACCCCCAGGCCCTAAAGAGATTTACATACTAATGAGGTACCTGAAGGCCAGAGGGTGGAGCCAATTAAGCATTCCTCCCCAGACCCCCCCTCTTCCCCTCCCTATTTAACTCAGGTCCATCCTGGTTTTTGTAGGGGAGCACATCTGCCATGCCAATAAACTGGTTTTGGAAACGCAAAGACTTCCTCGTGTGTTGGGGCTGAGCCATGAGGAACCGTGGTGAACAGCCGGGCCTAACTTCCAGCTGGTGGAACCCAGAGCATTCTCAGTCAACTACACACAGCCTGGGGTGAGGAACCCTGTGGTTCCCCGGCCGTTTTAATTTTTTTCCTACATTAACATGGTACTATGAGTTATCTACATCTTTCTGTGGATAAACAATCTTTATACTAGCATTCTACTCTGTTGTCTTATCTGTAAACTCTTCACAAAGGTAAAAGGTATTTCCTAGTGGAGGCCTCCTTAAAACAGCTCTCATATTGAGAATGACTGCCTTCCCAGGATGTAAAGTCAGGCATTCATGCTTTCATGTATACATGTTTACTGTAGATTTTTTTCCCACTGAAATATGAAGATCAATCTATCAATATAATGACTCATTCTTTGGTCCTTTTATACTATTCTTCTTCACATTTGTGTATACTTAGCTTCACATATATGTGCATGTGATGTTTTTTAAGATATGTTATTTTCTAGAAGAGTGAAAAGTAGTATTGCAGCAGATTTGATATTTATATATATAGCAGGATTTTTCTGGCTGATTTAAGTGCATATTTATCAGACATATGCTTCTTCTTCCTCTGGGCAGCAATACAGACTCCTTTGGTATATGGATTCCAGTTTTTATGATCGTTAAAATTTTTTTTATGTTCTATTCTCACTTTAAGCCTGTGAGGGCAACAGAAGATGGGTCATTACACTGACTTTATGATTATAAAACAATGCTTAGAAAAGTTAGTGGATGGGCTCAAAATAATCCCACTAACCAATAGAAGATGACTCATTAAAACTTAAATCTGCTTTTATTGCTTCTATTTATACTGTGATCATTTCTATACTCAATCTCCTGGAAACAAATCCCTACCACTAGAAACAAATGCCATAATACTGTAAAATTGCACAAGTACCTTTTTATGTAAGGCATGTGTTCAAGATGCAACACCAAAGAATAGCAAAATAACATTAGCTGGGATTTTTTTATAGTTTAACAATAGAATAGAGATAGAATAGAAATACAGGGAAAACTAAGACTTAGGAAAAAGATGCCTCCAACCTGAAATCTAGATTGAATTTCTCATTGACCAAGAGTCAGACACAATAGAGAATGTCAACACTGTTCACAGATATGGTCTGACACTTTTCCAAATAATCTTACACATAAGGATATTTGAAAAATCCACATATGCCAAAGTGTTGGTAACCATTCAAGTTAAAGTCTCTTAGGTCTTCTGCTCTAGCAGTTCAACTGGCAGTTAACCTCATAAATATGGTTACAATTTGCTTGCAAAAGAAAAAATATTACAATAAAGGAAACTAACTAACGCATATATTTGAATTGAAAATTTAAATACTGTTTTGTCTTTCAGCTTAGTTATAAATTATATTTTTTATCAATATAACTTCAAACATTCAAATACATCAAATCTCTCTACACACACACACCCACACACCACATAAGCACACCCACCTATCTATCCATCATAAATGTCATAAATCATTTTAAAGTATTTAGAAATATTCTAAACACAATAAATGTGATAAATTTTAAGAAACAAACTACCATTATTTATGAATGCGTATCACATGTTATCATCATTCTAAATAAAATTATTCAAGAAATAGCACTTCAAAACATACTTTGAGGTATAATGGATGTATGAAATGCATATATTTGATGCATATTACCTGATGGGTAGAGATAATTTTATTTTTGAAATTCTAAGTTATGGTTTAAAAATAATCATCCCCTCCCTAGGACCTCTGTTACCTTGAAAAGTCATCTTTTTTATGTATGCTAATTAGTTTCATTGACTCATTGGACATTTCATACATATGTATATGTGCATACATATCAAGTCATTGCATTATACTTCATAACCATATTTATCTTTTATTTTTTAATTATTTTTTATTTGATATTTTATTTGTTTACATTTTAAATGTTATCCCCTTTCCTGGTTTTCCCTCTGCAAATCTCTTATTTCATCTTGTCTTACCCGAATTCTATGAGGTTGTTCCCTCACCCACCTACCCTCACTGCCCTAGCATTATTATTATTATTATTATTATTATTAATCATTCAATTTGTTTACATCTCAAATGATATCCCACTTCCTGGTTATCCCTCCACAAGCCTCCCCCACACCCCACAATCTCCCTCTCCTCCCTCCCCTTTGCACCCCTGTGTGTGCTCCTGGAGCTTAGGGGGATGGAAAACCAGGGTGAGGATGCTTCAGAGACTTTGGTCACTACCTTTTATTTCTCTGTAGGCACACTGGGATGAGAGACATGTGCTAGCACAATTTGATGTTGTGTGTGATCTCCGACTCAGAATTCAGGTCTGCTCAACTGTGTGAATGTGGTTTTCCACTTGTTCAGTCACCTTAGCCAAAGATTGTTTACGTGTGGTGCAATACAAAGTCTTCTACATTAGCATGTCTATTGGTATTACCCTTGTTTAGCTGGTGGTTAGAAAAAAATATTAGTGAGACTTCATGGGCATAGCTTATGACCTTCTGACGTTCCTAGAAGAAGACTTACAGAAGATTCTTTGTTCCTCTGGCTCTTACGATCTTTCCTCCCACACTTCTCTAATATTTCCTGCTCCTCTGAAGTAGGAGTTGGGTTGTACATTTATTACTTGTCTGCAAGACAATGAATTGAGAGGAATAATGAATGTCTTTTCACATCATAGAATCAAAATGATTTTTTCTGTTTAATCAATGAATTTTTATATTTTTCTTATGTTTTTTAAATTGACAATGCAAAATTGCCTTCTTTTTCTTCTAGTAATATTTGCAATTTTTCTTTCTTTTACATTATTTTTCTGTCTGGCCAACATTGACTCCTTCCATTTTCTTGTGTTACATAGCTAATTATAAGAAATTTAATTCTCTGGATCTTGTTCAGCCTCAACTCTGTGACTGATTTTTGTCTCAACTCAGTAAGCTGAAGACTGATAGAGAAGAATACTCAGTATTTTTCTCTCCTGTCTGTAAGTACATCATCATGTGTATATATCATACAAACACACACACACATTTTACTATTCAGTTTTATGAGTTCTGCCTACAAGGACATTTTTTGTATATGGACTGATGTGTTATAACTTGAAAGAATATTCTGCTATCAATTTTTCTTTTAAATATAATTATTAGTTTTGTCGATGTTCTTTTTATTTTATTTACTTTATATATTTATAAGTAGGTTTTGTTTTCATCTTAACAACAATTTTTATTTTTTGATGATAATAAAATTGTAGATTTTTGTTGTTTATTCTTTTAAATAGTGCCATAGAGCCCAAACTAGCATTGAACTTTCTCTGTAGGCAAAACTGCTCCTGAATGCTAATCCTCCTGTCTCTGTTTCCAAGTGCTATGGTTATAGGTCTGAACCATTGTGTCCAGCTACATAACCTAGTTTTTGATTAGAAACACTGATTTTATTTGTTTTCATGAAGAACTACTTATTTTCTACTATCTTAGGAAATTACTGAGTTTCTTTTTTCCTGATACACTTACAGGCAATATATTTTGCTTTATTTTCTTAAAAATTGCATCGGATTTTATGCTGTATATATTTATTTCATAGCCAAAAGTAGAATTTTTTTGTGTACACTGTAATCTACTAAATTCTATCATATCCTCTTTTTGTCTAGGAGTCAAAATGATCTTAGAATAGATATAATTTCTTTTGGAACATATTAGTTTTATTTGATATTATCTCATAGTCATCTAGGTTTGGCACTAAAATTGTATAGAGAGAGGTTGAGAGAGGACATGTGGTCAAGAAGTATGGGGTTTGGTTTGCTGTACTCATGTCAAGTGGTACACAATCATTATCACTCACTCCAACTCCAATCTAATTATGCTAGTGGGATCTAAAATGCACCTCTACCTTCCAAGATTCTGGACAGCATAATTCAGCATTTTATTTTTCATGTAGACTCTTAATGTCAGTTGGTAACTTTCCTACCTTCACATGTGCTATATTGATTGTAGTTCTGCTTGGCAGATTAAGAAAAATATTATCTGAAAAAAAAATCAATCACACTTAATGGGTACTGGGCACTGGTTTCTTGACCTATGTCTGCCATAATATGTACAAACCTGTTAGCTGCAAATAATCTATGTCCTGTCTTATTTATTTAAATATGATGCTTATAGTATTATATTACTAGGTCTCTAGAATAAATTTAGGATTTTATGGATATATTGAACTCACTACATTCCTAAAACTCATTTTATTGTTTTTATTTGGTATACTAGTGGATAAAACCATTGACTTTATGTAGCAAAACTTTTCAAATAAATTCTTCTTTTTCCAAACCTGTATGGTTGAATTTAGAAGCCAGATCAAAATATTTTATATACAATCCTGTTGGATTATGTTTCATGACCCTCTTGTTAACCTTTTAAAGTGCTTTGGATTCCACTTTGTCATCTGAAATATCACAGGTTTCTCCTGCCAGAGTGCCATCTGCAAGCACATATGGTGCTTTAACTTTTACAGTATGACCTGAAAGGGATCGCTGCATCACTGTCAACCTGAATTCCAACTCTGGTACCCAACCTGAGCTCCTTCTCCAGATACAGAAGCAAATGATTTCTTCATCCTTTTTATTTGTTAACACAATGCAACTAAAATTATTTTTTAAGAGAAAAATAATATAACCTTTCAAATATTAAATGATTTTTTATTTTAAATGTGTCATCTGTTTAAAAGTAAAAGAATATGTATTCTTGATCCTAGAGGCGGTGATGGGGTGCATTGTAATTTGCACTGTCAGTTTTTAGCCTCAGCACTAGAGTAGAATGAGCCTTAAATTGATGCTCTTCTTTCCTATCCTGCATATTTTCACACTGACATAATAAAGTACCATATATCAGCAATTATATTTATTCCTATAACCTATACTAAGCTGTTGGGGGAAAAACTCTCAATATATCCTAAACAAACAGGTCTTTGTACCTGTTTGTTTGCTCTTTCCTCAGCAAGAACAATGCTGGCACCAATGAAGGTACAATAAAACATTTGAGGATTGATAATTCTGGTTGTTTAACTTTACAAAAGTACTGATTACATCTGAAATTTTCATTCTTCCTCTCTGGAAGGAAAAGTCACTACTAATTATTTACTACCCACAATATACGTGTGATATCCATCAACGTCCCAATGTATATATAGTTATGTTTTCAAATTGTTCACAAGGACTTTAAGAATTAAAATTAAAAAAAAATTGTTCTTAGCATTTGGGCTTCCCTAAATCTCCACATTTACCACAAATGACTGCAAAGGGGCTGATTTTCATGTGTGGGTAAAAACATATTTTAAAGGCAATTTGGTGCTATGCAAATTTTAAAAATTAGAGCAAAAACAAAGTTTCCTTTCTGGGCCTTTGACTTCTGCAAGTATGAGTATTTTGATTTACAAAACTAGAGATGGACTGCCTCCTGTGGAGGTTTAAAGCTAAATGACAGATTATTTGTTTGTCCCCATTACAGTCATACCACTATTGCAGTCAAACAGTGTTCCATGGCAGGTTGATTTCATTATTCATCAGTTTCACAGTTGGGTAAGATCAAAGTTGTATTCTTTACCCCAGCTGCATGCAGTACACCTTATTGTACTTTGAAAGTTAACCAGCCAATAGAAAAGTTCCAATTCATTTGCAGTTTTCTTTTTTTTCTGTGCAACTGAAGTGTGTGTCTTATTTAGATCTAGGCTTTTATAATGTAGTTCTAATGGGAATCCAAGAGGACTGCTGGTATGTGACAGTGGAGTGCCCAGTCCTACACATGACAGTTACATCATTTCCTCTAAAGCTCACAAAACAATGCACAAGAAGGGGTAGGAAAAATTTAAAAAATGGAATATAGGTAGAAGGGTTGAAAATGTCATTCTGTAAGTATAATACAACCATTGCAATTCTTGTAATTTTCTTGCACAGACAACCTTATTAGAGATTATTCATGATATTTGGTATGACGCTTGAGATAGCTCCTTACTCTAAAACTCTGAATCTCCTTCCAATAATTTGAATAGAATAAAGAGCATCAACCTGTTGTTCCAAATGCCTATCTAAATCCTCTTGTATATTCAACACATTAGTAACATTTTTTTTTTGCTAAATGATTAACATAAGTAACTGTCTTAACTTCTTGTGTCAAAGCAATTGCAGAGGCAGTGGTGCTAGCAATTAATGTAATTAATGCTGTTATACCAGCAATAATCAAGCCTACTACCCTCTTGCTTCTGTTTAAAGATTGACTCACATCTTCCAGTACTTGCAAGTTTTTTCAGAAGACAACGGTTCTGTGATGTTCAGGGCACTAAAACAAAAGCTGGTTGATAGACCTTAATAACTGATATGCCAGGTTTCAACACACTAACAGAATTAGAAAGTGTACAATCAAGCAACTTAGATTAAATACTGTAGAAGAAACAAAAGTAATTTTAACTTGACAATTAAAAGAGCCTTAACACATGTACTAACACTTGTTTGAAATACAGATCCTGTCCCAACTGTATCTCTTGCTAGTATAACATCATAGAGAACTGCAGCTAAATTCCAAATATGTCTCAGAAAATGTCCAGAACCAGCCTTCCAAATGAAGACTCTTATTTCCAATACAGGATTGATTTCTAGATCAGTCTGTGATAGAGTCCGAATAACTGGTCACCTTTAAGAAAAGTACAAGAGTCATTATAACTTCTCTTTCTGATTCTATGTTCTACAAGGTCTAAAATCTTGAGTCAAGGGAGCTTGTTCATCTGCAGTAAGGAGGCTCTGAAACATATGTACAATATAGATTCCCAGTCACCATTGTCAGGCCACTCAGCAGGCTTCCAGGTCAGCATATTTCTTTTTTCCAGCATCAGCATGTCTCATGCATAACTCTGGCAGCCACCATGCTCCTTCAGCATCCTGCAGAAAAAACGCAAACATGTCCTTTTCCCCATATTGAATACCAGATCGGGATCATGACATATGCCAGTAAGGGGATCCTTGCCTTTCACGTATGCCTAAGTATGCCTAGTTGAAGTGTGCCATAGACACTCAGCAGAAAGTTCCTTGACATCCAAATTAAAATAAAAAAGAATATGATTTAAATAAATTTGTGGTGTAGGGGAATATGCCTCCCCTTTTTTATTTTATGAAGATATTGTTTTCAAGTTCCATAGGCCTTTTCCATAGTCCCTTGTCCTTGACTATTATAAGAAATCCCAGTAATATAGGTTATATTAAATGGCTGCAAAAAAGTCTCAAATGCTCGACTACAGTAGCCAGTTCCATTATCTGTTTTTTTGTTTGTTTGTTTGTTTGTTTGTTTAGTTTAGTTTAGTTTTGTATTGCTAGTTCCTCAACCTAGAACTGACCTTAATACTTTCATGTATTTAAAATGATATAAAAGCAGAAAGGAAGAGGGGGTATGGGATTGGGGTTTCTAGGGATGGAAGATGGGGAAAGAGGATGACATCTGAAATGTAAATAAATAAAATACTCAATAAAAATAAATAAAAAATAAAACAAAAAAATCCTAAATAAAAATGTAAACAGAGAAGAAAAAAAGAAAGTATTCACTGAATGGTGAAAGGCTTATGAAATGTAACAGTATATCTATGATATACTGTTGACTCTTGACATATTCTGAGAAAGTGGAAGTCATTGCTTTCATTTTATACCCACTGATATGCCTATGCTACCAACTGTTTCAAAGTCAAACATAGACTACATGGGTTGAAATGGGTCACAAAACAAAATAAATTGGAAAAGAGAAACATTTTTTAAAAAGCACAGTTGATGTGAGAGTAATAAAAATGAATTATATGCATTCATAAAATTGGAAAAAATAAATTTAATTAATAAAATACATAACTGGGCAACATATTTCATGTCGGTAGTCTCAGTGCTTGTGATACAGAGGCAAGCTGATCTCTCAGTTTTAGGACAGCATGGTCTACAGAGTGAGTCCTAGGTCATCCACGGCTACATAGTGAGAGTTTGTATCAAAAATAAAACCAAATAATACAAATACAAATACAAATAAATACAAATACAAATACAAATACATTTAATATATTATCACCTTCATTTTTCCCAGTCTACAATTCTGCCT
This sequence comes from Rhabdomys pumilio, assembly GCA_030674055.1. Taxonomy (NCBI): domain Eukaryota; kingdom Metazoa; phylum Chordata; class Mammalia; order Rodentia; family Muridae; genus Rhabdomys; species Rhabdomys pumilio. The sequence continues at coordinate 13,903,300 of JANHMN010000008.1, read as the reverse complement.
GCATTTCTAGAGACCTGCAGGTATGGGGGGGTGAGCCTCCCAATCATCCACACCTGCTTCTCCGACGCCTTGCAAGCCCAGCAGCTGTGAACTGTACCCTGTTTCCCATGTGCCCCATTTTTCAACCTACAAATCTGTCTCTATTTCCAGATGCTTCCCAGAACCAAGGTAAACCACATGGCTAAAAGTCAGAGTAAGAACCCAGTCAATAAGAGTGAATCAGGGCAATCTGGTAGCACAAGATCCAATCTATCCTACTACAGCAAGCTCTGGATATCTCAAAACAGCTGAAGTACAAAAAAAAAAAAAAAAAAAAAAAAACAAACAAAAAACCCTTAAATCCAATCTTATAAAGTTGATAAAGACCTGTTAAAAGGAAATGAATAAATCCTTAAAAATATATAGAAAAATATAGTCAAACTGGTGAAGAAAAATGAATAAAACTGTTCAAGACTTGAAAAAGGAAATAGAAGCAATAAAGAAAACACAAACTGAGGGTATCCTAGAGATAGAAAGCTTAGATAAGTAAAGAGTAAACACAGAGACAAGCATTACCAACAGAATATAACAGATGGAAGAGAGAAGCTCAGGCCTAGAAGATATGATAAAAGAAAGTGATACATAAGTTAAAAGAAAATGTTAACTCTAAAAAGTTCTTGACACAAAACAATTAGGAAATCTGGGACACTATGCAAAGACAAAAAGCTAAGACTAATAGAAATAGAAGAGGATTCCAAGCTCCAAGGAATCTTGGAAAATATTCCAACAATGTCATAGAAGAAAAATGTTCTCAACCTAAAGAATGTCATGCATACAAACATTCAGGGAACTTAAAAAACACCAAATAGATTGGACTAGAAAAGAAAATCTTCCCACTACATAATAATCAAAGAAGCACTAAGAGTATAGAACAAAAGAAGAATATTAAACATTTCAAGGGAAAAATGGCTAAGCAGCATATAAAGGGAGATCTATCTGAACAGAAGACTAATGTCCAGGCCAGCTGGACAGTCAAGTGGGACCCTTAGATCCCGTGGAGAGGACTGAGATATGAGAGAAAATAAAATGGCACAGCACGTCAAGAAGTCTGATCAAGCTGGCAAAATTTTTATTGTTCACACCAGTTATATACTCTAAAAACAAGATATGGGGAGGGGCAGGAAAGGAAAGGGGGCTTTGCAAGTGGAGGAAGCTAGATGCAGCTATGGGGTCTAACTATGTTATTCTTACAAAGCCTTTCCATTACCAGGGGTTCTAAAAATATCTATCTAACAGGATGTTGTCTAAATCTAGAGATCAGGAGAAAGGGTTACTAAGGTGGGTTGCTATGAGACCTTGTATGAAGTTTTGAGAACTGAGAAGTGAATCATGGAAGGTAAGTAGTAAGAAGAATAGTAGATAGGAGAGCCAAGGATGAGTGTTTGCCAAGAGGAAGACCTTGCCATGAATTCCCACAGACTAAGACCTACAAAAGGAATACAAGAGATGAAAGAAACAATCTCAGGCATAGAAGATATGATAGATGTCTTGCAGTCTCTAAGCAATCATATATGCCAGCAATTACTACTATAACCATAAAAAACCTTTCACTTACGATAGATGGAGAAATCAAGATATTCCATTATATATATATATATATCCACAAATTCAGCCCTACGGAGGATGCTAACAGGAAAACTTCAATTCAAGGGGGTTAACTACACCTAAGAACACAGGAAATAAATAATTCAACACCAAAAGAAGGTAAGTATGTTCACACACAAACACTTTCACCACCAACATCAAAATAACAGAAATTAATAATCACTGGTAATTAGATCATTAATATTTTTCATCACAGATGGAGTATATTCTCCCATTAAAAAGATACAGGCTAACAAAACTGGTGAGAAACAAGATCCAGACTTATGTTGCATATGAGAAACAGGGCTCATCATCAAACATTATCTCAGATTAAAGGGCTGGAAAAAGATATTCCAAGCAAACAGACACAAGAAGGAAGGGGGAGTAGTCGTTCTAATATCTAATGAAATAGACTTCTAACCAAAGTTAATCAAAATACATGGGGAAGGACAATTCATACGGATCAAAAGATTATCTTCCAAAATGACTTTTCAATTCTTAATATTTATGTCCAAAATGTGAGACGCCCACATTTGTAAAAGAAATATTACTAAACCTTAAAGCAGATTTTAATAGCAGGAGACTTCCACAACCCACTCTCATCAAGTGATAGGTCATCCAGACAGAAACTAAACAGAAAATAATGAAACTCACAGACTTTATCAGTCAGATGGTGTAAGCAATATCTACAGAATATTTCATGCAAACACAAAAGAATGTACCTTCTTCTTAGCACCTCAAAGCAGTTTCTTCACAATTGACCATATACGTGGTTACAAAGCAAGTGTCAACAAATACAAGAAAATTTAAGTAATCCTTTGTATCTTATCAGATCACCATGGATTAAAACTGGACTTCAACAACAGAAACAAAAGAAAGCCCACAAATTCACAGAACTGAACAACTCTCTACTCAGTGACCACTGGATCAAAGAAGAAATAAGAAAAAAAAAAAGATAGAAATTAAAGACTTTCTTGATTTCAATGAAATCTTCATCCAGCAGCTGATGGAAAGAGATGCAGAGACCCATAGCTAAACATTTAGTGAATCTTGTGTAAGATGGGGAGGAAGAATTAAAGGACCTAGATAGGTCAAGGACTCCACAACAAAACATCCAGAATTGACCTGGGCCCATTGAGTCTCTCTGGGTCAGAATCACCAACTGGAGAGCTTGCATGGGATAGACCTAGGCCTTTACATACATGTAACAGTTGTGCAGCTTAGGTTTTATGTGGAATCCCTAACAACCAGGAGCAGGGGCTGTCTCTGACTCTGTTGCCTGGCTTGAAACTGGGCTCCTTTGTCTAGTCTTAATAGAAGATGTCACTAGTCCTACTTCAACTTGATATACCAAAATTTGTTGATATCTATGGGACGACTTCCATTCTGTAAGGAGAAAAGGAGAGAGGGATGAAGGGAGGTGAGATGAAAGGGAAAGACTTGGAGGAGAGGAAGGAGTGAAAGGTAGATTCGAATCTAAAGTAAATAAATTAATTAATGAAAAATGTATATCTGAAATACATATATATTTGGAATGCATATATATTTGAAACAGTGTTTCACTGTCCTCACTACTCTGGATCTTGCTATGTAGTCTAGAATGTCTTGAACTTAAAGAGATCCACCCATCTTTACCTCCTGAATGCTGGACTTGAAGGAGTATGTCACTATGACCAAAATAATTTAATTAAAAAAAAAACTGTAACAAAAGTTTAATCACAAATAAGTACTGCTGTATGTGGACAAGAAGGTGGGAGAGTGTGACCACAATTACTCAAATAAGCATGAAGACAAAATATGATGGAAGAAAAATGCAAATACATAGCAAATTCATATAAGAAAGCCCTTTCTTAGGAGATAAGTAGCCACAAATATGTATGGTGAAGACACTGTACATATAATTTCACTTAAAATGTAATAAAATTGAGTAAAGATCTAAAAATGATCACATCTACATTGTAAGAAAATAGAATATAATTAGCTATGGACATTCCTAGGACCATTTTTGGGATCTGTATGCCAATACATGGTCCTTAAAGAATTAATGACAGTCTGTTCTATAATGGTGATACCACTATGCATATGGATGTATACCTGACTGAATTTTCTGTGGAAGAGCTCACTCCCAACTCCAGGCAAGTAGAAGGTTCTTAATTATAAAAACTTGATAGCAAAATAATTTTTGTTATTTCTGTTAATTAATTTGACATGTCCCTCTTCATATGCTTTTTTAATCATTTAATATATTTACCCTGTATCTGTCATCTTTTATTTTTCTCTGTCCATCTGTCTATTTATTTTTGTGATACCATGTGATATTCAATTGAGAAATGCTAATATATTTTTAGGAATTATTTTTAACTTAAAGACTCCATTTACTAAAGCAATTTCAATCAATACCATCAAGCAATTGAGTAAACATACTTACCTCAATGTCATCACATTTTTACTTTACCTTATATTTTGCATTTTTAATCTAGATATAATGAACATTCATCTTCATGAAACAAAGCATAGTATTTTATTACAGTTAAATATTATATTTTGATATTATTGATAACCACCTTGAATATATTTTATTTGTAATGAGAATATTAAAAAATTTTCTTCAGTTATTTTGAATAATGAGATATAATGCTTTAACTAAAATTATTGATTTTAGTTTAAAGTTATACTTAAGAACTCTGCACTAGTTTGTTTTCCTGGTGCGGTAAAAATACACTTACCATAATAGAAAAGATTTAACTGTCTTAAACTTCATAAGTGTCTATCATTAAGGGAAACTAAGGTAACTACATAAATAGGGACCTGGAGACATGAAGTAAAGCAAAGCTCATGGAGTAACACTGCTTACTGAATTGCTCCAAAGTTTATAGCCAGTTAAATTATCTTCTTTATGCAGCCCAGGGCCACCTAACCAGGGATAACACCAACCTTGACTGGGTATTCAGGCATCAACCATTAATTAAGAAAACATTATGTAGATATTCTTACAGGTCAATCAGTTGGGGCCAATTTCTCAGTTGGAGTTTGCTCTTTCAAGTTGGCAAAAAAGTTGCCAGCACAGCCCTTTTCGCTTCCTTTGTGGTACACAGTTATTTAACTTCACTCTTTTGCTCATTAGCATTTATCAGTCTCCAAGGATATAGTCATATATAGTCATATATTCAGTTCCATTCACAGAGGTGTTTATTTGAAGATAGTGCTCCATCATTCTCATGAAATGCAGAATATTATCTGAAAAACTTAGATTCAGGATCCTCACCTAATTTCAAGTTTGTTTACTAAGTCACTACTTCAAAGCCTTGGATAAGTACAATTTTCAGATCTTAGTCAAGGGCATATTTTGTGAAGCATCGTTTAAACTAAATATTCTTTAAATAAAAGAAAGTGAAAATGTGCCACATTATATCAAATTAAGGATGATGTTTTAATGTTAGGAAGTAGATTGACAGGGATGAAATAGTATAAATTGAAAGATATTTTTAGTTATAAAAGGATATATATGTGAAAATTACAAAATCTTTCAATTAGAAACAAAGACGCCACACTTACCAGAGAGGGGGACATAAGAAAATTAGCAATTCAATTTGGTGATTTCAATATTTTTATGTCAATAATTCATGCAATAATTAAGCAAATTAAAGTTAACCAGGGAATTTAAAAGACCTATATATTTATTTTAAATTAACTTATTACTTTTAATTACAATTAAATTTAATGACAATTAAAATTAATGAGAAAAAATTGACTTGAATAATTGTATGTATCAACTCAATCTTGGCTATGTGTGTAGAATTTTATATCCAATATAAAATTGATCAAGATCATGTGGGAAATGCCTAATAACAGAACATTGAACTATATGCATAGTGACTAGATTTTAGGATTTGTGGTGGGAAACATACAGACTCATTATAATAAGTTAGGTTATTATAACAAAATGAAGGTAAACATGTATTTATTCAATTATGCTAGCAATGACTGAGAGAAATTTATACCTCTTTATAATTTTTATTAGTAAAAGAATAAGTAATAAAAAAGTGGGTCAGTGTTTTATCTTAAACAGTTAAACAAACTAAAATAACAACCAAGAAAATACAAAAAAGCAATTTATAAATATTAAAGCAGAAGTCATTGTATGCACACCTGAGAGAAGTCAAGGGATTAATTGTTTTTATTTGAAAATCATGGGTAAAATGTATAGATTTATAGCCAGATGAATCAATACAAAACCTAACTTACCAATATTGGAAATAAGAGAAGTGACATCACTCCCAGTCTCAAATCCCACTATGATATCAAAGAGTATTATCAAGAATATTATGCTTACAGACATGATAACCAATATCACACTGATTCTTTTGAACACCACAACATCAGAGCTTTCTCAAATGTAATCGTATGTGTTGCCTGAAATGCATTAAATAACATGTATCAGAAGATGTATAAAACACAGAAAAAATCAGAATGAAAAACTTTGTCTAGTGGTCTGTTAACAATTTTAAATAAAAGTATTCACTCTGCAGTACCTTGTTCAAGAAATAGAAGAATACAATGTGCAAACATTTTATGATGATGGCATTTCTTGTAACATAGAACAAAAAAAAAAAACAAAGAAATATCAAGCATATTTGTAACAGAAACAAGTAAACAATTCAAGGTAGTATTCCTTGTGGATAGAAATTTTAAATAATCAACAAAATATTAGCAATTATACATTACAATTAATAAGCAGTAGTGTATATTCAATTGTAGTCTATCCTAGAAGCACACAATAATTGATTGTCATAATCCAACCAACATAATTACCATGAATCCTTCATGTTGTTAGGAAAAAATAAGTTCACAGCTGAAAATATTTCCAAAGCCTATTCTAAAACCAAACATCACTTACAGAATCTAGGAATTCTAACAAGATAATTATAAAATCATTATGCTTACACAAAGACTTGAACATAAAATCTCATAGCATATTTACTTTTAATTATTATAAACCAATACACTAAATGAAATCTAATTAAATGGGCCAACACATTTTGATATATTCATATAACATAGCACTAACAATGAACAATATTCAGAAAACAAGCGCATACATGAATCTAAATATTCATTTCAAATGAACAACATTAGAAGCTGCCAGGTAAACTCTGTCTTAAAATGTATATGAAACTCTTGGAAAAACAACTTCAATGGAACAAAAGTTGCTTAAGTCCAATGGCTGAAGGAAGAAACATAAAGAAGTTGAATTCGTGAAATATTTAGTAAAAGTTTAGTCATTTGGATAGTTATAAAATTTTATTTATAAAGTATAAATGTGTTTTTACTTAAAACATATTTACAGCCATTGTACACTCCATCTACTCCATCTCAATAAGTTCTACCCCTCTCTAATCAATAGCCTTTTTCTTTATTAGTTCTCTGTGTGTGTTTACAATTATATAAATATAATCTGATAAGTACAATTTTGTAGTTTGTATATACTACATATTTCATTTCAGGGATGACCACTGTGGATTATATACATTTTTTTTAATTCATCAACATAAAGTAAATTTTGTGTCTGTGTGCATGTTTATGGGTCTGAGTACAAAAGTGTGCCTGCCATAGCAGTGTATGAACTCACACTCTACTATGTTTCACAGAGCCAATTTGTGACTATACCTGCAGGATTCACCTCATTCCCTGGAATCTGGAATCTGTCATTTCTGCTGCTCAGCTCATTGAGAAATTACATAGATTGCATGCTGTGCCACAACATCTGCTTTTTATGTGCTGCTGGGTGTTTGACTCCAGGTCTTCACACTTCTTCAGTGAGGCTTTTAACCACCTTAAGATTTTCCCCACCCTCAATGGGTACATTTTATTTTATATTATTTTCAACATATGCATTTATTTGTCCATCTGTCTGTCTGTCTATCTATCTACCTATCTATCTATCTATCTATCTATCTATCTATCTATCTATCTATCTATCTATCTATCTAAAGTGATGGCAGTTAGACAGGAACACCAGTGGAGAGATAGGGACACCAACCCACCTACAGAACTTTCAACCCCAAATTTATTCTGGATTACAAGAAATATAGGCACGGAGCATGGAACAGATACTGAAGGAATGACCAACCAATAACTAGCCCAATTTGGGACCCATCACATGGGCAAGTACAAATCCCTGACCTTATTAATGATACTATGCTATGTTGCGGTAGATATTTAAATCTGCAGCACCCAATCTGGCATGATCTTAATCAGATACCATCTTCCCAACCAGGCAAGGCCTGAGGCTGTGAGCTTATTCTCGCCACTGCTTGGCTCAGGCCACTGGTTCAGGTGGCCAGAGACACTGGCCCTGACACCCATGAGACATCAAAGTGGGAGATGGCTTTGCCAATCTTCCAAGCTGTCTCCACAAGGTTGAGCTGAGCCCAGACCATCCCGCCATCCATGTAATACCTAGTAGAAATAAGACTCTAATGTTTAAAGATTATCCAATATATTTGGTAATGTTCAAATATTAAGATGCCCACACAATTGTAAGTGTTAACCAATTAACTAACCTAGATATAAGTTGTTACCCAGGATTTCTCTCAGTTCATGAGTGGGCATCCATGTCTCCTACATCTCTGCCTTTAGCTCCTCCTTTTCCTTTTCTTCTTCCTCACTTTACTCCTCTTCCTCTCCTTACTCCTCCTACCTTAGCTCCTCCCAACTTGCAGGGAAAATATGCCACTACAATGCTATCCTTGCAGACATGTCAACTTAAGTCTAGATCATCATCATGAGTTTAGCATAGCAGTAGTATGAGAGGCTCTACCAAGCAGCTGACTCAAACAGAAACAGAAACCAAAACCATTGGATGAAGCTTGGAGACCCTTGCAGAAAAACGGGAGGAAGGACTACAATGGGAGGAAGTGGGTAGCAACTCCACAGGAAGGCCAACAGTCTCAACTAACCTGGACTCTTGGGGCTCTCAGAGTCTGAAACAGCAACCATACACAGGCTGGACCTAGACCTCTCTGCACACATGTAGCAGATGTGCAGCTTGGTTTCCATATGGTTTCTGAACAACTGGAACAGGGGCTATTCCAAAAGCTGTTGCCTGTAACAATGGAGATATGTTCTTCTAGTTGGGATGCCTTGTCTAATCTCAGTGGCAGAGAAGTGCCAAACCTCACAGAGACTTGAAGTGTCAAGGTGAGGGAATACCTGGAGGTGGGGTTCCACCCACTCAGAGAAGAGGAGAGGGACTGGGGAAGAATTGCGGGATGGGGTGGCAAGGAGGGAACAGTGAGTAGGATGTAAAGTGAATAAGTTAAAAAGATGTTGGCAGGAATCTGATATTGGCCAAGGACAAGAAAGTGGGCTTCAGGCAGGAATCTGACATTAGGCTAGAACAAAGAAGTAATTTCAGGCAGGAATCTAAATATTAGGCTAGAACAAGGAAGTAAGCTTCAGACATGAAAATGACTTTGGGCTAGGACAGGGAAGTAGGCTCAGATATTTTGGTCAACCTGATAAGCCCTTAGAAACAGTGATCATGGGAGTATTCAGAGAACTTTGTTTATTGCCTTGTTTGTTCTTTGACTATTTGTGTTTATTGTCTTGCCTGTTCCTTGACTATATGCATCCATTGCATGACTAGTTCCTCAACCTAGAAAGGATCTTAATACTTGCATGTAACTAAAATGATATAAAAGCAAAAAGGAGGAGGAAATATGGGATAGGGGTTTTCTAAGGGGGGTAGATGGGGAAAGGGGATGACATCTGAAATGTAAATAAATAAAGTATCCAATATAAAATAAAAAAATAAAAATAACTTAAAAAATATTTTTTTTTTAAATTAAGTGATGGCAATTCCACCCAATCAAGGGTTTTATTTTCTTCTTGTTTATTTTGTTTTTCAGATATTTGGATAAAAGTCTAATTTTATGTAGTTTCATCTCTATTGTATCAAGTAAATGTTTCTTTTGGTCAAATTTTATTTTCATTAATTTACAATGTAGGTTATGAACAGTTCTATAAATTTACATCAGCTCTCATAATTTTTTTTTCTGATTTCATTAAATTTTTAAATTCTAAAATCATGACTTTGATGATCCAATTTTTTCTTCAACTGAGCCTGTAAGTGTCACTCTTAGTACTTCTTTTATTCCACAATCTTAGAATGAGTTCGCTAATGCTTATTCTTTTTATATTTTTATATTTTTTATATTTTATATTCTTTTTATATTCTATATTTTATATTCTTTAGACTAGCTTTAAGGAGCATGATGCAATTGGATTCTGCAGAGGATTTAACATTGCTTTTCCATTTTTAAAATTGGACTGTTTTATTAATATTTTAAAATAATAATTCATGAAATATTTGTGTAAATAGTTTATATCTTCTTTGCTTTATTTTGTTGGACCACACACTTCTAAACGTTTCATTTACTTTGAGTTTTTCATTGTATTGAAATACAGTTGTCTAACTATGTCATAATGATGCTTCAAATATTCATGGTCATACATTGTCATACTCCACTCTATATACTTATGTTAGTGAGTCTTTTCTCAACTTTTATCTGTTTGTCTACTTTTACCAGATGTTTGTTTCATTGATTCCTAATTTTCTTTAATTTTCATTAGTTTGGGCCTTATTTACTTTAATATATATCATTGATTTGACTTATTTTTTGTTTTATAATACTTTGAGATTTACCATTATATTTTATTTGAGATATCATTGAGTTCCCAGTGTAGGTACTTGTAACTCCCAACTTCTGTCTTTGACCTGCTTGCACTGTATCCTGCATGTTATATTTTCATTTATTTTTAAGATTTAAAAAAAAAAAGTCATCCTGAGTGCCTACATAGCTATTGGTCTTTAAATTTCTGAGTTTGTACATTTTCTGAAATTTCTTTCTTTGTGAATTTCTACTTTTATTTCACAGCAATAAGATGTATGATAGGGATTATTTTATTTATTTCACATTTATTAAGACTTACATTATGAAGTATGGTATGATCAAGTTTGGAGATATGTCATGAACTTCTGGGAACTCAGTTTATGAGGTAGTTGTTGGTTGAAATATTTTACAGATGCCTAATTCCAATTCGTGGTTCAAGTTGGTTGTTTTTGTTTGTTTGTTTGGTTGGTTGGTTTTTTTTTTTTTTTGTGGTTTCTCGCTATTTTTGTCAAAATTAGTTGTCAGTTTGGAAAGCATGAGTTTAATTTTTTCTGTTTTTTTTTTTCTGTTACTGTTGAGGCCAAGCTTTTATTGGGATGCAAAAATGTTTAAGAAAGGCACACAGATAGATGATAGATAGATAGATAGATAGATAGATAGATAGATAGATAGATGATAGATAGATGATAGATAGATAGATAGATAGATAGATAGATAGATAGATAGATAGATGATAGATGCTGTGTTCTTCCTGTTCATTGTTTTTTTTTTAATTAGTATGAGCACATCATCCCTCCATTTGTGGAGTCTATTTTGTGATATATTTTAAAAGCTACAATCCCTTGCTTTTCAGTTACTTTTCTTTGAAATGATTTTTTTTTTTTTACCTTACAACTATGACTATCTTTACCACTTGTGTGCAATTCTTGGAAGCAATAAATAGATGGTTACTATTTTTATTCCTCTATATCAATATTTAGTTTTCAGTAAAAAACTCAAAACTCTCAACATTCATAGTTACTATTGAAAGGTCTATGTCATTTACCTTTATGGTCTACTTAAGTCTGTTTCAAACTTCATTTGCTTATTCACATTCAAGTGTGGCTTTGACTGTCTTGACATTGATCATTCTCTGTTGTGTGTGTTGTTCTTTCCAGTATCTCTTGTCATGTTGGCTTTATGGTTATAAATTTCTTTAGTACACGTTTATTATGGAAATATTTCTTTTTTAAATTATGAAGTATATCTTGGCCTCATAATTGGCAGATACATTAATCCATCTTGGCAGATAGACAATGCCTTTTAAGAGCTTGCACTACATCAATCCATACATCCTGGCTTTTAGGGACTAAAAAAACTGCTTCTAGTTAGGTGATACTACCTTTGTATGTGAGTTGTGGATTTGTTTTTGAATATTTTAGTTCTCCCCTTTACTCTCACTCTGCTTTTTTTCTGTATATGTAGCATTTTGATTATAATAGAACAAAGAAGAGTTTGTTTTTGTTTGTTTTTTCTGATCCTATGTGTCTGAAATTCTAAATGTGTGCTCTTTTATTTTTTTGAGCCATCTACCTGATTTTGAGTTTTTCATTTAACTATATATACATACATACAAAGAATTTATTTTGTTGCTTGGAATTTGAAAAATTACCCATATTAATTCAATCTTTAGTTTGAGGTCTTTCTTGTCCCTTGCTGTACAATCAATTGTCTGGTCATACAACATTATATGATATTCAGTACCACGGAATATAAAGGACTAACTGATGAGTTAACTCCAACTGGTTCATGAAATTATTAAAAAAATAAAAATTTCAATTGTCAATTTTAATAGTAATAACTCTTGAGGAATGAAATAACAAGAGTGTAGTTTATGCACTAAGACATTAATTACCAAATGTGGAAATGGGAAGAAAATAAACAGTGTGAAACTACTAGTAACTATTCAATTAATGAAGGACAATAACCAAGGGAATTGAGAAGTCAGGAAACAATACAGTTCTGGATAAAGTTAGAGCAATAAGCAAAAAGGAAAATAGGTATAATTGGAGGACATAGGGAATTCAAGCTGATTCTGACCTGAAAATGTCCTCTGTAGTCACTAGCATTTATAGTACTCAAAGGTGCTTTGGGGTTAATGAGGATTAAAAGCCATCAACTATTCCACCCACCTGTGAACTCTGAAAGCCAAAATAATGGTCTGGCAACATAAGTTCATGATATAATAGTGGCATTGTGTTATGGAGGTTACAACATCTTTATAATAGGATTTAAGAGCCAATCTGTGTAGAGAGCTCATCATTCTTGGTTATATAAACCTGGATAAGAAACTCTGCCATGGGACGTCACAGGCCCTACTATTGTTATTTTTTTCTAAAGTGATGTAATATCAACATGCCTTTTTAATAATTATCTTTGTGTCAGTCCATTATGCAGGTAGGTTATATTGAAATTCACATCACAACTAGTCAAAGGGAATAGTAGAAAAGTAAGAAGTGTTTCTCACTAAATGTGAAATTTCTATCTTATTTCTTCTCTCTTCACCCAAGTCTCAGTATACATTTTTGGATGATGGGGTAGAAAAAAATTATAAAAATGAGAGGCTAGAGATGATTGCTATAAAACTATGACACTTGGATACAATGAGGTCACTTAACTTCTGAACACACAGCAGTTATGACTTTTGGCACAAGACCTTAATAAGATCAAGCCAATCAACTCACTAACACAGAGATGGAAAAAGGAAGAGATGAAAGAGATGAGCACCATTTGGATCTGAGGAGATAATGGTAGATGATAGCCTCTAGACAGGAAGAGTCATTTTTCTTCTGCAGTGTGGTCCATGGTGGGTTTCTCATGTTCCAATAGATGGTACTCTATAGCCATGTACATAAAGTAAGCACTAATTGGACTAAATGGGTTATAATAATCAAAACAAACAAAGAAGACTTTAGAAGCTCCCAGGACTCAATGAGGTTGACCTTATCTGAAATGTGCAACAGTGAGAAGATGGAACTTGAAGAGACTACCTTCAGTAGTGAAACAGGACCCTAGTGGGGGGATGGAGTCTTCAACCCACCTTCAAACTCTTCAGCCCAGACTTCTCCCTGTCTAAAGAAAATGCAGGAACAAAATGGAGCAGAGACTGAAGGGAAGGCCAACCAGTGACTGGCCCAACTTGGAATCCATACAAGTTGGCACCAAACCCTGACACTATTACTGATGCCATATTGTGCTTGCAGACAGGAGCCTAGCATGGCTGTCCTCTGAAAGGCTCTACAAGCAGCAGACTGAGATACATGTATATACTTACATCTAACCAGTGGACTGAAGTTGGCGACTCCTATGGAAAAGTTAAGGGCAAGATTGACAGAGCTCAAGAGAATGGCAATCCCAAAGAAAGACCTACAGTGTCAACTAATCTAGACCTCTGAGAGCTCCTAGAGACTAAGCTACCAACCAAAAAAGCATACACAAGCTGGTTTGAGGCTTTACAGAGTAAAAGCCTTTCTGAAAGGTAAACATCAAACAAAGGAAGAGAGAGTCAGAGACAGACAGAAAGAGAGAGAGAGAGAGAGAGAGAGAGAGAGAGAGAGAGAGAGAGATATTTAAGCTATATCTTGTAGAAATAAATAATTAAATTAATCTTGGCAACAATTTGCAACTACCTGCAGCCAGTGTTCTGGGTTCCCAAACAAAAGACACACACACACCATCTATTTTGATATTCTTTAATCAGTTCAGTGGCTGAGTCACTTTCTACCTTCCCTGCCTATAATACTGAGTTATTAAAAATGTTCTATCTTGACTGCTTTGCACCCAGAGTGATATCCAGCTGGGCCACACACTCCTTGCTCCTTCACATGCTAGTTATGCCTCCTTGTCCTCTACTATCCTCAGCCATTTTGTCTCTCCTCTCCATCTTCTTCTTCTGGCTTGGCAGATCTCCTTCTCTCTTTTCCTCTCTGTCCTTAGCCCAGGAATCCTAAAAGCCTTGCCTTTGTCTGTTCTGCCCTACCATTGGCTGCAGGTATCTTTATTTACCAATCAGAACCAACTGGGGTTGATCTGCTCAAGTGAGGACATACTGCCATCTTTGTTTATAGTTTTATTAAATTGAATATTAGCATCATTTTCATCAATTAAATATGCATCAAGAAAAATTCCAGCGGCTCTTAAACATGAAAAAATTAAATAAAATAAAACAGTATAATTTTCCCTTGAGATTGAAAGCAGAGGGTGTTCTGCTATTTAATAAACTTATCTAGTCATCCTTAGTTTGAAAGAGATTACTGCAGAAAAACATATGATTTATTAGTGGTAGTGGTTGATTTAATCATTAGATTAGAGCCAGTAGTGTGAGGCATAATAAATTTAAGAATTTTCTTAGCAAAATACATTTTGTTATTATTATATAATATTCTGATGTGTTTTAGGTAGCAATAATTTAGGTAGCAAGAATGTTTCTATCATTAAAAGATGGTTGTCTAAAGGTTGTTTTTTTCTCAATGGGAAATACATAAAATGCTTTGTATAAATTTTATAAATGATAGACAAACATTTTTATAAAAAACAGTAAAGTTTGCATAATTTTCAAGTAAGTCTTGTTCATAAACCCAAACAGGTTTGAATAACTCTGGATATGTCAGGTTTTTTAAGTACACATCCTGACTACATACAATTATTTAAGCCAATATTTGTAAATGTTACTATAACCAAAGCAAAATAATCATTGAAGAGGGGGCAAACATCACCCACCCAATTTGTCTTACAGGTTCTTATGTGAGTCACACAATTTTGCTATTTAATTTCTTCTTAAATTAGAAAAAACATTAATTTCAATAACATAAGAGTTATGTTAATATTATATGTTAACATAAGCTAATTTACCTACTTTTATAGAGAAAGATGTATACAAATTATGTTTCTAGCAAGATGTGTAGAAATGGTTGTTCTGAACTGTGATTCAAGAGCTGTGTTGTTTAAAGGCTTGTTCATCTCCATCACCAGCCCAGAGTGGCTAAGCCAAGTGGGTATAGTTTTGTGAAAGATAAATAAGATGTTCTGAGAGGCAAGAAGCTTGTGAATTACTCTCACTTAATCACTGTATCAAATTCACACAATTACACAGCCACTGGCATAATTTTGCATCCTTTTATTTTTTTTTAAATAAGGAATATTTGAAAACTTCATCTCTATAGCTAACTTGTCTGAAGTGTGACAGCCAGTCGTCCCCTGGTTTAGTTCTGTGACACTGGAACTGCACAATGTGACATCCTTTATTAGCTATTTATGTCCATTCTTGTCATTTTTGAAATGTCCCAAACTTGCCTATCACATGATTGAGACACATGTCAACAAATATTTAAACCAAACATCCCATAATTTAATTTGACTATTAAAGTTAGTGATTTGTAGTCTGTATTTTTGCAAATACCTGATTTTTAATTTCTCACTTGTGAAATTAAGATAATGAGACTTATATGCCTACTATTTAGCATATTTGAAATGATCAATACTTGATTATAATTTACAAATTACAAAGTGCTCTACAAATGCAATTTACTGCTGACATAAAAATTGCTTTCTTAAATACCTAATAGGAGAGATACCATCATCACGAAGGTGATTTTACCAGGGCAAGGCTTATCCAATGAACTCCAAGTGTGCTGACCCCGGCAATTACTTCAAATGATAGAAACCTGATTGAATAATTTGTGCTAATCTGGTGCTGTGTTCACAATCTTCCCCGAAAGAAGAAAAATGGTTTTTGAATATATTTATTCTAATGTATAATCATGAATATTACTGAAAAACTTTGGAAGGAATATTTTATGTCTTTTCTTTTTTAAGTAAAGAGTTAGTAATCACTTTGGCTATAGAATTCATGTTACTATATAAAACTTTTTATGAAAAAGAGAAAATATCGTCTTTAGAAAATATTGAATTAAATATTATTTTCTTTTTATTAATTTATGTACTTATTTTGTATGCATATTGCAGCCTACTCCTTCCTCTTATTATGTCTCTTTCTCACAAATCTCTCCACCCATTAACCCCCTTCTTCCCAGATAAGAGGAAACCGCTTTGGGTAGCACCCTGTCCAGGGATATCAAGCTAGACTAAGTTCATTCACTCCCACTGAGGCCTGATCAGCCATTCCAGCTAGGGGAGAAAAATCTTATTTTCAATAAAATGACTTTAAAAATAAAACTTCACATGCATGGGAGTATACTTTTTCTTTGCTACTTCTATTCAATATTTTTCTCTATATTTATAAATGAGAAAATACTTGGTCAAACCCATCAATAGTACAAACAACAAAATGTTATCCCATACTAGATAGTGGCAGACATAATTTTTTTTTTTTTAGAAAATATGTTACTCCTAGCTATTTACTATAATTTTCATCATCATCATTATCCTCATCTTCATCTTCATCTTCATCATCATCATCATCATCTTAGTCGTTGGTATTGTTTTGGATTGTCTGAATCTGGGAAGGATATTGTCAGTACCTGCTACAATTATAGGTAATAATATTACAAAGGTCATGAATGGACTTTCATGTTTAGTTTCTCAAACATTACAGAGTTAGTTTTATCTCAATAGGAGCTTTGTATAACAGGAAAGAACCTGTAACATTAAAAGTTGTAGTTGCAGTAAACTAATGAAGGACCAATAGAATTTATGGAAAACCTGTCCAATTTACTGGACATCACAAACTCAATTCAGGTACATCTTTTCCCCAAATAAGCTAGTATAACTCTGGTTTTTATAAAAAAAAAAATCTTTGAAACTGCCCATTGTCTCTTGAAATACTGTACCCAACTAATCCAGTTGTAGTGGCCCTCCTGTGCAAATTCACCAACAAGTTTCTCACCTAATGAGTAGTTTTTGATACTTTCATGAGAAAAGTTTCTATATAATGGTTTATCTTTTTTAAAAGACTGTGAGGAAGTGCCAAAAATAGAGGAATGTATGCTTCTTAAACAGCATAAAGTTGAGTGGCAGTCGAGTGTACTAAATGCAGATTTGATCAGTTCGGGAACCGTGTGTCTGGAGTGGATAGTCACTGCATTTCCAAAGTCACTATTCTTCAGGAAAAAATAAATCTGCACATGCACACACTCACACACACTGTCCTTAAATATGGCCCTTCAACTGTTATATGAAATGCCTTCTCTACTATCATGAGATGGAGAACTTGATAAAAATTTTTGTATGATCCACAGAAGTCTGGAGTATGATGGAGATGTAACTTATATTTTGTATGTGTAAGGATAATGCTAAGAGTTATAATTGCTAGAAGAATTATCATAAAAAGTGTGAGGAGATAGAAGTATTGATGAGTGTACAAAGGGAGAGAGTAAATTAGTAGGAAAGACTGTGGGACAGATGAAAAGAAAAGCACAGAAAAATGTGTCTTTAAGAATCACATTTTTAATGAAATTGAAGTCATAACATTTTTGTTCTAAAACCACTGTCTTATTTACATATCTTGAAATAATTATGCTGTGATAGTGAGTGTCTACAAGCACAACATAGATGCAGTGACTCTAATAGAAGAGAAAGTGGAAAAGAGCCTCAAACTCATTGGCACAGAGGTATATTTCTAAACAGAACCCCAATGGCTCGGGCTTTAAAATCAAGAATACATAAATGGGACCTCATGTAATTGGAAAACTTCTGAAAGACAAAGGACATAGTCAGTAGCAACCTACAGATTGGAAAAAAAACTTCATTAACCCCACATTTGATACAGAGGTAATATCCAAAATATATAAATAACTCAAGAAGCTAACCACCAAGAAACCAAACAATCCAATCAAAAAGTGGGGTGTATAACTAAACAAAGAATTCACAAGAGGAATCTTGAAGAGATTCATTTAAGAAGCACTTAAACTGGAGAAGCAGTTAAAAAATATTCAAAGTCCTTAGAGATAGGGATAAATGAAGTTCAAAACAAACCTGAGATTCCACCTTGCACCAATCACAATGGCTAAGATCAAAACCTCAGGTGACAGCATATGCTGGCGTTGATGTGAAGAAAGAGGAACACTCTTCCATTGCTGATGAGATTGCAAATTGGTACAACCAAACTTTAAATCAATCTGGAGGTTCCTCAAAAAATTAAAAATAGATCTATCTGAAGACCCAGCTATATCTCGCTTGGACATATATCCAAAAGATACCCCAGCATGCCACAGGAGCACGTGTTCCAAGGTGTTCATAATGGCCTTGTTTGTGATAGCCAGAATCTGGAAACAACCCAGATGTTTCACAACATGGATACAGAAAATATGGTTCATTTACACATTGAAATATCCTTCAGTTCTTAAGAATGAGGACATCCTGAGTCTTGCAGGCAAATGGATGGAACTAGAAAATATCATCTTGAATGAGGTAACTCAGACCCAAAAGGACATGCATGGTATGTACTCACTAATAAGTGGATATTTGCCTAAACGTACAGAATATCAAGGATACAATCCTCAGAACTCAAGAAAGTTAACAACCTGAAGGGCCCAAGTGAGGATGCCTCAATCTCACTTGGGAGGAAGAAGAAAGCAATCACATGGTGGGGGAAAGGAAGCAGGGACCTGGTTAGGAATGAGGACAGGGAGGGAAAGAGGGCAACATGATCCAATATCTAGGGGGGGGGGGCAGGACTGAAGCCCTGAAGGCCAGCAGAAAGGATGGAAACAGGCAAACTTGGGAGATATGATGTGGTAGGATACTCTAGAATGTACCAGAGACCAGGGAGGTGAGAGATTCTCAGGACTTGAAGGGAAGGACCTTAGATGAAATGCCATACAGTGGAGAGAGGGAACTTATAGAGCCCACCACCAGCAGAAAGTCAGGACATCAAATAGAGGAATGGGGTTGCCATCCCACAGTCAAAAACTCTGATCCAGAATTGTTCATGTTTGAAAAAACTGCAGGGTCAAGTTGGAGAAGAGCCTGAGGGAAAGAAAGTCCAGTGACAGGCCCAAATTGGAATCTAGCTCAAGGGGAGGCCCCAAAACCTGACACTGTTATTGATGTTATGGTGTGGTTACACACAGGATCCTAGCATGACTGCTCTTAGAAAGGCCCAACAAGCAGCTGAGTCAGATGCAGATATTTACACCCAACCAATAGATGGCTGGTGACTCCTGTGGTTGAATTACTGAAATCCTGGAAGAAGCTGAGGAGGAGGGAGACCCTATAGGAAGACCAGTAGTCTCAACTAACCTGGACCTCCAAGATCTTTCAGACACTTGAGCCACTAACTAGGCAGCATATACCAGCTGATATGAGGCCCTCAACAAATACAGCAGAGGACTGCTGCATCTGGACTTGGTAAGAGAATATAAACTTAACCCTTAAGAGACTTGAGGCCCAAAGGAGTGGATTAGTCTGGTAAGCTAAGAGTGGGTGGGGGACATCCTCTGGAGGCTGGGGAGGTCATGGAAGGGAGGAGGTGTGAGATGTGGAACAGTCAGAGGGTGGATGGACCAGGAGGGGGATAAAGACTGGACTGTAATAAAAGATTAAAGAATAAAACAGATAATAAATAAATAAATTTCCTTTAATCTAATTTAATTTCATGTGCATAAATAGTAAGACTGCAATTATTTCTGTGAATCATGTGCATTCCCGGTACCCACAGAGGAAAGAAGAGGGTGTTTCATCTCCTATGAATAGAGTTATAGAGAGTTATGTCCCACCATGAGGATAATTAAATTTGACTGAGTTGCTCTGGGAGACAAGCGAGTGCTGTTAACCACTGAGCAATCCCTCCAGTCCCATATATTCATTTTGTAGAGTCAATGGTACCTGAGATCAGCTCACATGGTTAATGATTAAAATTTTTCATTTTAGAGGATAAGCTTGTAAACAGAGGAGGTGGATAATCACCAGGCTAGGTCTTTTAAGTTTACAAACTAATTCCTCTCATAAGTCTCACAAAAAACTAGAGATGTCCTAAGTCCTAGGTTGAGGATATTTTTGGTAATGACATGCACACTCAAAATGAATGAAAAGATGTTCATGGGAAATAGAATTACAATATATCACTGATACTAGGTATGCATAATTTGTATTTTAGTATAATATTGTCCAATAAAACACTATGTTGATTATTTTATCTTTTTTTAATAGATGTTTACATTTTTCTATTGTCTGTATTTTAAATTTGGTTGTTTCTGAATATTTAGCCCTAATAGTTATTCCATTTAAAATATTTCTTCCATTTTTAGTTTGTGTCTTATTCTGATGACAGTTTCCTAGATAGAATAAAATTTCTACTTTTTTCTTACGGTTTTGGGTATGGTCAAAAGACACTTTGCCCTTTTAATGACCTGAAACAATTTCCCTTTTTTTTTTTTCTTCTGGCACTTTTACAGTTTTATGTCTTAGATTTAAATCTTAAATCAATTTTTAATTGAGGCTTTGTGACTAGTGAAAGATGGTGGTCCAGGTTCATTACTTAAAATGTGGACATCCATTTTTGCCTGGATGATGTCAAACAATTTCTTTCCTCTAGTTCTTGTTTCTTTAGCAACTTTAAAATTCATTTAACAGTGGATGTTTCTAGTCCATTCCATTAATCTTCATGTTGGCTCGTATGGCAATACCCTACTTTTTGTCTTCCTTTTAAAAACCCATTTGTTTTTGAGAATATAATTGTATCATTTCTCCCTTCCGTTTGCTATTACTCATCCTTCATATATACCTTCCCTTGCTCTCTTTCAAACCTATGGCTATTGGTGTATTGATAGATATAGATAATTTTACTGGCTGGTTTTCTGTGCCAACTTGACACAGCTGGAGTTATCACAGAGGAAGGCACTTCACTTGAGGAAATGATCAATAAAAGTTGCTCATATATATCATATATATAGCTTTGATGTATATATGATTCAAATATATATCATATGGATAAATATAGATGGTATGTAAATAGATAGAGATAGATGCTATAGATATAGATTGTTGTATAAAAATATGTATGATATATATTAGTTTCTTACATGGAAATTATATATATATATATATATATTCATAGATATTACACTTCTTTGATACTTGCAGGGTATTTTAAATTCAAGTAGTACCACTGCTCCTACCTTTCCATGATATTTATCTTCATCCATGTATACAGCATGTCTATCCTTTCATGATATCATCTTTCATCAATTTTTGCTCATTGCAAAGACTTTTTTCTTCCTTAATAAGTCTACTTCTGAGTTCATTTTTGCATAGTAACTATATCTTAGAATGTTGCTGCATTTTAATTATTTCTAATGGACTCTGTAGATGTGTATTTACAGGTGTTATTCTATGTGAGATTATGTCATCTTTGGATAGTGATAACTTGTGATTTCTTTTTCAGCACCGGTGCCCTTTATCATTTTCTCTTGCCTGACTTTTGTGGCTGGAACTTGAAATTTTATGTCAAATAATAGTGATGTTGCCACCTGTCAGAACATGGAGTTTTTTAAGGATCCTAAGTTCTTCTGAGGAAAGGACAAGAAAATAAGACAAGAATCTTGAGACCTCAGTTTCTTCAAAAATACAAAATTATTTTTGAAATATGCATGTGTGCCCTTTTCAGATGAAGTAGATATTGAATGAGTTTACAGCAGATTATTCGTTACACCTCAATATTGCTATATGTTTCTATGCCTCTGTGGAAACCAACATAGTTTTTCTTTTCCTTTTTCTTTTTCTTTTTCTTTCTTTATTTCCTTCTTTCTTTCTTTCTTTCTTTCTTTCTTTCTTTCTTTCTTTCTTTCTTTTTTGCCATGTTTGGCCCTTCTACTGTACAAGGCTTGACCTAGTGATTAGGCAGTTTATTCATGTGACTTTTTTTTAACACAGAGATTATAGATTGTTTGGTGCTCTAATAAAAAGTTGGTTGTTTCTTGAAACTTTTGTGTGCTGCATTTATTAGCTCCATTCTCCCTGCTCCTACTGCCAAGTGTATTGGTAAACAGTCCTCATTGCTAGATCCTGATTTAGGAAGTTCTTGGCTTTTCCACATTCAGAATAATGTTAGGTGTTATAAGTCATAATGGCTTTTATTATACAAAATTATGCTACCTTAAAAACTAATTTATTCCGATTTTTCCCATGAAAAGATTTAAATTTTATGAAATGCCTGTTTTTTGCATCTATTGTCTTTTATTGAAATGGTGCATCAATCACTAGTTTGCATAAATCATATAAAATATATATGCAGAAGTATCATTCCATTTCTTGAGGGAATCCTGTTTGGTTATACTTAGGCACTTTTATGAGAATAACTTTTTATGTAATATACATAATTCTGTGTGCACATGTTCTTGCATGCAAGTATATGGTTTTGTCCACATATTTGGAGGTCAGAGGACAAGTTTGGCTCTAGTTTGAGAGTTGTTATTTCACTTTTTTGCTTGTTTATTGCCAAGGTCTCTCACAGGACTGGGCTTCAATTAGTCTATGCTTGCTGGTCAGATCCATGGATCTGCCTGCCTCTGCCTTTTCAGCTCTGGGATTGTAAGTGTGTGTCATCACAACTAGCCTTTAAACCTAGAAATTTTGGGGGTAGTATAAAAAAAATATACAAGGAAAACATTGTATCAGTTGAGCAATCTCTGTAGTCTAAACATACTTTCTTGATAAATATATCACAACTTACTAAAATCAATAATAATAGTGCATTTTTATATAGGTAATGTTGAAGATCATTAAAATATATGAGTATTATCCCAACATAGTGACATATAGTTATAGTTTTAATAGTCATGAGGGTTATCGTCATTAGTTAGCATGAGGTTAACAAATCAAGGTTGTACTTCAAAGATCAAGGCACTTTAGTAAGCCTTTGTCACAAAAGTCACAGGCTAGACATGTAATTCAGAGGTAGCATATTTGCCTAGTTTCAAGCCCAGAGCTTATCACAATTACCGCATACTGGTTATAAACCTATATTTGACTAAGGAGAATAAGCATACAATTGGAGGAATAGGCTGAGTCTCCATCTTAACTTACCTTCAGTTAGTGTATGTCATCCTCAAGATTTCTCCCTTTCCTCTGTCTCTTCTTTTGAATCTTTCTGTCTCTCTGTTTCTCTCTGTGTCTCTGTCTCTTTCTGTCTCTCTCACTCTGTGTGTCTCTCTCTTTCTGTCTCTCTCAATCTCTCACTGCCTCTCTGTTCTTCTCTCTTCTTTTTCTCTTTGCCCTGTTCTCTGTCTGACATGCACTTGAGCACACAAAGACCATGGTTAATACTGACTATGCTTTCTCTTGATCTTGTCTTAAACTACACTACACTAGACCATGTGCAGAGAGGCCCATTCTCTCATCTCAGAGAATAGAATGAGTAGTAAATTATATTAAATCCATATCACAAAATTTGCCAGAGTTATGTAGCAACAAACAAGAGTAGACTTTTCAAATTCCTCCACAACTACTCACTACACTCAAACATTATACAATATAAATTTTTTAACCATTCTCAAACGTGTCTTCCTCTAATGTGCATGTTAATTTATGGAAGTAGGGCATGAGGATGATGATTGACAACCTGACTGGATCAGGAATCACCTAGGAGACAAATAAGCCTTTTTTCGGTGATTATGTAGATATTAATTACCTCTGGGCATGCTTGTTCAGGATTATCTTGATAAACTGAAGTGGGAAGGATTGTGACACTATTCCATGAGCTTAGTTCCTGCACTGCATAAACAAGAAGGCAGTAAAGCTGAACACAAGTATCTGTCATTCACCGGACTGACTGCAAATTAATGTGGTTAACTGCTTCATTTTCTTCCATGATTTCCTCAGCTTGGTTGACATCTGAAACTATTAGCTAAACTAGTTCATTCTTCAGTTACATTTGTTAGTGTACGTTACTACAGCAACTTGAGTAGTCACTAAGACATGGGCGAATAACAAGTATTTTAATTTCTAAATGTGATCCTGTGTTGGTCCAATAGCCAAAGAAGCTGCTTGTGTCATAGGATACATCTGTTCTTTCACTGTTTTAGATGCAGCTGCGTGTTCCTCCCTAGATTAGAGCTTAGACCCACCCTCTAGGCATTAAGAGAATATATAGGCCTATGCTACATATGGTTTAGTCTCAGAAACCTCAAATATATTGTCCATAGATAAATATAGTACCCACAATGTAAATAACACACATGCTGCCTCTCTTACCAATATCCATCAGAAATTGTATTTTATATGAATGTAAGATTTACAGAAATACAAAGTATAAAGGCTTAATTTACTGGTCTGGATTTATAAACAAAATTTATGTCTATGTATTGGGACTGAATAGGTGCTATACCTGGCAGTGATCTCTTAAGTTTACTAGATAACTAAACAGCCTAGACTACTTAGTGAGTGCCAGTCCATTGAAACATGCAAACTCATACAAGCATGCTTTATAATGATCAAAAGGCATGACATTACAACTATAAATAATCTATTTTAGGTTATGATCTTTTTTATATTTATTTTTATTGATTTCATAATTTTAAAATTATTTTTATTAATTATTTCATTTATTAACATTTCAAATATTGTACCCCTTTCCAGTCTCAAAATTTCTGGGTAGATAAGTATTTTACTAAGTTGAGGAAGCTTGTTCTTTTATAAGGCACTGCAATTTTTTCAAACAGTATAGAAAAGCATGTAAACAAAAGTTTCTGGTAGAAGCTGCAGAGGCTTGACTCATTAGAACTTGCATTAAGTCAGAAGTTGGAATTTGCCAATCGCCCTTCTGGTATGAATCTCCACCTGAACCAGTGGCTGATCAGTATGTCTGCTACCCAACAATACAACCCTGACTATACAACCTTTCCAGTATGACTGCTCTAACAGGGACACATGAGGCCTGCTCTAACAAGAGGCAGCACTGCCTGCCTCCCAGAAGGTCTGCTCTAACCCAGGACGCATATCTCTACTTGACTCCTAGGAAATCTTGCCCCAATCCAAAACACTCAGACAAATTAACACTTTTAAAAACAGATGGCAAAAGGCAAGTTCAAGAATATAATCAACGGAGTTCTATCAAATTTGGGAGCATCAGAACCCAGATATCATATCACAGCATGCCCTGTATATCTAAACAAATATATGGAGAGAAAAATTCTGACCGTAAAAATCTATCTCATTAAGATAATAGAGGCCTTTAAGGTAGATAGAAATAATTCCCTTAAAGAAATACAGTAAAACACAAGCAAAAAGGTAGAAGATGTTAAAGAGGAAACAAATAAATCCCCATATAGTAAAATACTATCAAACAGGTAAAGGAATTAAACAACATTGCCCAAGACATAAAAGTGGATAGAGAAACAATAATGATATCAAAAATAGATCCAATGCTAGAAATGTAAAACTTAGGAAAGAAAACAGCAACCACAGACACAAGCATTAATAACAGAATACAAGAGATGGAAGAGAGGATCTCAGGCATAGAAGATACCACAGAAGATACTCATGAACTGGTTAAAGAAATTGCCAAGTATAAAACATTCCTAACCCAAAAACATCCAGGAAATACATCACACAATGAAAAGACTAAACCTAAGAATAATAGGAGTAGAAGAGGGTGAAGATTCATAGTTCACAGGGCCAGAAAACATCTCAAACAACATCATAGAAGTAAAATTGACCTAAAGGAAAAGATGGTCATAAGTGACACTAAATATACAACACAAAGAAATAATACTAAAAGCTGTAAAAAAAAAAAAAAAAAAAAAGGACAAGTACCTGTCAGGATTAAATCTGATTTCTCAATAAATATTCTAAAAGCCAGAAGATCCAGACAGATGTGTGACAGACCCTAAGAAATGACAAATGCCAGCCCAGGATACTATACCTAGCAAAACTCTCAATCACTATAGATGGAGAAACCAAGATAGTCTATGAGAAAACCAAATTTAAACAAAATCTTTCTTGTAATCCATTCCTACAGAGGACACTAGAACAATAATCCCAACACAAGGCACAAAGGTAACTACACTGAAGAAAATACAAGAAAATAATTATCTCACAGCAAATTCAAAAGAAGGTACACACACACACACACACACACACATTACCACCTGAAACAACAAAATAACAGGAACAAACAATTATTACCTATTTGTATATCTCAGCATTGATGGACTCAATTCCCTTCCAAAAAAGACACAGGCTAACTGAGTAGATACATAAACCAGACTCTTCTTTCTGCTGCATACAAGAAACACACTTCAGCAACAACGATACTATCTTAAAGTAAAAGGCTGGAAAAAAAAGTTTGCCAAGAGGTCCTGGATGTCTTCTATCAATGTTGGAGAAACTTAATATTCAGGTTTTATCAAGACAGAATGTTAAGTTCTATTATGAAAAGAAAGCTGGTAAGTTTTTTGTTTTGTTTTGTTTTGTTTTGTTTTGTTTTGTTTTGGTTTGGTTTGGTTTGGTTTTAAGAGATACAATGGGCATCATTCCAGGCCATAGTTTGAACGGACTTTTTTATCTTTTTTCCACTTAGGGTAATTTTTGGCCCAGTTCCCCTCAATAAGCACATTGGTTTTTCTTTTTTTCTTTTTTTAATTTTTGTTTTACTAATTGGTGACATTCTCAGCCATTAAGGCCCCTCCTACATCCTTTTCTGAAAGTTACTTGTTTTAGGCACCTCTTCCAGTGTTCTGATTTGACCATGGCTGTTACAATATTTGCCATGTTCAGAGTCGGTTGCTTCTGCTTTAATTCACCCAAAATAGAGTAGGTTTGGTCTCTCAGCTCTAGAGGAATAGAGCACAAATAGTAAAACTCAGGTGTGAAATTAACAAATTAGAAACAAAAGGAACATTCCTCCTGTTCCTTTCTGCTGGGGCAGACTCCTAGCTGGTCTGCTCTTTGGAAAACACCATATTCTGACCCATTCCAAAGGATCCTCTGCACTCAGAGCAGTTGGTAAGAACCCTACCTGACAACCTGAAGTTTCAAAGCTACAGCAGGGAGCCTGACACACTAAGGACCCATTATCTACCAAAACCCTGCCTTCCTGAATGCAACTCCCCATCAATCCCCTTCTCCTGTTCTTTCTGCTGGGGAAGACTCCTAGTTGGTCTGCTCCCAGTAAGAGACTATATTCTGGCCATCCCAGAGGACCTGCTGAACTCAGAGCAGTTAAGGATCCACTGCACCCAGAGCAGTTTGCTCCTAGTTGGTCTGCTCCCTTGAAGACACCACATCTTGACCCATTGGTAAGATACCTCATGGCACCTTCTCCAAAATAGACCATATTATTGGTCACAAAACAGGCCTTGACAGACACAAGAAGATTGAAATAATCCCATGCATCCTATCAGATCATGACAGGACTAAGGCTGAACTTTAATAACAACAAAAACAATGGAAAGCCCACATACACAAGGAAACTGAACAATGCTCTACTCAATGATACCTTGGTCAAGGAAGAAATAATAAAGAAATGAAAAACTTTTTTAGAAATTAATGAGAATGAAGGTATATCATGCCAAAACTTATGGGACATGATGAAATCAGTGCTAAGAGGAAAACCCATAGCTCTAAGTGCCTACAAAAAAAAAAAAAAACCCAAATAAATAAACAACTGGAGAGCACATACACAAGCATTTTGATAGCATACCTGAAAGCTCTAGAACAAAAAGAAGCAAATATACCCAAGAGGAATAGAAGGCAGAAAATAATCAAATTCAGGGCTGAAATCAACCAAGTAGAAACAAACAAACAAAAAAAAACTATAATAAGAATCAACAAAACCAGGAGCTAGTTATTTGAGAAAATCAACATGATAGATAAACCCTGGGCCAGACTAACCAGAGGGCACAGAGAAAACATCCACATTAATAAAGTCAGAAATTAAAAGGGAGACATAACAACAGAAACTGAGGAAATTCAAAAAAAACATCAGGATAGAGAAAACTATTCTCAACAATAAAAAAACTTCTAAGGGAATCACCATCCCTGACCTCAAGCTGTACTACAAAGCAATAGTGATAAAAACTGCATGGTATTTGTACAGAGACAGGCAGGAAGATCAATAGAATAGAACTGAAGACCCAGAAATGAACCCACACACCTATGGTCATTTGATCTTTGACAAAGGAGCTAAAACCATCCAGTGCAAAAAGACAGCATTTTCAAAAATGGTGCTGCTTCAACTGGAGGTCATCATGTAGAAGAATGCAAATCAATCCATTATTATCTTCTTGTACCAAGCTCCAAGTAGATCAAGAGCCTCCGCATAAAACCAGATACACTGAAACCAATAGAAGAGAAATTGGGAAAGAGCCTCGAACACATGGGCACAGGGGACATCTTCCTGAACAGAACACCAATGGCCTATGCTTTAAGATCAAGAATTGACAAGTAGGATATTATAACATTGCAAAACTTCTGTAAGGCAAAGGACACTGTCAATAGGACAAAAATGGCAACCAACAGATTGGGAAAAGTTTTTTTTACCAATCCTACATACTATAGAGAACTAATTTCCAATATATAAAATGATCTCAAAAAGTTAGACCCTAGGCAATCAAAAAACTCTATTAAAAATAGGGTACAGAGCTAATTAAACAAAGAATGCTCAACTGAGAAAATTTAAATGATCAAAAAGCACCTAAAAATGTTCATCATCCTTAGTCATCATGGAAATGCAAATAAAAACAGCCCTGAGATTTCACCTCATACCAGTCAGAATGGCTAAGATCAAAAACTCACATGATAGCAGATGCAGACGAGGATGTGGAGAAAGAGGAACACTCCTCCATTGCTTGATGGATTTCAAGCTGGCACAACCACTTTGGAAATCAGTCTGGAAATTCCTCAGAAAACTGGACATAGTATTACCTGAGGATCCATTTATACAACTCCTGGGCATATATCCAAATTATGCTCCAACATATAACAAGGACACCTGCTCCACTATGTTCATAGAAGCCTTATTTATAATAGCCAGAACCTGCAAAGTACCCTGATGTCTTACAACGGAGGAATGGATACAGAAAATGTGCTACATTTACACAATAGAGTATTACTCAGCTATTAAAAACAATGAATTCATGAAATTCTTAGGCAAATGGATGGAAATAGAAAATATCATCCTGAGTGAGGTAACCAACCACAAATCACATGGTAAGCACTCACTGATAAATGGATATTAGCACACATATAAAAGCACACAATACCCAATATACAACTCACAGATCACATGAAGCTCAAGAAGAAAAAAGACCAATGTATGAATGCTTCAATCCTTCTTAGAAAGAGTACCAAAATACTCATGGGAACAAATAAAGAGACAAAGCGTGAAGCAGAAACTGGAAGATGGGCCATCTGGAGTTTGCCTCACCTGAAGGTCCATCCCATGTGCAGTCACCAAATGTAGACACTGCTGTGAATTCCAGGAAGTGCATGTGAGAGCAGCCTGATATACCTGTCTCCTGAGAGGCTCTGTCAGAACCTGACATATACAAATGCTAGTGTTAGAAGGTAAACACTGAACTGATCACTGGGTTCCCAATGGAGGAGTTAAAGAGAAGACTGAAGGAGCTGAAGGAGTTTGTGGCTCCATGGAGAGAACTACAATACCAACCAATCATAGCTCCCAGGGTCTAAACTGTCAGCCTGGAAACACACATGGAGGGACCCAAGGTTCCCGCTGTATAAGTAGTGGAGAATGGCCTTATCAGGCAACAGTGGGAGAGGAGATCCTTGGTCCCATGAGGGCTGGATGCCCCAGTGTGGGGGAATTTGAGTGCAAGGAGAGGGGAGTGGGTAGATAGATGGATGGGGGCACATCCTCTTAGAAGCAGGAGGAGGGGAATGGGGTAAGGGTTTCTGTGGTTAGGCGGGAAATGGGGAAAGGGGATAACATCTGAAAGGTAAATAATTAAATACCCAACTAAAAAAAGAGAAGAAATAATGGAACTAGCTATTGCAGTCAAGCATTTGAGACTTCTCTTTAACAGTTTAATATTACTGGTATTATTGGGACTCCTTATAGTCTTCAAGGATAAGGTATTGTGGAATGGGGCCATGGAACTAAAACAATATCTATATATCTATATCTATATCTATATCTATATCTATATCTATCTATATCTATATCTATATCTATATCTATATCTATATCTATATCTATATCTATATCTATCTATCTATATATATATATAGAGAGAGAGAGAGAGAGAAAGAGAGAGAGAGAGTGTTATATTCCTGTACTTGACAAATTTATTAAAATAATGTTATTTTTATTTTAAATGTTTTTAAAAAGAAATTTGAATGCCAAGGAACTTTTTTGCTGAGTGTCTATGGCACTCTACAACTAGGCATACTTATGTATAGGTGAAAGGGAAGGATCCACTTACTGTCATAAGGCATTATTCAAATCATCTATTTAATAAGAGGAAGAGGGTATGTTTGTGTTTTTTTTTCTGCAGAATGCTGAAGGAGCTAAGAGGATTCCAGCATGACTGATGAGATATGCTAATGCTTGGACAAAGAATGATGCTGACCTGTGAGCTTGCTGAGTTCCCTAACAATGGTGACTGGAAGCTGTATTGGACATATGTTCCTGACCCACCTTTACGTGCCTATATCCCAGATGGAACAAGCTGCCTTACATCAAGTTTTTAGAACTTGTGGAACAGAGAATCAAAAAGAGAAGTTTTAATGACTCTTGAATTTTTTTTAAGTGTGACTAGTTATTCAGACTCAATCATGGACTGGTATAGAAATCAATCCAATATTGGAAATAACAGTCTTCATTTGGAAGACTGATTCTAGACATTTTCTGAGACATATTTGGAAGTTAGCTGCAGTTCTCTATGATGTTATGTTAGCAAGAGATCAAGTTACAGAATCTGGATTTCAAATAAGTGCTAGAACATATGTTAAGGCTCTTTTAATTGTCATAATAAAAATTGCTTTTGTTTCTTCTACAATATTTAATGTAAGTTGCACTGATTGTACACTTTCTAATTGTGTTAGAGTTTTGAAACCTGGTATATTAGTTATGGAGGTCTACCACCCAGCTTTTGTTTTATTGCCCTGAGTATTAGAGGACCTTGGTATGCTGAAAAAAAAAAAAGCTTGCAAGTACTGGAAGAAGTGAACCAGACTTTAAACAGAAGCAAGAGGTTAGTGGGCTTGATTATTGCTGGTATAGCAGCTTTAATAACTTTAATTGCTAGCACCACTGCTTTTGCAATTGCTTTGACACAAGAAGTTAAGACATCTGCATTTGTTAATCATTTAGTATAAAAATGTTACTAATGTATTGAGTATACAAGAGGATACAGATAGACGTTTGGAACAACAGATTGAAGCTTTTTATCCTATTCAAATTAATGGAAGGATGTTCAAAGTTTAAGTGTAAGAAGCCATCTAGAGTGTCATGCCAAATATCAATGGATTTGTGTTACTTCTACAATTTACAGTGATAGTCATTATAATTAGGAAAATGTTTAAAGACACTTGCAGGGTATTTGGCATAATTCTAACATCTCGGTAGATGTTTTAACATTGCATAGTGAGCTTATAAATTTAAATAATGCTGCTCTGCTCAGTTTTGATGCTGCGGTTACTGCTGATAAAATTATTTATGGCCTGAGGTCAGTAGTTCTATTTTGGTTAAATTTCAAGAATGGCTTATATAACTTGATCATCTTAACAGTTTTTGTCCTGAGAATACTTTTATTCTTGCTCTTTGTGTTAACATTTGTCTTTAACAACATCAACATGTTGGCAGCCAAAGTACATGGTTTGAAACTGAAAATGGAGCCCCAGACAGAGTTAATAATTTAACAGGCTGGCAAGTCAAGAAGTGGTAAGTTTCTGCACATAGCCTTTCCAACCTAAGACAGAAATGCACAGTTTTTGATAATGGATATTCCATGATGGATAAGGAAGGCATTCTTGACATAATTCTAAGACAGCCTAAGTCTTCTTTATGAAATAAAAAAGGGGGAGATGTGGAGAGCTTTTGTGTCTGCTTGGCATGAATCTACCCTTAGCCAATGACAAAGAAATGGGCTTCAGGCAAAAATCTGACACTAGGCTAGAACAAAGAACTAATTTGAGGCAGGAATCCTAATCTTAGGCTAGAACAAAAAAGTAATTTTAGGCAGGAATCTAAATTTTAGGCTAGAACTAAGAAGTAATTTCAGGCAAAAATCTAAATCAGACTAGAGCAAGGAACTAGGCTTCAGGTTTGAAAATGACTTTGGGCCAGGACAGAAAAGTAGGCTCAAATATTTTGGTCATTCTGATAAACCCTTAGAAACAGTGATTAAGGGAGTGATCCCAGGACTTTATTGCCTTTCTTGTTCTTGGTATAAAAGCACATTGGGAAACAAAACACAAAGGTATCAATACAAATAATCAACAAAACCAAGCACTTGTTCTTTGAGAAGACCAAAAAGATTTATTAGCCAAAGTAACTAAAAGGCATAGATACAGTCTCCACTTTATTAAAGTCAGAAATGAAAATAGATACATAGCAACAGGAACTGAAGAAAATCAAAAAATTAACAGATCTTATTATAAAAGCCCACACTTGAGAAATCTGCCAAATCTAGACAGAATGGATAACTTTGTAGACAGAGACTATACACCAAAGTTAAATTTAAATCAGGTAAACAAGCTAAACAATCTCACAACACTTATGAATAGAGAAGAAGTCATTAAAAACCACTGAACAACAACAAAAGCTCAGGACCAGACAGATTTAGTGAAGAATTCTACTAGAACTTCAAAGAAAATGTAATACCAATAGTCCTCAAACTATTCCATAAAATACAAACAGGAGGAACACAACTTAATTCATTCTATGAGGCCATAGTTACTCTAATATCTAAAACACATGGACCCAACAAAGAAAAAGAACTTCAGATCAGTTTCATGTATGAATATCTATATAAAAATATTCAATAAAAATTTCCCAAACTAAATCCAAGAACATGTCAAAGGAAAAAAATCATTCACCAAGATCCAGTAGGCTTCATTTCAGGGATGCAGGAATGGTTTGATACACGAAAATCCATCACATAATTTACTGTATAAACAAACTCAAAGAAAAATAAATATGTGATAATCTCATTAGATGCTGAAAAATCCTTTGACAAAATGCAACACCTTTCAATGTTAAAAGTTTAGAAGAGTTTAAGAATCAATGGCACCTAAAGATAAAAAATGCAACATACATCAAACCAATAGCCAATATCAAATGAAATGGAGAGAAAGTTAAAGTAATCCCACTAAAATTAGAGACAAGAAAAGCTGCCCACTTTCTTCCTAACTATTCATCATAGTACTTAAAGTTCTAATGAGAGTAATACAACAACAAAATGAAACTGAGGGGATAAAAGTTAGAAAAAAATAAGTCACGGTATTGCTATTTGTAGATAATATGAGAATATACAATTATCAGCTTTTAAATTTTTACTATAGAACTTATACCAATGAAAAGCCACTTCATCAAGTTGTCTGTATATGAGTAATTCTATGAAATTAGTAGCCTTACTTTATACATGTGTTAAATGTTCTGAGGAAAAAAAATAGAAAAATAATACCCTTCATAATAGCTACAAATCATATAAAATATTTTTTGTGTAACTCAGTTCAAAAAAGTGAAAGATTTGTATGACAAGATCTTCAAGTCCCTGAAAAAAGAAATTGAAGAAAATCTAAGAAAACAGAAAGATATGACACGCTCAAGTACAGGCAGGATTAAGATATTGTAAATGGCCATATTACCAAAAGCAGTCTACAGATTCAATGCAATTTCCACCAAAATTCTAACATAAATATTCACATAGATAGAAAAAGCAATTCTGAACTTGATATGGAAAAACAAATTAACAACAACAAAAAATAGTCAAAACATTTCTACTTAATAAGAGAATTTGGGGAGAAATAATAATCGCTGATCTCAAGCTGAACTACAGAGCAATCATGATTAAAAACAACAAAATAAAACAAAATTAGCAACAAAACAAAATGAAACAAAAACTGACACAGGTTATTGGTACAGAAACAGATATGCCAATCAATGGAATAGAACTGAAGACCCAGAAATAAACTCACACATGATATTTGACAAAGAATCCAAAACCATACAGTGGAAAATTAAAGCATCTTCAACAAATGGTGCTGGTATAATTAGATGCATGAATGCAAAAGAATGCAAATAGATCTATATTTATCAACCTGCATAAAGTTCAAGTTCAATAAGATTAAACACCTCAACATAAAACCAGATACACTGAATTAATCTGTTGGTTTCTTAGATAATTGGATATAGTTCTAAAGGTAGACCCAGTTATACAGGTCCTTTGCATATGCCCAAAAGATGCTCTAACATACCATAAGGACACATGCTTCTTTATGTCAATAGCAGCCTTAGTCATAATATCCATAAACTGGAAACAACCCAAGTGTCCCTCAACCGAAAGATAGTTGAAGTAATTTTTTAAAATGGCCTCTTCCCTCACTTGGTCCTTGTGGCGGGGCAGACACGTAGCTGGTTTGCTCCCGTGAAGACACCATATCCTGAGATATCCTAGAGAAGCCACTGAACTCAGAGCAGTGGGTAAGACTACTTTCCCACTACTCTACGTCCCAGAGCTACAACTGGGAACCCCAGAGCTACAACTTGGAGCAGGGAGCTCTCAGGACCCACCAGGCACCCAAATCCTGCCACTGCAAAATATCACTCCCCTTCCACCCCTAGCTTGGTCCTTGTGGGTGGGGCAGACACCTAGCTGGTCTGCTCCCTTGAAGACACCATATCCTGAGACATCCTAGAGGAGCCATTGCACTCAGAGCAGCAGGTAAGAACACTCTCCCACTTCCATACACCCCAGAGTTACAACTGGGAGAAGAGGGCACTCAGAACCCACTAGGTACCCAAACTCCACCCCTGCAGAGTACCACCCCCTTCCAACCTTTGCTTGGTCCTTGTGGCTGGGGCAGACACCTAGCTGGTCTGCTCCCTTGAAGACACCATATACTGAGACATCATAGGTAGCCACTGCACTCAGAGCAACTGATACCTAGCTGGTCTCCTACCATGGAGGCACCATATCCTGAGACATCCTAGAGGAGACACTGCACTCGGAGCAGCTGGAGCTCAGGATCACAGAATTATGGAGACAAATGGACTCTGAGAAGTTCTGACACAAGCAAGATAACTGGAAAGACAGGCTCCAGTCAGAGACAGTGAGTACAGGTAGCACTAGACTTAACCAGATGGTGAAAGACAAGCACAAGAACATAAACAAGAGAAACAAAAGTTACTTGGCATCATCAGAACCTATTTCTGCCACCATAGCAAGCTCTGGACACCCCCTCAAACCAGAAAAGCAGGATTCAGAATCAAAATTACTTCTCCTGATGATGATAGAGGACTTTAAGAAGGACATAAATAACTCCCTTAAAGAAGTACAGGAGAACACAGGTAAACAGGTAGAAGCCCTTAAAGAGGAAATGCAAAAATTCCTTAAAGCATTGCAAGAAAACACAACCAAAGAAGTGAAGAAATTAAACAAAACCATTGAGAATCTAAAAATGGAAGTAGAAACAATAAATAAATCTCAAAGGGAGTCTACCCCAGAGATAGAAAATCTAGGAAAGAGATCAAGAGTCATAGACACAAGCATCACCGACAGAATACAAGAGATAGAAGAGAGAATCTCATGTGCAGAAGATACCATGGAAAACATTGACACAACTGTCAAAGAAAATGCAAAATACAAAAAGCTCCTAACCCAAAACATCCAGGAAATCCAGGACACAATGAGAAGGCCAAACCTAAGGATAATAAGTATAGATGAGGGTAAAGATTCACAACTTAAAGGTCCAGAAATATCTTCAACAAAATTATAAAAAAACAAACAAACAAACAAACAAACTTCCCTAACCTAAAGAAAGAGGTGACCATGCATACACAAGAAGTCTACAAAACTCCAAATAGTCTAGACTAGAAAAGAAATACCTCCCGTCACATAATAATCAACCCATCAAATTTACAAAACAAAGAAAAAAAATACTAAAAGCAGTAAGGAAAAAAGTTAAGTTAACAAATAAAGGCAGACCTATAAGAATTAAACCAGACTTCTCACTAGAGACTATAAAAGCCAGAAGATCCTGGACTGATATCATACAGACCCTAAGAGAATACAAATGCCACCTCAGACTACTATACCATGCCAGCTCACACTACTATACCCAACAAAACTCTCAATCAATATTGATGGAGAAACCAAGATATTCCATGGCAAGACCAAATTTACACAATATCTTCCCATACATCCAGCACTTCAAAGGATAACTGATGGAAAACTCCAACACAAGAAGGGAAACTACAACCTATAAAAAATCAAGGAAATAATCTTCCAACAACCCCAAAAGAAGATAGTTACAAAAACATAATTACACCTTTAATATCAAAAATAACAGAAAGCAACAATCACTTTTCTTAATATCTCTTAATATTAATGATTCTCTAATTAAAAGACATAGACTATCAGCCTGGAAACATAAACGGGACCCAGAATTTTGCTGCATACAGGAAACGCAAGTCAGGAAAAAAGGCAGACACTACCTCAGAATAAAAGGATGGAAAACAAACTTCCAAACAAATGGTCCCAAGAAAATAGATGGAGTAACAATTCTAATATTAAATAAAATTGAGTTTTAACCAAAAGTAATAAAAAAAGATAAGGAAGGACACTTCATCCTCATCAAAGGAAAAATCTACCAAGATGAACTCTCAATTCTTAACACCAATGCCCCAAATGCAAGGACATCCACATATATGTAAAAAAACTTTACTAAAGTTCAAAGCATACATTGAACCTCACACAGTAATAGTAAGGGATTTCAACACCCCACTCTCAGCAATGGACAGATCATGGAAACAGAAAATAAACAGAGACACAATGAAACTAACAGACGTTATGAACCAACTGGATTTAACTGATATCTATAGAACATTTCATCCTAAAACAAAAGAATATACCTTTTTCTCAGCACCTCATGGTACTTTCTCCAAAATAGACCATATAAATGGTGACAAAACAGTCCTCAACAGATACCAAAACATTGAACTAATCCCATGTACACTATCAGATAACCATGGTCTAAGGCTGGTCTTTAATAATGACAAAAACAATGGACAGCCCACATGCATGTGGAAACTGAACAACGCTCTACACAATAATGACTTGGTCAAGGAAGAAATAAAGAAATAAATTAAAGACTTTTTAGAATTTAATGAAAATAAGGACACATCACATCAAAACTTGTGGGACTCCATGAAAGCAGTACTAAGAGGAAAACTCATAGCTCTAAGTATCTACAAAAAGAATCTGGAGAGAGCATACACTGGCAACTTGACAGCACACCTGAAAGCTTTATAACAAAAAGAAGCAAATAAACCCAAGAGGAGTAGATGACAGGAAATAATCAAACTCAGGGCTGAAATCAACCAAGTAGAAATATGAAGAACTATACAAAATATCAACAAATCGGGAGCTGGTTCTTTGAGAAAATAACAAGATAGATAAAACTTTAGCCAGACTAACCAAAGGTCACAGAGACAGTATCCAAATTAATAAAATCAGAACTGAAAAGGGAAACATAACAACAGAAACTGAGGAAATTAAATAAAAATCATTAGATCCTACTACAAAGGCCTATATTAAATAAAATTGGAAAGTCTGAATGAAATGGACAAATTTCTAGACAAATGCCAGGTACCAAAAATTAAATCAGGAGCAGATAAACCATTGAAACAGTCTAATAACCCATAAAGAAATACCAGCAGTCATTAAAAGTCTCCCCACCAAAAAAAGTCTGGGACCAGATGATTTTAGTGCAGTATTCTATCATACTTTCCAGGAAGACCTAATACCACTTCTCCTCAAACTATTCCACACAATAGAAACAGAAGGAACACTACCTAATTCATTCTATGAAGCTACAATCACACTATACCTAAACCTCACAAAGACCCAAAAGAGAAAGAGAATTTCAGACCAATCTCTCTTGTGAATATCAATGCAAAAATATTCAATAAAATTCTCGCAAAGTGAATCCAAGAACACATCAAAACAATCATCAAAAATGACCAAGTAAGCTTTATCCCAGGAATGCAAGGGTAGTTCAATATTTGGAAATCCATCAATGTAATCCAGTATATAAACAACTCAAAGAAAAAACACATGATCATCTCACTAGATGCTGAGAATGCATTTGACAGAATAGAATATCCCTTCAAGTTAAAAGTCTTGGAAAGAACAGGAATTCAAGGCCCATACCTAAACATAGTAACAGCAATTATACAGCAAGCCAGTAGCCATCATGAAAGTAAATGGAGAGAAACTTGAAGCAATCCCACTAAGATCAGGGACTAGACAAGCCTGCCCACTGTCACCCAGAGCAATTAGACAACAAACGGAAGTCAAAGGAATACAAATAAAAAAGAAAGAAGCCAAAATTTCACTATTTGCAGATGATATGATAGTATACATAAGTGACCCTAAAACTTCCACCAGAGTACTCCTAAACCAGATAAACCACTTCAGTAAAGTCACTGGATATAAAATCAACTCAAACAAATCAGTAGCCTTCCTCTACTCAAAGAATGAAAAGACTGAGAAAGAGATTAAGGAAATGACACCCTTCTCAATAGTCACAAATAATATAAAATATCTTGGAGTGAATCTACCCAAGTAAGTGAAAGATCTGTATGAGAAGAACTTCAAATCTCTGAAGAAAAAAACTGAAGAAGATCTCAGAAAGTGGAAAAATCTCCCATGCTCATGGATTGGCAGGATTAATTTAGTAAAAATGGCCATCTTGCCAAAAGCAATCTACACATTCAATGCAATACCCATAAATATTCAAAATCAATTCTTCAAAGAGATAGAAAGAGCATTTTACAAATTTATTTGGAATAACAACAACAACAACAAAAACCAGTATAGTGAGAACTATAGTGAGAACTATTCTCAACAATAAAAGAACTTCTGGGAAAACCACCATCCCTGACCTCAAACTGTACTACAGAGCAATAGTGATAAAAACTACATGGTATTGGTACAGAGACAGGCAGGAAGATCAATGGAATAGAATTGAAGATCCAGAAATAAACCCACATACCTATAGTCACTTGATCTTTGACAAAGGAGCTAAAACCATGCAGTGGAAAAAGGACAGCATTTTCAACAAATGGTGCTGGTTCAACTGGAGGTCAGCATGTAGAAGGATGCAAATCAATCCATTCTTATCCCCTTGTACAAGGCTCAAGTCCAAGTGGATAAAGGACCTTCACATAAAACCAGATACACTGAAACTAATAGAAGAGAGGTTAGGGAAGACCCTCGAATAACTAGGCACAGGGGAAAAGTTCCTGAACAGAACACCAATGGCTTATGCTCTAAGATTAAAAATTGACAAATGGGAGCTCATAAAATTGCAAAGCTTCTGTAAGGCAAAGGACACTATCAATAGGACAAAATGGCAAATAGCAGATTGGGAAATCTACAGTGCTACATCTGATAGAGGGCTAATATCCAATATAAAGAACTCAAAAAATTGGACTCCAGATAACTAAATAACCCTATTAAAAACTGGGGTACAGAGCTAAACAAGGAATTTTTAACTGAGAGAACTCGAATGGCCAAGAAGCACCTTAAGAAATGCTCAATATCCTTAGTCATCAGGGAAATGCAAATCAAAACAACCCTGAGACACTACCTCACAGCATTCAGAATGACTAAGATCAAAAACTCAGGTGATAGTAGATGCCGGTAATGATATGGAAAAAGAGGAACACTGCTCCATTGTTGTTGAGATTGCAAGCTGGTATAACCACTCTGGAAAACAGTCTGATGGTTCTTCAGAAAATTAGACATAGCATTACTGTAGGACCCAGCTACACCACTCCTGGGCATATACCCAGAAGATGCTCCAACATATAACAAAGACATAAACTCCACTATGTTCATAGCAGCCTATATATACTAGTCAGAAGGTGGAAACAACCCAGATGTCCTTCAACAGAGAAATGAATACAAAAAAATGTGGTATAGTTACACAATGGAGTATTACTCAGCTATTAAATATAATAAATTTGAGAAATTTTTAGGTAAATAGATGGAACTAGAAAATATCATCTTGAATGAGGTGACCCAATCACAAAAGAACACACATGGTATTTAGTCACTGCTAAGTAGATATAAGCCCAAAATCTTGAAATAGCTAAGATTCAATTCACAGACCACATGAAGTTCATGAAGAAGGAAGACCAAGTGTGGGTGCCTCAGTCCTACTTAGAAGGAGTATCAAAATACTTTAGGGATCAAATATGGAGACAAAATATGGGATAGAAACTGAAGAAGGGGAAATGTCAGGGCCATTCCATCTGGGTACCCATCCCCATGTGCAGTCACCAAAGGTAGATTCTGATGGGGATGTCAGGAAGCCCATGCTGACAAGTGCCTGATATAGCTGTCTCTTTAGAGGTCTGCCAGACTCTGACATATTCATAGTTTTATGCTCACAGCCTACCATTGATCTGATCAAGGGGTTCCCAAAGGAGAAGTTAGAGAGAAGACTGAAGGAGCTGAAAGGGTTTGTGTCTCCATAAAGAGAGCAATAATGCCAATCAACCAAAGCTCCTCAGAGTCTAAACCACTAGCCTGGGAGCACATAGGCAGGGTCCCATGACTCTAGCTATATATGTAAGGGAGGATGGCATTGTCAGGAATAGGTGGGAGAGGAGATCCTTGGTCTCATGAATGCCTGACACCGAGTAGGGTGGAATTTGAGGGTGGGAAGGTTCGATTGGGGGGATAGGTTGGGGCACATCCTCTTAGAAACAGGAGGAGGAGGGATGGGATGGAGGTTTTTGGGAGGGGGAAATGGGGTATTGGGAAAAAAATCTGAAATGTAAATATAATATCCAATGAAAATAAAAGAAAAAAAATGAAACGGCCTCTGGTCAAGACAACTGGCTAAGCTGCAGTGTCTAGCTAACCTGCCATGTTGTGCAGCCAGAAACCATGTGCATGCTGCAGCTAGATACATCCAGCCAGAAACACCAGCCCTGCCACCCAAGAGATGCCAGTGTGGGAGATGGCTCTACCAGTCTTCCACTGTGTCCACAAGGCTAGGCATTGCCCAGACCATCCTGCCTTTCATGCGAGACCAGTAGGAAAATGAGACTCTAGTGCTTAAAGGTTAGTCAAAGGCTTTATATATTTAGTAATGCTCAATAATACTATGCCAATGCAAAGAGAGGTGTATCCCAATTAGCTAACTTAAATAAAAGTTGTTACCTAAGACTGCTCTCCATATCTGTGTAGCTCTTCATCCTCCTACATCTCTGTTCTCCCTAACTTCTTCTCTTCCTTTTCCTCTTCCTCTCCTTACTCCTCCTCTTCCTCTCCTTATTTCTCCCACCTTAGCTCCTCCTACATATCACCCTTCCTGTTAAAATAATAAAAAAACCCTCTTTCTCACAAAATACAAGTAGAGCATAACTATATCAATTTGTATCAGTACGTTATAAGATAGACCTAATACCCAGTCCATCATTTTGTTAGCTAAACAGAACCTCTGTCATCTCTCCTAACTAAAAGACTTTGTTCTGAACCTGGCTTATGTCCTGGATCTTCAAAACGAATGTCATCTGAAAACCATCCTCTCAAATCTGTTCTCTCAAAGTAAATAGCCTGGGTTGTCTATGGGACTGTAAGTCTTCAACCCCATCAGAAATCCAGAATGACTGAATTAACTGAAATTATGGGAACCACAAAACATAGCTTCTAATACTTAGCCAATTTTAGAGACGGAACACCTGGACAGTCCCTAAACCTCAAATCACTGGTGCATCTGAACTTCAGCCTTCTGGCCCAGGATCATCTGACAGACATAGTAATGCAGAATTATTAAGGGCTGACTACTCTCTCTTGGCATATATAATCAGTTGACTATCCCACAAATGTGTCCTTTTCTGGACAGTAATTTGTCAGTAGATGAAAAGAGGCAATTCTTGCCTAGTGGCTGTCTCACCACAACGTGAATAACTCTAAAGATGCTCAATTTCTTTTTAGATCCAAGACAGGGAAGCTATCAGGAGCAGAGAGGTCTCTAATCAAAATGAAAATTAATACAGAAATGTTTGTAATGTCATTCTGTGGACTTCTGATGTTTTAAAAACCAACTATTTATATAAGGCAATCTGGACTGTTCTCTGTTTACTCCTCTCAGTTATTTCTAATTAAAATCTAGAAAACACCCTAACAATAAACTCAGAGCCATAAAATTGCTATAGGCCTTTAATTCACAGGCTAACCATCTCAATTCAATTAAAAAAGTTAAAGAACTGAGTCTAAGTCTTGTATTCCTAAATGTGTTATATAGGCACAATGCCTATATGAGAATAACAATATTAATCTTATTTTTATATCAATAAGGAACTCATGCCATTAAAAATCTTAAATTTGAAATCAAAGTAAATTTTGCACCATTTAAGAAATTATAACTTCAGCTTAATAACAATTATACAGAATTATACCAATAGGTTATGACTATGCAATAAATCCTAGCTATTCCTCCTTGTTCCAACATAACCTCTACTTTTCCCTAAAAATACAGCCCAATATTAACCTCCTCAGTCCCCATGCCCAGAAAATAGGGGTGCCAACTCTTCATTAACTTTTTCAAGCTGACTATGGGAGTTGAGATATTAGAAGAGGGGTGGGGGATAAATTGATAAGCCTCTGATGTCTGTGTCTTCGTTGCATCCAGCTGAAATTCCGGGACATCAGAGGTTCAAGCAGGTATGCTCAACTTGCTTGATGAGTAGATAAACCAAGGCTGTGTATTCTGCAATATACAATTCTCAAAACAAATTTTAGTATCAAGATAACTTTTGTTTGAATTCCGGAATCTATTCTCCTGGAAGCCTGCCTCTGTCATGTCTAATCCATATAATTCTGGAAGGCAGAAATATCTAAATTATCTCTTCTGAAAACACACAGACAAAATCTTTTGCCCTAAATAGAATATCCTTGAGCCAGTAACCAGAAAAACCTTTATCTTGACCTTTTTCTCAGAGGAAACATATAATGCAAAACTGAAAATCACACACATCTTCCTTCCCTATTTTGTCAAGCAGGAAATGAACCCAGAATTCCTGTGGGGTCCATGTTAGACAGAACCCAAGTCTCTTGTGAGGCAATATAACTTTATATTATTTAAACACACCTGATTTACACTATTTTTCTGTTTGGCCCTCTGGCTAGAACAGTTTTTTATTTATACCATCTATCTGTTTGGCTTTGTACTCCAGAGCAGCTTCCACTTGTACACTGAACTTTTTACTCTAGAGCCAGTGACAATTTTTCCTATCTTAACTAAAGTACTGAATGTGCCTATTCTTAGGCTTTCCCTATTCTGCCAAGCAGGAAATGAACCCAGAATTCCAGTGGGGCCCACATTAGACAGAAACCGAGTCTCTTGTGAGTCAATATAACTTTATATCATCTGAATACACCAGATTTACACTATCTTTCTGTTCGGCCCTTTGTGTAGAACAGTATTTATTTATTTATTTATTTATTTATTCCATCTATGTGTTTGGCTCTGTACTCCAGAGCAGCTTCCATTTATACACTGTACTCTCTACTCTAGAGCCAGTGACAATTTTCTCTAAGTTCCAAACCATTCTCAATAATCTCCAAGTGATTCAGACAAATCTGTTTATAAATCTTTCCTAAAAGCAAATAATCACTGTATTTTAACTTCATACTTAAATCAGTAACTGCTCTACAATGAAGGCTTATTTATTTGCCTCTCTTGGCTTAGAGCAGCCAACAATTTCTCTCAGTAGAGGACCTGCCAGCCAGCAGTTTCTTTGTTCAAAGTTCCCACACTGAAGTCATGTGACTCCTATCAGGGCCAATCACTTACACACTTACTTTAAAAAAAAATACAACTTTTACTCTCAGGTGAATAAACTTAAATTTTTAGTAAATTCTTGCTCTAAATTGGTGTTCCACTTTGTTGAAGTAATTAATTAAAACGACCCCTTGTCAAGCCAACTGGCTAAGCTGCAGCATCTCTGCCTA
Organism: Rhabdomys pumilio; assembly: GCA_030674055.1. Lineage (NCBI taxonomy): Eukaryota > Metazoa > Chordata > Mammalia > Rodentia > Muridae > Rhabdomys > Rhabdomys pumilio. The sequence goes on along the minus strand of JANHMN010000008.1, from coordinate 13,858,851 downwards.
GCTCAGCCGCCATGTTGCATGACCACATGTGCGCTGCAGCTAGGAAACGTCCAGCCAGAAAAACCAGCCCTGCCACCCAGGAGATGCCAGTGTGGGAGATGACTCTGCCAATCTTTCATGCCATCTCCACAAGGCTGGGCATTGGCCAGATCATTCTGTCATCCATCCAGGACCAATAGGAAAATGAGACAATAGTGTTTAAAGATTAATCAAAGGTTTTATATATTTAGTAATGCTCAATAACAATATGCCCATACAAAGGGAGTTGTATCCCAATTAGCTAACCTAAATAAAAGTTGTTGCCTGAGACTGCTCTCCATACCTGTGTGGTTCTTCGTCCTCCTATATCTGTGCTCTCCCTAGTTCCTCCTCTTCCTTTACTTATCCCTCCTCTTCCTCTTCTTACTCCTCCCACCTTAGCTCCTCCTACAAAGGATAAATGCAGAAAATGTGGCTTATTTACACAATAAAATACTACTCAGCCATTAAAAACACCATGATTTTAGGAAGCAAATGGACAGGAGTAGAAATTATCATCTTGAACAAGGTAACCCATACACCAAAAGACAAACATGGTATATACTCAGCGATAAGTAGATGTTAGCAAAAGAGTACACAATACCCATGATAGACTGAAAGAATGGCTGACCAGTGACAAGCCAACTTGGGATAGATCCCATAGGTAGACATCAAACCCTGAAACCATTACTGACATTCTTTTGTGCTTGTAGATCCAAACCCAGCATGGTTGCTTTCAGAAATGCTCTACCAGCAGCTTACTGAGACAGATGCGATAATTATGACCAAGCACTGGACAGTGAGGTTGGGGATCCCTTTGGAAGAGATAGGGGAAGAAGTGAGGAACTGAAGGGGATGGAAACTCCATAGGAAACCCTGTAGTGTCAACTAACCTGACCCAATGGAAGCTCCCAGAGACTAAGCCCCCAACCAAAGAGCATACATGGGCTGGTCAGAGACTCCAGGCACATATACATAGCAGAGCACTGTTTGTCTAGCTTGCTTGGAGAGGGAGATGAGAGGCCTATTCTTGTAGTCATGATACCCTAGGGAGATGTATTCCTAGGCAGCACTCTCTAAGAGGCGAAGGGAGGAGGGATTTCAAGGAAGAACTCTGTGAGGAGGGACATGGAGGAGGGAAACATTTGGGATGGAAAAAAAACACAAAAATTCCTTTATTCTGGGACATAAAAGATACTTTCATAATAATATATGGTCATAGAACTACAGACAGGTATGAGCTGTGAGTACTGGATGTGAGTACTGGAATGAAACCTAAGTCCTCAGTCAATCTTCTATGGAGATATCTCTCTAGTACCCTTTTGTGTTGTTTTTATACCTTTTTTCCCCTAAAGTCTATAGTACTGTACAGTACATAAAAATGAAGGCAGATCCATTTTCTAATCTACTCTTGTTCCTGTGTTAATTTCAGCAAAACATTTTGCCTTCTGTCTTTATACTTTATACTTTGCTTACTTGTGATTTTATCTGTTTGTTTTAAGGTGTCTTGAAGTTGGGTAAGTTAATACCAATTTCATTTTTTACAGCTATATTCTTTCCCTTAGTTCTCTATTACTAGGCTAGGAAATGTTAGAATAAAAGCAAACTCTAAATCATTTAGGTCTCTTTCTGTGCATAAAAAGAGAGGTTAAGCATGCAACATAAGGGGATAATCTTTGGAGATTAGTCCTTTTGCAGGATTTATTGTTTGTGGTTTCTGAGGTTGATTTTATTTCTTCCTTTCTAAATCTTTTGCAACCTACATTCTAAAGATAGATCCAGTCCCACATCATCAAGAACAAGTAGAATATTCTCAGTATAAACAAGGTACATTCAAAGAGTATAGTTTAAAAAGCAATGCATAAATTATTACATAGATTTGTATTTTATCCAAGTGCCAATATATGATGATCTACCTTGAGAGAAATAATATATGCATTTTTTTTTCTGTTTCACATCCTTAGAAACATAGGTATTGAGCTTCACTGAGTGATGGAATTGGAGTGGTAGAATCTTCTCACAAGTGTGTACCTTTAGTCACTCAAGAGAGGTTTCTTATTAGATACAAAGAAAAATGCAACCCTGAGGAGCTGAGTATGGTGAAAATAAAGACGTGGAGTAAAACACGTTTCAGTTCTCCCCACATCATTTTTTTCATATTCTACCAATGATTCTGGAAAGAGAATCATAGATATCAGAGTGACAGAAACATGATCTCTCAGAGAGATCATGGAAAAACTATCTGGGAAGGTGAATAGACACTGGAAACTGCCTTGTTTTGATTTGTCCTGAATTTTTTTATTTAATTAATCATTAATTTTTAAAAAAAAAAATGATTCACCACTTTCTTATCATTCAGTGATTTGAAACTGCCAACATGGAAAACACATATTTAACTAACACCAAAGAACAATTGCAATTCCCTTCTTCTACTGATCCTTCCTGTTTGTTCCTTTTTGCAAGCTTAGGAGTTCTAGACTTCATGAATGTATGTCAATAATATAAAAAGGATACTAATTTTTTTACTGTGCCAGAATTTCAGGTATTGGGAAGAATACTATTATTCAGAATAGTGTATAACAGGAAGAATAGTATTTACACACATACTAACACACACACACACACACACACACACACACACACACACTCATCTGGGTACTATTGAAACAAAAATTTAAGGGTTCTTTGATAAATCAGTTGTGTTGAAAGGTATTTTGCTGGGACAAACACATAAAGGAGTGTTTTTCTGAAGTGGCCACAGGTGAAAGACTAAGGCAGACTTTTGAAGGAACATTTCACTGAAGCTGACAAAGGAGGTAGTATGTTCTGCTAAAGCAAATATGTGAAAGGACATGTGATGAAGGATTATTTGCTAACCACAAGCATGTATTGGTCCACCTTATATTACATAGTTGATCTCCATTTGTCAGGACTCCTTGGACTCTGGCTGATTGGATCCACATGTTGATGCAAGACCCTTGTGCTGAAGCAAGACCTATGCTACGGAAAGACACGTGTTGAGGCTAGGCATGTGGACGACATGTGATATTTGGAGGGTATAAATAGGATTCAAAGGAGTGATGGAGAGAGAGCTTGGATTGCTGATACAGCTATCTATTGTGTCTCTCCCATGTTTGCTATCTTCATGTCCCTGAAAGAAGCACAGCTCAGAACCTCTCCTGGTGTTCCTCTTGGTCTCTCCTGCTGACTCAAGCCAGGGCTAAGGCCTGGCTGTCTCTGCTAGGTTGTGTCACTGCTGTTACTAACCCAACTTTTTAGAACAGGACTGCTGGTGTATCCATGAGTGGATTCAGGCGAGTGGATCAAGCTGTCTGCTGCCTACTAACCTGTGAACTCAACTGCTGATTTCCATACAACACAGACAGGACTTGGTCCAAAGAATCTTTCTAATAGATTACTTGGTTAACAACTTCAAAAATCTTTCTTGGAAGTGAGTCTCTGTAAATACTTAGACAATGGGAATGAAAAGTTCATATGCAATGCAGAAGATTTAGAGACAAATGGGGATGAGATCTAACCCAACAGTCTCAAAGTTAGTGATGGGCAAGTCTAAAACTTCAGACAGAAACTGATCTTTTTTTTCATTTCTGCTAGATTTCACATCTCCTGCTGTGGCTGAGCAATTCTGAGCCTATTGCTGTTAGTACAATTATATAATGTTAGAGGTTGACTGTCTTTAGAGACACACCATTCTAAATCATTTTAAGAGAGAATTTTAGATAAAAGAGAATCAAAAGCTTATGATTATATCACTCAAGTTGAATGTTCATCCTCACTCATATAGTAAATAATTTATTCCTGTTTTTATCTGTGTGCCTTAAATACACAAGCAAATCCAAAGCCCTTGAAGAAAGAACTTTCAAATTTTCGTACATTCTTTAGTTTTAACCTTATTCTACATATAATTAATCCTCAGTAAAAACTAATCAACTATACATAACAGACAGGAAAATAATAAGCATCCTTAGTTTTTAGGCTTAAAGATGTTTTTTAAATTATTAAACGTAACATTATTTCTCTCACCTTGCTGGTCTAGTTAAACAAAATTTCCTCCAAACTTGAGAGACCTCTTCATGCATATTATGAAAAATAAATATAATTATATTATTTTTGAGAGGATAGGATTTCTGCTCTGTTTAAGTATTTGATGTTTATTGTATTATTTTTATTTGTGTGTGTATTTGCATTTGTGTTTTTTTCACAGGTGCCATGGCACACATGTATATGCCAAAGGTTAACTTGTTGAAGTTGCTTCTCCCTCTGTTATATAGATCCTAGATATTTAACTCAAGTCATCACGCTTGTTCACAAGTGACTTTACCAATTGAGCCATCTTTTTAACCCATGTACTATGTTGTGCAACCAAATGTTCAGAGTAGGAGCCTAAAATGAAAGATCTAATTTTCTAATACATTTTATGAATGGATTGAGAGTGTGTAATGGGAGGCTTTCTATTATTGTTAGGGTACTATCAGCATAATGAAAGAACATCTGCATCCTTCCATTTGTAGACATCAGCATATCAGTTGTTTCTCAGAACAACTGATTATATCCTGTTATAATGAGAGTCTCATGGGAGACTGTCCTTGTCTTTTCACTGATAGCTTCCTATGACTCTAAAGAACCTCCTCTGTGGAGTGGCGGGCTGTGAGAAGCAGCTGGGTGCTTGGTCAAGCATGAGCTTGGAACCCCAGAACCTTACTGGATGGCAGGAGTTCAGTTCTGCTCCCAGGCCCTGGTTCTTTTTATTTAGCTTCAGTCCTCCAACAACCCCTCCCACAGAGAGGTTTATGACCAACAGTCACAGGAACAGTGCCTCAGGCTCTTCCACATGCAGATGACGTATCTCCAAGCTGTCAGACCAAGCCAATAGGTATTATCTGCTGACAGACACTAACCCACCCTGAAACTGTATATAAGGGCTCTATTTAGGGGAAGTAAAGTGCTCAAGAATCATTCTGGTGTCCGAGAGTTTCTGTCACAAGAGCTGTAACACTTGAAGCGAGATCTGCTCTCTCGAAACCTGCCTGGGACACCAAGCTGCCTCCTTGCCAGCTAGCTGGCTTCTTATCAGCCCAGGCCAGGCCTGGACCAGCTCAGCATGGAGACACAGGTGCAGCACAGCGGCAGCGCAGCGAGCGAGCAGAGGCAGCAGTGGGGGCAGGCAATCTCCCTTCCTGCTTGCACTCTGTGTCCTTTGGCCTGGACCTCTCGCATCAGGTCCAGCTGGAGACCTACAGACAGTGGAGACACAGGCTGCAGGCTAGAGGCATTGCGGAGACAATAGCAAACCCTCCCTGCTCTGACCCTGTCCCCAGCCAGGAGATCATTGTGGGACACCAGAACAAGGGACCTACACTCCTCCTCTGAATGGATGATATAACTTCCCCACATCATTTTTCTCCCTATTTGCTCCCCCTTTCTCTTTTTTTATAGTCTCTTTAAAAAAATAGAGTGTGTAGTTTTATTTGTTTATTTTCTGACAAATCCAACTATTATATATCCATAAATACAGCAGGTTTTGTGCATTTTTTACAGAGATTCTCTATTTGTCCAGTAACCCTAGGAGTTCTTGGATATATTCATAGTCTTTTTTTCTCAAAGTATATGTGGAAGATAAGTATTTCATTAAGATATTTTTTCAAATCTACTGGATTCCTCTTGCTTTTGTTTTCCTTGGTTGTCCATTATTTATCACTTGTCTATTTTCATATAATATTTCTAAGTCTTTTTTGAAATAAAGGATTTTTGTGACAGAGAGTGAAATAAAATAATCAATGAATCCAGAAAATTTCTCTTCTCAACTAATAGAGACCATTCCAGAAAATCATAACTAACTGCAGAGACAGAGAAATAAATTACAAGGGATGCATGTTAAAAAAAGAAAACTCTCTTATGCCTAAGGCTGCAAGAACATTGAGGAAGAGGTGGTGGAGAGATTGTAAGAGTCAGAGGATTTGGAAGTTTGCTGTGAGGTTGTGTCTCCTACTACTCTCAGAAGCTATAAATGTAAAGTCTCAACAATGTGACTACCCAAGTGTGAGCTGAAAAATGACAACACCAATAGATATGTCATAGTGTAAATGGAAAAGCTCATGAGTACTTCATGCTAGACAACAAACTATGGGGAACTAAGCAAGCCTGGGAACGGAAGACGTAGCTTTTCGCCTGGGAGACCACATCCATTAGCTGTCTAGCAATAAATGGTCAATCCTGAAAATATACACACAGGTTACATTATGTAGAATCAATAGGTTATGTTTTGGGATATAGACTTACATGCATATACATATACATTATACACATACACATATATGCATATAGTAACAATTAGAAAAATAGGTCATGAATTTGAACAAGTGTGGAAACTGGTCTATGGTAGTTTGGGGAGGGAAGAAAGGGAAGGAGGAAATTTTTGAAATTAAATTATATTTTAAAAAATATATCCAATGCATCTTTAAAAGAAGAGATTTAGTGAGATATTCATCAAGTTGGTGAGAATACTTGATTTATGATGGCTTAGACATATGATGGCTAGGTAACTTCTGTCAACCACTTACTCACTTTGGATCATACTAAGAACAAATACTCTTTAATAAAAATATATGTTTAAGTATCTTAAAGTATGTGTAAGACTAGTTTTCTGTAAATGAGATGTAAGAGGAGAAAAAAGAGGCATTAGAGGTGAAATTCAGGTGATATGTAAGTGGAGGGGGGGTTGTAGGTTGGGTAAGTCTTAAACAGAGAGTGGTCAGGAATGTTGGGGAGACAAGTAGGTGGAGGTAGGATCAATTAAACCTAAGGATGCACGAGATAATAGATTAACACGAAAATGAAATTTCTAAACAACCACAAAAGATTTTAAATTAAAGCATTCCATGAGGGTAGATAAACTTGTTATCAAAAGCCATTTGTTATTATTTGCAAATGTTTGAGCCAGGGATAATTACCTCTGAATGGGTAGTTGGTCCTTGAGACTAGGCTGAGAGGCAAAATATAATAGTCTGCTGCAATGCTTGTTGTGTATTATCAGTTTTTGTTGTCAAATTAACATAACTTAAAATAACAGTTTTAGTTATCAGATTGACACAACTTAAAATAACATGGGAAGATAATATCTTAATAATAACATGGAATTATCAATAATAGGTTGCCATGCTGACAAATCTGAAGAATTGTCTAATTGATTTTACTAAGATGGCAAGACCCTGCCCACTGTAGCACTATTCCCTAGGCAGGTTTTCCTGAACCATACAAGATAAGGGAAAAAAATCAAGCAAACCATGCTTAGTGCTTCCCATAACTTCAGTTAACTCAGTCATTCTGGATTTCTGATGGGGTTGAAGACCTATAGTCTCATAGCCAATCCTGGCTATTTACTCTGAGAGAAAAGATCTGAGTGGATGGTTTTCAGCTGACATTCATTCTAAAGCCAAGAAAAAAGCCAGGTTCAAAACTAAGTGTTTTAGTCAAAAGAGATGACAGAGGTTCTGGTTAGTCAACAAAAGGATGGACTGGGTACTAAGACTATCTTGTACCTCACTGGTACAAATAGGAATAATTATGCTCTAATTGTATTTTGAGAGAAAAGTTTTATTTTAACAGGAAGGCTGATATGTAGGAGGAGCTAAGGGGGAAGGAGCACTGAGAGGAAGAGATGGAGTAAGGAGAGGAGAAGATGAAGTAGATGAGAAGCTCAGTAATGAGAGGGAGAAAGAGAGAGGGGGCATGGAGGCAGAAGTTCACGTGTCTCCACCAGTCAAAGATAGTTTACATATCTAGGTTGGGTATTGGGTTACACTTCTGATTGAGCATTACCATACTTATAAAGCCTTTGGTTAACATTTTAAAAAAATTGTATAAAAGCAAAATGGTAAAGGGGGCACGGGATAGGGGTTTTCTAGGGAGGGGAAACAGGGAAAGGGGATGGCATCTGAAATGTAAATAAAATATCTGATAAAAAAATAAAAAAAATCAAGCAAACCAACCTCCCTTATTTTTTTCTCTCTGCTTTAGATTGTGGTGGATATGATATAATTGTCTTCATTCACCTCCTGACATTGTGACTTCTCTGCCATGATAGTCTCTAACTTGGAATTGTAAAATGAACAATCCCCTTTATCTTTTATATTGTTTTTTGTTGGGGTCTTTTATCACAGCAACAGAAATAAAACTAGCACAGTTGCCCACCAGAGCAAGATGCTAAGTTTCTACAGCTGAAGACAATATAAACTTTGGTTAAAATATGTAGAAATTAATCTAGAATAGAGATAGAATTTTCTCCCTGGCAATGAGGTTGTATGCTGCTGAGTGGGACTACTACGCAATCTTCTGTGGGAGTATGGCCATCAAAATACTAGCTCTGCTTTGGAACATACACATAATATTCTGGAACACCCAGACAAGGATGGTACACTATGATTAGAAAGGCAATGTGGCTCTTATGAGCACTAGTTGCTCTTTCAAAGGATTCAATTCAACTTCTACTACCCAAAAGGCAAAACACAAATTGCTGTCAATCACATTCTGGGAATCGAATACCCTCTTCTGGCCAGAGGCATCAGAATCACAAGTGATTAACTTTCACACATGTAGTCATTTATATACACACAGAAAATAAAATAAATTACTTAAAAATATTTTCATTCTTTCAATAGTGACAATCTAGGAACAGAGATAAATTATCCCTGTATGATTAGATGTAGACCCCACTCCACAAACACATCTGGTAATGTAAAATTTGTCATAACCTTGTGATTGAGGAGATTTTAGATCATAATGGGAAAATTTTGTTTAATAGACATAATATGCCTATTAATTTATTTTTTAAATAACCATTTTTATATGCATAGATTACTGCCTACTCTCAGTTCTTGTTAGAACTCTATTTCACAGTGGGCAGTGGTAACTACAGGGATTTTTCACTGGTGAAAGTTCTGAGAATAAGTGGCTGATGAATTCTCAACCACAAAAGGAATATCTATCACACCTCTTCAAGACTTCAGAAACTTTGAGGAAGAGGAGAAAGAAAGAATACAAGAGCTGGAGGATGAAAGGCTTGAGTGAGTTGGTATCAAACTTGAAGCATGACATTGTGCTATATTCTTGATCTTAACAGCAATTGCATTTACCAGCTAACATAGTTAGCATCCACTATCAATTGACACACCCAGAGTCAACTTGGGAGAGGGAGTCTGAATTGAAGACATAGCTAGATCAGATTGGCCTACTGGCCTGTCTGGGTCATTTTCTTGATTGCTAATTGATGTAGAATGACCAGCTTACTGTGGGCTGTTCTATCCCATATCACATAGGCCTGGGTTATGTGTGTGTGTGTGTGTGTGTGTGTATCTGAAAAGTCCACTGACAGCCAGCCAGTCAGCAGCATTCCTCTATTGGTTTATTCTTCAAGCCCTGGCTTTCAGTTCTTGCCTTTGCTTCTCTCAATAAGAGACCATAATATATAATCTAAAATCTTTTTCATCTCCCAAGATTGTTTTGATTGATGTTTATTAAAGTAACATAAAAGCAAAATAAACTGTCAGCACAAAATCTGCAAAATGCTGGGCATGCCAGTTCTCTTTCTCAGGGATCCATGAGGGCACAAGCCTCCCAGTTGAGTTACAACAAATGTAGCTAATGCAGAGAGAGAGACTTTTGAGGTGCTATCTCAAGTAGTTACAAGCAGGTTAAGAGTTTCCAGGGGCAGTAGACTCATTTTCTTTAGAGGTGTGATCACTGAAAATCAAATTGACAAACAAACACTCAAACAAACAAACAATCCATTCCTGAGAAGCTTGTAAGAAACATCAATAAAATACAATGGATTATTAAAAGTAAAGAAATAAACTATGAAAATAGCAAGGAGAGTAGGTCAGAAGAAGGGGATCATAAGTGAGTGCAAAAAGAGTGACGGGAATTAGTATAATAAAAATATATTATGTACGCAGTTATGAAACTGTTATATGAAACCCATTCCAATGTAGGACTTATATGTGCAGTAAAGAATAGATAACTGAGGATCTGGAAAGAAGGCTCCCATTTAAGAGCATATCTTGCTGCTGCAGAGCATCTAAATTTGGTAAATACTTTCTCCACAAGCAGGATTCATTGTCATATGTATTTCAAATAGTAGGAAACTATGAAATAACTAAATAAAGATGTAATTTAGTTTGGAGTTAAATTGACTCTGTATGGATTAGTAGGAAAATAGCCAATTCTCTATGATGTGGAAGTCTTAATTTCTGGAAACTATAAATGTTACTTTTGTGGGAATATGAAATTAGAGATGAAACTAATGCTAGTAATGATGTTAGTAAATGTTTATACATTTAAAGTAGGATATCTTTCTAGAAGTTTCCAGATAAACTTAATGTAATTTTAAGGCAAGAGACATTTTAAAAATGAAGAATCCAAAATATAGCATGGAATCAACTAGTTTAGAAAGAATTTGCTCTTTATGTTAAGCAAGGAACTTCTGGAAAAAAGGTAACAGGACTAAGTGCCATTATTTTTGATATATGAGGGTTCCATACGAACAGTATTCTATGCTATGAGTCCCTGTGTATTGAAACTTTACACATGAAATTCCTAAAATTATTTTAGAGGATTAAAGTTTTTGCATTAGTAAGCTTGCTTTATGTTTGTCATATAGTTGGCAACTGTCCTGTTTCTGATGCTAGCTGCAACTGTACCATGTGTCTCTTTCTTCCTTTCCATACTGACTACACAGTACATACTTTTCTCAATGTTTTTCATCAATGTCTTAGTGACATTTTATCTCAAAAAATATTTTTTTAGATTTTCTCTAAGCTATATAATCCTTCCAAGACTCAGAGTTCTTTCATTTCACAGAACTTTAATTATTGTTGTGCAGTATGTTTCTCAAATCTCATTTCACGAAATGTCTTCTGCTGGTGTTCAGGTTTTCACTGATGGTCCTAATGTATTTAACATTTTATGTCAAATGCACATGATCTGCTTAATTAGATAAATAAAGTTTGCATACGTGTTATCTTCTTCTTTCTTGTATCATTTTTATGACTGTCCAAATACACTCGCATTGGACTTACTTGCTGTTTTGATTTAATAATATACAGTGGTTTTTAATTCTAGATGACTTTAGTTTGATGTTCAAATGATTCTGGCTTTGTCTTAAAAATGTATAAGATGGAAGTTCCAGTCTCACAGCAACAGTTTCAGGAGAATATTCAGGAGAATGGAGGATACTTACATCATGAGAGCTTGACTGTCATGGATGGATTAACGCTGCTATTGAAATATATCATATTTCCTCCCTGGAGACTACAGTATCTATGTCGCCATACTGGAAGCATGAAAGTTTTTGATAACATGTCATCATGATCTTGAGTTTTTGTTCTTTAAAAATGATAGAGTCTCAGGTATTTGCTTAACAACAATAAACTGGCTGATACAGATGTTCTCTAAGCAACGTAATAATTAACCTTCTGTCATGAGTATTTAATGGAAATGTTCATTTTCATAAAGAAACAACTTGCTGATAATTTGAACAGTGCTGACTTCTGTGTCATATGCATAATCTCATTAAAGTGATTCTTGGGAGACTTCTGGTTCCATACATCTGCTAAGGAGAAGTAAACACTTGTATGCTCTAGAGAGGAGGTTAAATGCCTGTGCTTTATTTAATTCCCCAAACATACATGACAACCTGGCTTAATGCCACATGTTAATCATTATAGCACAGGAATGTCTACTCTTGCTTTCCAAAGGTTATATTACAGTTACAATTTTGTGATATCATTAAATAAAGTGGGATAAAATTGTTAACACTGATTAGCTTTCATGCAAAGTATCTTGTGGACATCATACCTCAACAGTATCTGGATATTCTATCGAAAGAAACTGATAATAAAGAAATTGAGAAACTGTCACTATTAAAATTTTCAAATAAGACTTTTCTATATTTAGAATATAGGATATGTGAACACTATCCATTTGCATCACCAGTAAAAATTTTTAATTGTATTATATTAGATAGATAGATAGATAGATAGATAGATAGATAGATAGATAGAGATAGATAGAAGATAGATAATTAGACAGACAGAGGGAGAGAAGGATGAATGGAGGGATGGAAGGAGGGAGAAATGGGGAGTGGGGGGAGGGGATGGAGAGGGGAAGGGATATGGAGAGAGAGATAACATGTGATTGTATGTGGATGTCAGAGGAATATCTGTAAGCATCAATTCTCTCAAAATAAATTCATCAGGCATGAGAGCAGGTGCCTTTATTCACTGAGCTAACTCACTTGTTTTAAGTATGGAAGATTTTGATGCTACCATAAAAGCAACACTTTAAAGGTGGTTAGACAGACATACAGATAGATGATACATAGATATAGAATAGGTGATAATAGGTAGATGATAGATAGGTAGATAGATAGATAGATAGATAGATAGGAAGGAGGTAGATACATGATAGATATATAAACAAATAAATAGATGGATACCACTATGTAATAAGTTAAAAATATTTTGAGGAATAATTTAGCAATTACTTAGCAATAAATTATTAGAAATTAATCTTTATGAAGCTATCTAGCAAAAAAAAATTTACTGTATGATTATCATGTTAGACAATAAAAAAAAACCCATTAAGGAAGCAAACATTTCAACTGGAACAGAAGCCATATAAAAACAAGGGATGGCTTGTGAAAGGTTTTCTTATTTCATTGTGAGAAATCAAAACTACTTTTATGGTTGAAATGTTGATATTTTCATCTCTATGAGACCGATCTGATACTGAGACAGCTATGGACTGTCTCGGTTCAGCACAATTACGTCACCAGTTCTAAAACCTACTTATTTTAGCTGTAATTTTACAAATAAATTTTAAAGATGATTTAATGTTTAAAACTCTGTTAAAAATAAGTAATAGAACAGTTTTGAGAGGAAGGTTATGAAACTCAAGGACTCATCCTTGAAAGCTTGAATTCCTTAGAAATGATGTTAGATTCTGCTTCTCTAATTATGCCTCACCAGATTTCTTGTTTGTTTGTTTATGAGAATACTCATAGCATAGTCAGGAATCTTTTCTAAAAGGTTGTTTGAAAACTGTCTCTGTAGTCTTTTGCTCTGTGTATCTGGGCTTATGACACTTTCTGAGTTATAACAGAAACTATTAATGGAAATGGTTTTTAATAATACCAGAATGAACTATATGTTTCTAAAAATAAACATACATATATGCAGAACAACAACTTGTAATTACCAACATTAAAAGCATTGTTCTTGATATCTTTACTGTGTATATTTTATACTTACCTGTGCTACCTTAAAAAACAATTCATATTACTCTCCCAAATCTTACAATTTCTTTTTCATTGTTTCTGTTTTGTGTAGAGACTATAAAAATAGGTCATCATGAGAAGAGCTAACCTGATAAACACTGCCACGTGTTTAGATATTTCCCTGACTCCTTTGTGACAAAAGATGTAAATGAAAAAAGAGATGAGATGATTGTAGAGGTATCCTTATATAGTACGATGCCTTCATGACTATTCTGCCCTCCATTTTTAAAGACCAAAACCAAGGAATCTTAATGTGTGCAAACAACAATCTATTCCCTCCCACCCACAGCCTGTTTCTTTAGAAGCATAATTGAATGTAGTAATTTGCAGGATTTAAGAGAAATGACTTGAACATAAAAACTTAGTTCTCTTCTGGGCTCATTCCTCTCTTTAGTGCTTTTAAAATTTAGAATATTTGTCCAACAAAAAAACTATATACTCTTGCAAGTAAAGAAAATGCAACAAATGAAAAGAAGAGGATGTTACTTATACTAGTGTTGTCAATAAAAGAAGAATGTGTGAGAACCTGACAAGGCAAATACATATAAGTTAAATATAAATAAAAATAGATTTTTTTGTGGATGAGAGTAAAAGATGCAGTGAGGTATATTATCATAAGAAAAAGAATAAAAGAATATATCCAATTATTTTCTGACACATTGCATTGTTGACCTCATAATTAAGACAACATTCCAACTCTCTTTACGTAAAGTCATTATTAAATTATATAGTATCTTAGGGTTTTACTTTTGAGAATACATACCATGACCAAGGCAATTCTATTTATAAGGACAACATTTAATTGGGACTGGCTACAGGTTCAGAGGTTCAGTCTACTATCGTCAAGGCAAGAACATTACAGCATCCAGGCAGATATGGTGCAGGAGGAGCTGAGATTCTACATATTCATCTGAAGGCTGCTAGCAGAATATTTGTAACACGCGTGGTATCCCTGCCTGCAGGAACTCACACGAACACGAAGGATTCTTTCACGGCACGCGGTTTATTCTTTCAACATGGCTTGGAGAGAGAGGGATTCGAACTTCCCCCACCCGTATATATAACCTTTGGGGTGGACAATTATGATTGGCTGCTTGTTCAAATTCCCAGGTTCCCCTGCGCTGTACATGCGCAGTTTAATGGTGGATGTGACGTCAGAAATTAGGCGTACCCAAGACGCTGCGCATGCTCGGTTTGTTACCTCACGCACACAGGCGTCAGCAAGGACAACCTCCTACAATATTGGTTTCCAGGCAGCTAGGATGAGGATCTTTGAGCCCACACCCACAGTGACACACTTACTTGAACAAGGCCACATCTGCCCCAAAAGGGCCACATCTTCCAATAATGCCACTCCCTGAGCAGAACATATGCAAACCATCACATGTAGTAAACCAATTACTCAATACTTGCATAGCTAAATATTATTTAAATCTTGATTACAGAGGAAATTTGCTCATGTAAAGCCTCAGTTAATTATAAACTTTTCCTCAATATTTCACCAAATTACTTCATCTGATTATGTGTTTTCTTAAAGATCTATCTTTGCCTAGTAATTTTATAATTTCCATGATATTTTTTTTTGAAGAAAGACATGTTAGAATCAGAGACATTTTTGAAGTATATGAAGTGCAAGTTGAAAAACATGATAAATAAAAAGGCCATTAAACTTTATTTCCAAATTGGGGTAAAAGAATTATATTGAGTTCAGTCAATTAATTGTACTAATTAAGTTGCTTCAGATCCTGAAGGAGTGGGAATCTGAATAATTTGATTTCACAGTCTTGATTTTTCTGCCGTTGTTGCTTCTGTTTTGAACAGAACAGGTCATGTTAAGTGTCATCTTCTACCTTTATATAAGGAATCCTCTGCAGGTTTCTGTGTTGTCCACACACACCTTGCCATTCTTATTTTTGTCTCTCTGATTTCACTCTGACCATTCTGTACTTCCACACCATTCCATGTTCTTCAATGTAATAGTGTCTGAAAAGTAACTGTCTGAAAGCACTGTTATTTTCCATGATCTCGTTACTTTATGTGGAAATTTTAACATATTTCTCAGTAGTGAATTTTCTTATCATTTTGGTGTCCCAAAGATTTAATATTTTTCAGCAATTTACTCAATCTCCATATATTGTATTCAAAGAAAGTGGCATGTCCACAATCAATATAAAGCAAGGGAATGAAAAAATGGAAAACAACAAATCAAATCAAAACAAATCAACCCAAAATCAACTATTGGTCTCAGCAGGTAAAGTGATTAGAAGGCCTGGGGTCCATTCTTATATCCCAAGTAAGAGAACAAATTATTCAAAGTAGTCTTCTTACCTGTGTAATATGTGTGTGCACGCATGCACACACATACACACACACACACACACACGAACCTGCACACTCACACACACATGCACAACCACACACTTGTACACACATCATATACATACATGGTCTTCATAATAATCATAATAACAGTAATAAATATTTTAATAAAAATCAAACTACTTTTTATTCTCCCTTTTCTATCTCTAATACTGGATAAATGAAGGTTATATTAATTTTAATGGAATATCTTTACATAAAATGAGGACAAACCTAAAAGAGAGAGCTATAAATATGCTGAATTTTGTACTGAAAGTACTCATTGACTAGAAGCTGAGATAGTTGTAATGAATCTGAGTTCCTGGTCACATAAACTGAGTATGCATAATGTTCATTTAAGATACAAACTCCATTCCCCCAGGCAAAGTAGAAGTAGAGCATGGATAGCAATTCTATTCCATGGCTCTGAAAAAACTTCACATTGGATGGAAACATTTTAAAAAGCACTTCTTTTCTCATAGCTCAGGAAAAAGTAAAGTATAATGTTGTCTTATTTGATACAACTATAAAGAATTATTTTTTATATGAAATCAAATGTATGGCTTTAAATTTTCATCTGGGCCTAAGACAGAAATATGAGGACTAAGTCTTCCTTTCTCTAGAACCTAAAACAATAACAAAGGAAAAGCAAAGATAAGTGTAAGAAACAACAGGCAACATGTGTAGAGATGGATTTTGAACATTGATTATCAGTCAGTAAATGTCCAAAAACACTGCAAGAAGAGAAAAAAAGTAGCTGAGTGATCTAAATCTACTGGCATATTGACTAAGGGGAGTTTTAGACCTGCAATGCAGAAACTGGAAAACTAGCTGAGGAATGACACTTTTCCTAAACTGAGGACACAGAAGTGGGAGTCTCAATATATCCATATAATTACTGCTACCAGAACACAATAAAAGGGAACAGAGAGACTGGGAGTTTGAAATTTTTCAGAAGGTCCCTTAATGATGAAAGACAATATTGACAACCAGATACATATCAGGAAACTTTCCATGCCTGTGAAAATTCTACTCTCAAAGAATGTAGCTCTATATATTACACAGTACTGTTAACTTGGTGTCTTTTATGATTGTCACATATTAGGTTGTTTAGAATGTCTAAAAGTACTTTTTTATTGTTGTTACCGCTGACTTGGCAAGGCTTAAGAAGTTTGACTATATTGTGGTTGTTTCAGGCTCTTTTGTTCCAGGACTGAGTGTTTAACCAGACATGTGCCAGTGTGCAAGTACATATCAAAAATTTATCTGCATCATATTGCCTAGTGTTTTATTGGCCGAGAACATGTGGGAGCAAACCACATGTGTACAAATATCATGTTATCAACTATCTTGAAGTCTATCAAATTAATGTTCCTTCACAATCTCTATCTTCTCTCTATCCACCTCTATCTTCTAATGATTCACATTTAGAAAATAAGCAAATGTTCCAAAGACCATAAGATCTCATAAGTTTATGCTATCAACTCACAAATTTTTTATCTAGAACAGATTCTGATGAAGGAGCTATTCTCTAACCAGAAGAGAAAACCTTGTAAGCCATTAAGCATTAGGTAAAGTAATAATTAAAGAAAACTATAAAAGCAGGAGGGTAGAGGTAGCTTTGGCCATAGCTAATTTTAAAATCCTTGAAAAATGAATGTTGCCTTATTAAGTGATTTAGCTACACACTAGGGTGAAGTTCAATGATTTTAAAGAAATACAGATTTATTGGAGCACAACAATACAACATATTTGAAATTCACTCAAAAATTACCTCATTTAAAAAGACAGAAAATTATGATTCATATTGAAAATAAAATATCAATACATAAAACATTGAGATGACATCAAGTTTAAGTAAGGTTTATACAATTATTGAAACAAAATCATTCAATTGTATTTTTGAGAAAGTAGAAAGCTATATTACATAAGATATAAAATACATTTAAGTAGATTCAAACGAAACATTTTGAAAAATATCACAATACCTCATGTAAAACTACAGAGAATGATGTGAATGGCAGTTTTGACATTGTAAAGGAAAGATACTTGAACAGAACCATTGGGATTACCAGAATCAAAAGATTTTGTGGAAACAGTCAACAAAAGAATAAAGAAATCAAAATTGAAATGCAGACCAAGAAGGTGTCTAATATCTGCATATGTGCGACTCAGGTAAGAAAGGACTTGGAGGTCTATTTAGATAATTTAAGAAATGGTGATTTCAAATTTTCCAACTTTGTTTAAATCCTTACATGCAAGAAATTCAAATAATTATATGGTTTCCAAGAGAATATATTTACAAGAAGAAATTTATTGTTACATATTTTTAATCAAGAGAAATTTTAAATTAGTGAAACAAACATAGGAGAAATTATATATTTCATATCTAATAAAAACATGAAAATAACAAATTTTCTACTAGGAACAACATTATCCAAAACATATTCTGCATCAATTGTGAAGAGTTAATGAAAAAAATACCTTGATAAAAATACTTTTTATATTAAACAAACATTTCCGTGCATGATATGGCTGACCTTGGGACTAAGTACCTGAGCAGTAAAAATGATAAATCATGGCAGCTGAATGAATAGAAATAAATATCACAAGAAAATATGAATGTAATCTAAGACTTTAACCATAACAAAAATATTTAAAAACAGACAATTATAAAGCTACATAATCACTTTAAGATTTCTTCATAACTAGTGCTTAAATAAAAGTCATGTTAATTTTAGAGATACTATCTTATTATCTCATCATTTGAAGGCTGAGGATGGAGGATCATGTGTTTGAGACAAGACCATAATACATTGAAAGGTTCTCTGCATAACACCACATCTATCTAACTAACAAAAAGAAAAATTATAGTAATGTAATGAGAAATTCATGTATCTGACACTATACACTATGAAAAAGTATGAGCAAAGAATATGTGCCAGTCCTGGCACTTCAAGTCTCTGCTTGGCTAGGTGATTCCTCTTCTACTGAAGCCAGATAAGGCAGCCCAAATGAAAGAATATATCTCATTTACAGGCAGCAGGTTTTTTTTTTTTTTTTTGAATAAACTCCTCTCCAGTTGTTTAGAACCCACATGAATACCAAACTAAACTGCTACCTATGTATAGGAGGCCTAGGTCATGCCCATGTGTGTTCTTTGATTGGTGGTTGAGATTCTGAGAGCCCCAAGGTCTTCCTGTGACCAAGAGCAGTTCTTAAAATAATGTGAAACTAAGTTTTTTGAATGAAGAAATTCTACAAAGTAATATGCAAACCTACAATTTTCTCCAAGCTTTTTATATCTGGTAATCAGTAACAGGTAGAAAGAGACTGTATAGCCCTAAAATTTATAAAGGCTTGAAAATACTATGGGCCATAACGTTATTCTCAATAATTTAAAAATAATTGAATTGTGTTAATTAATAGTTTGCCATAGGAGAATATAGTAAAATTTCCATAATAAACAGTGAATAGTCAATGGAGACAAACGAAGACTGTCTCTCATCAAGAACCACCACAGGGTGAGGGAAGCCTTAGTAGTACAGAGCCACTGTGTAAGTCCCCAGCAGAAGGCTCCTCTGAGCTCCACTAAGCTCTGGAGTTCACCATCCCTCCGGCCCTGGGCTTTTCATCCTGGGCCCACAAGTCCTCTCCAGGCCCCATCCATTTCCAACTTCCTGCAATCTCCGGTATCACCTGGATGTCTAGGATTGTGGGAATCCCGGACTGGGTTCATCCACACAGGCCCACAATCTCTCTCCTTTCCCAACTCTACCTGGTCTCCAGCAGTGACTAGATGCCCAGGAGTTAGGGAACCCCTGACTCTTCTGCCTCAGCCTCTACCGTTTCTTACCCGGGCTAGGGTCCCCATCTTACTCTGTGTTTTCTTACACCCTGAGTTGTGTATTGATGCTTCCCTTGAGCCTAGCACCTCATGGCAGTGTAGGGTGTAACACAGTCTAGCATTCTGCATTTGAGATCACACACCCCGGTGTTGAGACTGAACAAAAACCAACAAATGTTGTGTTATGAAATGGACATGAGTTTTAGGCAGAAAATATGGAATGTTAGGGTTTGGGTCTTAAAAGTCCCTCAAAGTATTGAAAGTCTGGACTCCAGTGGATACTGTTGAGAGGTGGTAGAAATTTTAGAAAGTAGGAGTTACACGCTTGCTCCTTCCATATTATATATAGTTTTAGTATGCAATATTAAAATCTTTAAAATGAAAGGGAAAGTGAATATTACTGAATATATGAAATAAGATTTGTATTGCAAATTAGTTGTGGATATGTAGGATTTCTTAAAAGTATAACTAGCACAACTGGTTCCTATTGAAGTAAGCACTTTTATTATAATTTCAGAAAATTCTAATCTAATGGATCAAAATCAATTGAAATACTTTCTCTGTGCCCTTTTTAACTAAGACAATCTAATTTTCTAAACATGTTCACACATATGATTATTAATAGAATTTTGCTCAGGGATTATATTATGTGCCAAATATAATTTATTGTTTACAAATACTTTCTAATTACCAAGTAGTTCCATTGCACTTGAGGACAGATACGTTGCTCTCATTACACACTGAGTCAATTCTAACTGTAAGTGTGTATAGGGTGTGTTATTTTATTAAGCACATGGTTAAGTTATATGATATAGTATGTTTAATTAAAAAATGCAAACATTAAAGGCAGCAAAATGACTATTATAAAGTAAGTGTTTTTGAGATTGTCCTCCCAACCTAACTAACTAAACATCTTAAAATCTTGATATAATTGATAGTGGATATCATTTAACAACGGCACCAACTGTGACCCGCAAGTACAAAATGATGTGAATTCTGTAATCCTATCAGGTATCTAAGTTACAAGAATGTTTAGAAACAGAAAAAAAGGGATGGTGACATCATTGAGTTGACATAAACAATGGAATTGAAAAAGGGTGAAGTACTGTTGGGATAGAGGCTGAAAACAAACCAAACCAAACAAAACAAACAAACACTTCATAAACAGAAACTTTAAAATGAAAGTTTTATGTTTTACATGAGCAGGAAGGTGACAAGTTCAGGATCTTATAGCCACAGAGATTGTAGTACATTTTTATATGATGATAACACAAAATGACAGGGAGTGGGTGGACTGTTGCATTTACCAATCATATTTTGACACAGGAGTTAAACAAGGAAGTTAACATTGGTCACAGCCTTATCCAGGTCACCTGGATTCAGGGTCTTTGATTCAGCTTTTGTAGTCAGGTACCCTCCTGGACTCTGGTCCAGAATTTAGAATGGTAAGGAAACAAAGGAGTGGGCAAACTTCATGTACTCAATTAAGTTAAGACAGGCAATACATTTCAATTTGTATGTCTTAGTTTACATAATGAAATAGTGGCAGCTTCTCTCTTTATGTCCTTTACTGGTTAACTGACAAACATGAAACAAAATAGGAGTTGATTCTGCTGCCTGGAAATATGTACTCAGTTTTGGCCCTGCCAACAAGATGAAACTTCTTTAAGTTTACAAAAGATGCTGTCTTAGTTAGGGTTTCTATTGAAGTGACAAAACAACATGACAAATGGCAACTTAGTGAGGGAAGCGTTTACATCCTCTTAAAACTTGTAGTGTGTCATCCTGGGGTGCCAGAGAAGGGACTCAAGGCAGGCAACTAGAGGTGCAGGTTAATGGAGGAGTGCTACTTACTGGTGTGTAACTCATATTTTGATTAACCCAAGCTCTTATACATTTTGTGGCTACATGCTCATGGTTGGCACCACCCACTGATAGCTGTACTCTCCCAAATCAATAACTGGTTTCAAAAGATTTGCCAGGAGGCCAAACTTATGGAGGTATTTTCTCAATTAAGATACCCTCTTCCCAGATTTGTCAAAGATAGTGATACAAATAAATCAACACAGATGTGTAAATAGAAATATATTTGTAATTACATGCTTTCTAATTCTAAAATACTATATTATAATTGGAAAGACATTTTATCTTAGAACATGTAATAGAATTCCCCTTATAAACAATTTGTATTGATAATGAAAAACAATGCAAAACAGAGTGGCTAATTTTGGGTGCTCAGTAGAGCTGGAAGTTCATTGTTATGTATAATATCGAGTATTAGCCTACTTTTGTACTGTTTCGCAGACATCTTCAGATTGTTCAGAAAAACTGACTTTTAAAGGAGTCCAAACCTCTGTTGGGTAGATACCTTTCTATACCTTGTCCAAAGTCTGGGATAGCTTATGCCTTCATACAAGTCTGCATATCCTTTACAACCGTAAGGAACAAGGGAGAGATTTCAAACTCATTGTAGATTCAAATATAAAAAGTGGACACTATTTTGTAAAATAGCGGTGTTCATCAAAATAGATTGAGTCTGTTTTCCTAAATAAGCAATCCTAATGGCCTCAAGTAAATTTACATTTTTCCTTATTTGATTGATTTTGTTCGTTATAGGTAATATATATCAACTATGTCTCTCTCTCTCTCTCTCTCTCTCTCTCTCTCTCTCTCTCTCTCTCTCTGTGTGTGTGTGTGTGTGTGTGTGTGTGTGTGTATTTTAAAATACTCAAAATACAGAATTAATGTAATCTGAGACAAAATGATATTATCACCTCTCTGTCTTCTGTTAAATTGTAACTGGTAATTTGTTCTTGAACTTTTGTCAGCGTCTCTATACTGCAGTCTGTATGTATGCTGATGTATGAATAATAGTTCTAGTAAATCTATTACCCAAAGGAAAGTCTCTTACAGTGGCTCTCTGCATCCTAAACTGGAGACCTTTTACTTCTTTCATAGGTGATGAAAGGACTGGGTGATTCTGAACCATAACCATCAGCACTAGGTGCTCTTCAAATGTGATGGTCAATTCTGCTTTGTTTGGGGACTTTTTTGTTTTGTTTTCTCTTACTGTTTTGGTTTTATTTGTTTCACCAACATACTGATAATCTTTCTAAGTACCAACATGTGCTGTCATCTTTGCTATGAGTTTCTTCCACTTAGACTCCAACCTTTCTGTTGGGCAACATCATAACTGAAGCCTTACACTATTTTTATCTCCTTCTTTTTATGCTTATTCTCTCAACAAAGGCTAAATTTAAAAACAAACAAACAACTAAAATTAACAACAACATGTAATCCAGCAAATACCTAAGTAATCTATTTTCCAGTTCTGCTCTTCCTGTAGTCCTTTCTGAACATTTCTGCCAATTACCCACTTTAGAAATTGACTTCTAAGATATGGGTGTAAAATAACTTTAAATAAATTCTTTAAATAAATTTAAATAAATTCATTAATGTTACATGCGCAGCTTTATATAAATAGATTTTCTCATGAGGCCTCAAGAATATGGAATTAAAATGTGCTATGACACCTAAAGAAAAACTTAATTTTACCTATGTACAAAACTAAAGGTCTAAGTTCACTGCAATCCACAATGTAAAGAACATGTGCTAATGTCACAGTGCTATTTCATCCTTTACTTCTTCATCCTCCTTCCTTTTCTACTCCATAATATTTATTTATTTATTTATCTACTCTGTGTCTATGTGTGTGCATGTGTGTGTATCAGAGGACAATTTGTAAGTCCTAGTTCCCTCTTTTGTCAGTTCCAGAGTAACTCATCTCTCAGCCGAATGATGCTGCTTCAGGTCTAAATCCTGTGTTTGTTGTTCTGTCTTGACCTGGGATATTACTCAGGCTTTAGCATCCTCCAATTAGACTTCACTCACGTCTTTCTTCCTTAGTCAGTCTCTTCCCTACTTCCATATTTAGAAATTAGAATTGTTTCTTCATAGTGCTATTTCTGGATTCTTTCAAGTCGAAAAGCAGCCTATATTTTTTTCTGTTTAGAACCAATGGTAAATATTTTAGTATTTCAGTTCACATAAGGTTTTTGTTTCATATTGTTTTGCTTTATCCCTTAACAGCCCTTTCTGAAGATTGAAAGCACATTTTCCTTCCATGCACTCAGAACAAGGCTATGGCAGGTATATTATTATACTCCAGTTTATCTGCTTCTACCACTGTCTTACATCTACTCTGAAGACCACCTCCTCTTCCCCTAAAATAGATTTTTTTCAATTATTTTTTAAAATTTTATTGATTACTTTATTTTTTTACATTTTAAATATTATCACCTTCCTGGTTTCCCCTCTGAAAACCCTCTACCCCACACCTTTCCCCCTGCCTCTGTGAGAGTGCTCCCCCACCTAGCCACCCACTCCCTCCTCACTGCCCTAGAATCCCTCTATTCTGGGGCATCAAACCTTCACAGGACGCAGGGCCTCCACTTCCATTGATGCCAGATAAAGCCATGTTTTGCTACATATGCAACTGGAGCCATCATTCTGATAGTTGACTTCAAGCATCCACATCTGCACCGGTAAGGCTCTGGCAGAGTCTCTGAGAAGACATCCATATCATATTTCTGTCAGCAAGCACTTGTTGGCATCAGCAATAGTGACTGGGTTTGGTGGCTGCAAATGGGATGGATCCCCGGGTAGATCTGTCTCTGAATCACCTTTCTTTCAGTCTCTGCTCCACTTGTGATCCTGTATTTCCTTTAGACAGGAGCTATTCTGGGTTAAAATTTTGAGAAGGGTGAGTGGCCTCATCCCTCAAGCAGGGGCCATGCCTAACATCTGGATATAGTTTCTACAGGTTCTCTCTTTGCTTTATTGGGTATTTCAGTTAATGTCCTCCTTTTTGGGTCCTGCGAGACTCTTGCTTTCCTGGCCTCTAGGACTTTCTGTTGGCTATCCTCAGGTCCCCAGACCCCATTGCTATATACCTCTGTTCAATTTCCTGACTATATGTATATCTCTGCCCATGCCTGACAATAATTTTAAATGCTTTATTTATGTTATATCTAGTGTCACAATATATGAAGATAATATGTATGCAACCTTTTCCAAGCTGCTTTCTAAGCTAACATTTGAAATTCAGTCTATATTCATTAAAACAAAGAAATCATTACTAAAGTACTCTGACCACTGTATATCAATTTTGTCAAAAAGCATTATTCACTGGACAGAATCTAGAATTAGCTGGGAAGAAATTATACATAAGTTCTCTAGTGCAGGTTGACCTGTGGGCATGTCTATGGGATTTGTTCTGACTGTCAAGAAGGATGTTTGAAAATCTAGCCTGAAGATAGGTGGCATAAGTCTCTAGTTTGGGATGCCAGGTTGTATAAGAGATGAGAAAGCTTACAGTGCAATAAACATGAAAGCATTTGTTTCTCTCTGATTTTGACTGTGGTTTTAGCATGACTATTTGTTTCAAAATCTTGCTTTGACTCTCCTGCAATGATAAGCCGTGATCTAAAATTATAAGTTGAGGAAGCAGCTTGCCCCTTAATGTTTTCACAAAATCTCATAGTTGCACCATGAAAATTAAACTAGGACAAATAGTTTATTTCATTTAACTCTCAATTTCCATATTTATCTGTGCAGGCTAGTTTTAAGTCAGCTTGACAGAAGCTAGAGTGATTTTGGAAGAGAGGCCCTCTATTAAAACATATGGGGTCCTTATGCCTGGTCCTGTCTGATGGAAGTGACTCCTAGCTGGTCTGCTCCCATGAAGACACCACATCCTGACCAATCCTAGAGGATTTGTTGTACTCAGAGCAGTTAACACCACAGCTTAAAGGCTTGGAGGGCAAGTGACCTGACAGTCTAAAGCCTCCCTGGAGTTCTGCTGCATACAGGGAAACAGAAACCAAAGTCTGTAGCCCTCCCCACCCCCCAGAGAACATCTCTACACAGACAAGAGCTTGACCATTCCACTGAAGACCCAGCTGTCTGAAAGCCTCCCAGGGGATCTACTCCAGTCAGGGCAACAGTACAGCAGCTTCTCTGACCCTCTGAAGAGCTCCCAGTTAGAAGGCCCCACAGGTGGTCTACTCCAGCCAGGGATGCAGGCCTACTGGGAGACTTGAAGCAACCAAAGGATAAAAAGGACAGACTCCAGACAGAGTCACCCATACCAACAAACACCAAGGATATCCAAATGGCAAGACATAAGTGCAAGACAATGAACAACAAAAGCCAATATACTTGGGCATCATCAGAACCCAGTTCTCCCATCACAGCAAGTCTTGAATACACCAACACACCTGAAAATCAGGAAGCTGCCCTAAAATTCTATCTCATAAAAATAATAGAGTTCTTTAAGGAGAATATACAACGGAAGAAAGTAAACATCTTCAGTAAATGGTTCTGGTCTGATTGACTGTCTGTATGTCGAAAAACAAGAATATACTGTGGGAAAATATGGCTGGGGAACCCAGGGTTCCTCCTGCCATGTTGTGGGTAGTCTGCTGGGAACAATCTGGGTTCCTCCAGCTGGAAGTTAGGCCTGGCTGCTCATTAACTAAAAGCCTCATGGTTCCTCACTGTTTCTCACGGCGCAGCCCCAACACACGAGGAAGTCCTTGGGTTTCCAAAACCGGTTTATTGGCATGGTGGATGGTGGATGGATCTGGATTCATACCCCACAAAAACCCAGGCCATGCCTGAGTGAAAAAAGGGGAGAGGGAAAAAGGGGGGAGGGGCTGGGGAGGAATGCTTAGTTGGCTCCACCCTCTGGTCTTCAGGTACCTCATTAGTATGTAAATCTCTCAAGGGCCTGTTTATCACGCCCACCTGTGTACTGTGACTGAATGGTAAAGGTGGAACCGGAGATTAGGCCTCATGTCAGGAGCCTGGGTTCTGGGAACATGGACGAAGCCACAGCCCAAGAACCAGGATACCCTTCCACAGCCCAACAATAGACTAATATTTTCATCATGCACAAAGTTCAAGTCCAAGTGGATCAAGGACCTCAACATAAAACCAGATATACTGAATCTAATAGAAGAGAAAGGAGAATAGATCCTTGAACTCATTGGCACAGGGGGAAATTTCCTAAACAGAACTCCGATGGCTCATGCTCTAAAATCAAGAATTGATATGAAACTGGAAAGCTTCTGTAAGGCAAAGGACATAGTCACTATGACAATTTGGCAACCTACAGATTGGGGAAAATTCTTCACCAACACCACATCCCAAACAGGGCTAATATCCAAAATATGTAAAGAACTCAAGAAGCTAACCACCAAAAACCCAAACAACACAGTCAAGAAGTGAGGTTTAAAACTAAACAAAGAATTCACAACAGAGGAATCTCTAATGGCCAAGAAAAATCTAAAGAAATGTTCAAAGTCTTTAGTGATCAGTGAAATGCAAATCAAAATGAGTCTGAGATTCCACCTTACACCTATCAGAATGGCTAAGATCAAAACCTCAGGTGATAATACATGTTGACAAGAATGTGGAGAAGAGAGAACACTCCTCCATTGCTGGTGGGAGTGCAAACTGGAGCAAACACTGTGGAAATCAATCTGCAGGTTCCTCGGAAAATTGGAAATAGATCTACCTGAGGGCCCAGCAATATCACTCTTAAAAATATATCCAAAAGATGCCCCACCATTCATGTTCCACTATATTCATAGTGGACTTATTTTTGATAGCCAGAAGCTGGAAACAACCCAAGCGTCCCACAACAGACGAATGGACACAGAAAATGTGATTCATTTACACAATGGAATTCTACTCAGCTACTAAGAATGAAGACATCCTGAGTTTAGCAGGCAAATGGATGGTACCAGAAAATATCATCCTAAGTGAGGTAATTCATACCCAAAAGGATACGCATGGTATGTACTCACTAATAAATGGATATTAGCCAAAAAAAAGTATAGAACACCCAATATATACTTCACAGAACTCAAAAATATCAACAAGCTGAAGAACCCAAGTGAGGACTCCTAAATCCCACTTGGGAGGGAGAAGAAAGCAATCACAAGAGGGGAGGGAGGGATGGACCTGGGAAGGAAAGTGGATGAGGGCCTGGGGTGGGGAGAGTGAAACCTTGTGTGAGGTAAGAGAAAAGGACAGAAGCTCTGATGGCCAGCAGAAAGAATGGAAAGAGGCAATCTAGGAAGGTAGGTGGTTGGGGTGGTTGGGGGGATCCTCCAGAATGCAACAGAGACCAGGGAGTTGAGAGACTCTCATGATTCAAATAGAAGGACCTCAGATAAAATGCCTGACAGTAGGAAGAGGGAACGTATAGAAGCCACCTTCAGCAGGAAGACAGGGCATCAAATGAGTGATGGGGTTGCCATCCCACAGTCAAAACTCGGACCCATAATTCTTCCTGTTTGAAAGAACTACAGAGATGGAAATGGAAAGGAGTCTGGGGGAAATAAAAAAGTCCAGCAACGGTCCTAAAGTGGGATCCAGCTGAAGGGGAGATTCCCAGGCTTGACAATATTACTGAAGCTACGGAGTACTCACAAAAAGGGACCTATAATGACTGCCCTCCAGAATACCCCACAAGCAGCTGAGTCAGATCCAGATATTTGCACCCAACCAATGGACAGAAGCTGCTGACCACTGTGGTTGAATTAGGGAAAGGCTGAAAGATGAGGAGGAGGGCCACCCTGTAGGAGGACCAGTAGCCTCAATTAATCTGGATCTTTGAGATCTCTCAAAGACTGGACTACCAAGATAACAGCACATACAAGTTTATACGAGGCCCCCAACACATATATAGCAGAGGACTGCCAGGTCTGTGTTCAGTCAGAAATTTTGCACCTAACCTCGGGTTGGAGGTATGGGATGTGGAACATTCTGATGGTGAACTTGGGAAGGGGGCAAATAAAATCTGGAGTATTAAAACATAAATAAATTTGTGTTTACTGTCTTGCTTGTTCCTTGACTATTTGCATCTATTGCTAGTTCCTCTACCTAGAACTAACCTTAGTACTTGTATGTAATTAAAATGGTATAAAAGCAGAACAGAGGAGGGGGATAGGACAGGGGTTTCTAGGGAGGGGAAATAGGGAAAGGGGATGGCATCTGAAATGTAAATAAATGAAATATCCAAAACAAAAAAAGGCCTATGGACAAGCCTGTGCAGCATTTCTTGACTGATAATTTACTTTGGGAGGGCCCTGCTCATGGTGGATGGTGCTACTTCTGGGCTGGTTATCTGGAATACTATAGGAAAGCAGACTGAGCAAGGCATGTGTAGCCAGCCAATAACAGTATTCCTCCATGTGTTTTGTATTAGCTCCTGCCTTCAGTATTCTTCCATGATTGAGTTCCTGTCCTGATTTCTATCAGGGATGAGTTAAAAATCTCTTTATTCTCTAGTTTTTTGCTGGTTTTTGTGAAGTCACAGCAAAAAAAAAAAAAGCTTAAATAAGGAACTCTACATTTTTTCTACTATGTTTTCATAATTAAATCAGTTGTGTGAATTTGGAGAACAAATTCGACAAAGGAGGAGTTCTCTATTTCTAGTGCTAATGTATACATGATCCATAGTATATGAGCTAATGACAATCTTTCTTATTTACTTTAAGATAGTGTTTTCATGCATATTCTCTAAGATGTCAAATTATTTTTTATATCATTCTTTAATTTTGATATATATCATCAAGTCTTACTCCATCCAAGGGAGTAAAGCTAAGCTCCTTAGAGAACAGCCTAACAAAATACTTGCTGGGATGTTCTTCAACTACATACAGCTCATTAATATATCTACTGCTCAATAAATATTTGATCTCGATTGTTTTCTCACATTTATTATTGTAAACTGGCACATTAGGCATTAGGTGATTGCTTTATATGAAATATGTTGTTTTGACCATCATAATTTTTCCTTGCAGTATATCTTACTGTATCAGATGTGAGGAACATCAACCCTTATGAATAATATAAAGGGCAAAACTGACAGTCTGAACTCATGGATTTTAAAGATCAATTAAGTTTCTGAATTTTGTGTTTGTCCAGATAATGACAGCTTTTAAACTTAGAAAGTCCATTACTGCTCAGCCCTGAAACGCTCCAAGACTATTGTGTGCACTGGCACACGGTTATGTGGATTGAATGTGAGTTAGTTAACGCTATTTTGAGCAGGGTATTTTCTCTAATCTAATACAGTTTCTTCATCGTAGAACTGAGAACCAGAAATAGCCATTCTTTGTAAGATTATTCAAGAACTAAATATTTTAACATATATCACACTCTTGGAAGAGAACTCAGTTCCTAAATATTTTGTTGTTGTTATTATATATATTTTAAGCTCAAAGTTAACAATCAACAAGTTAATATATATTTTTTTGGTTGCTTTCCTTTGGTCATATCATAAACATGCTAGTTTAAGTAAAATATTCAATACCTCAACTTAGTGTTATAAAACTATATAACTTGTGTTAAAATTGAGCAATAACAAAAATGTCATTTATTTTCTACGTGTATTTCTTCTTGTACTTGATGTTATGAAAACTACAGCAAACTAACGAACAACTATTTTCCTTGGAAACAAATTTGTATGATGAAAGTACAGTAGTAAACATTCAAATGACTGGAACCCAGAGCCAAGTGTCATACATATACTACCAAAAGGATCCTTTCACCTTGAACATCATGTAAATTCCCCATGTGTGCCAGAAATTAGGAGGCAAGAACAGAGCCTGACTTTTCAACACTGAAATAGGTAAGGTATAATTATTTATGTATATGTACTATTAATGATACTGTGGTTTTGATCATTTCACATTGATCACTGTCCCAGATGTCTGTTTACACTTGTCACTAAACTCTAAACTCAGTGCTAGTCTGAAGACTTCAGGTGTAAGAAAATTCCTTCAACGCTGAGGCCTCCACATTGAGAAAAACTGCTGGTGTGTATCAGAAACTTAATTAATGTTCACGAATGAAAGAATTCCTAAGAACACACAGTTAGTTCTAAAACATAACAGCAGACTTCCAGAGAATAGATAATTGGGGAGAATACAAAGCATAAAGATTCAAAATAATTATAATAAATCTTGAATAAATAAATATCTTTACACTCAAGAAAATGATCCCCACTTTCTATTCAGCCTTGTTTCTGTATTTTGTCTTCATCGAATGTTTTAAGTCTCAGCAATGATTGTGAGAAGTAATCATTTTTACTTCCTTTAGGAAGTAAAAATAAAATGTTGAGTTCTGAATCTGCATGGCTGTTAGGAGAAAATATGACATCTGAGTGGAAAGTGTAGGTATAAAAAGATGGATTATTCCATTATTATCTATTAAATTTTATCTCAAAAATATTACCAGAGATGTTTAAATCTGTCACACACATAGTCACAAATGAAGTAAAAATCCTACTCTCTTTAACTTGAAGGATGCATAATTCTATGGAGATTCACTGGACCTTATCTAAATTCTATGTTGTTTTGTAGTTGGGGCTCATATCACACAACATGGAACGAAGAAGACATGGTGTTCTGTACATGGTGAAATAGTGGAATTGCAAACTGATTCATGCAAAACAAGCAATTGGGGATGAAAGAAAGAACCATGCCAAGCCAAACAAACCCAACTCACATTATCATGTTAACAGAGCTTGGGGGCAATATCTGGACCAGGTATTTCCAAGCTATGGTGGGTTTTTTTCAGTAATATAATAAAAGTCTGTAGAGACTGTAAAGTACTGATAAAACTTACTTAACAGCAAAATAAAAAATCAAAATATACTAGAAGGAAAGAGGAGGCCATGTGAGTCAACATACTGAAGGTCTCAAATTATTCTTTAAGGCTCCTTTTTATCAATTTCAAGAGGAAGGCTAATTTAAATAATAAGATGGACTGAGGGTGAGTCTCTGTTTTGACTGCTACATCAGGTAACTTTATTTTTCTGCTATTCACATCCATTTTTCTACTATATCTGTTTTTATGTTATCCAGTTGTGGTGGGAATAATGTGGCAAATAAAGGTTATTCCCTGAACATTCATGTATCAACACAGTTTAGCTTTACTGTACATGTATCAAAGCCAAAGGAAAACCTAGTTTGATAGTTGTCTTAGAGGGAAGATTTATCACATTGTTCAGAGGTGGATGTGTATGTAGCCTCATACAGATTGAGAATTCCAGATTGCAGCAGATTACTAGGTGTATTGTTCTGAGAGAAGTATGTACAATGCTAAATCACATGGTATCCTAGGTTGCTACGATATCTACTTTACTTGCCTGCCTCACACAATGCTGCTAACTCTACCACTCTGTGGAATCTACATTCATTCCTTTATGAGGGTACACTCCTAACAGTAAAATATTAACTTTCTACAATATACAATAGTATTCTACTGGGGTAACAGTATGAGACTTAAATATTCTCCAAATATCCATGTAATACAAATATGTTCTACAGATTATGGAGAAGTTGTAAAAATGTATGTAATTCTGGTGATGTGTCCTTATGTTGTTAGAGCTATAATCTTGGGAACAATTGTGGAACTCTTTTCACTCTATGTTCCTTACTAGCCATAAAATCAGCATTTAACCTTTCAATATAGTTGTTGAATGATGAGATTTTATTCCACCTTCAAGCCAGTCTCTATGCCAGAGGCCTAAAAGCAGAAAAGAATAGCTGGGGCTTTGTGTACACAAATTTCTAACTAACAAACTGATTAACGTGTTGGCAATCTAGAAGGCCCTATATGCATTAAGTTTTATATAATCCTCTGTAAGAAATGTGGAAATTTCTTTTCTAATTGATAATGCTCAAACTTCAACAAATTATGGCTTGTACACATGCACAATAAAGGAAAAATGTTCTGAAGTGAATGGCTAGGGAGAATGTATTATTTTATGGGTAAAAGCTGTGTTTTCTTATGGAATGGAGAGTAGAAAATTATGTTTTATCAAACAGGCCTCTTATGTTTTGTAAGTTGATTATTTCCGCCTTTTTTTTTTTTTTACAGCAAAAGAAAGTTGACTAATATAACAACAAACTTTAAAGAAATTTCAGTGTAAATTCTGGTTGGGACAAACCATATCCCCAACTCGGCAGTCATACATAGATGAATATTAGACATGGTAAAATACTGAGCCATAAGGGAAACAAAAAGACACCAGAAAATATGAATTTTCATCTTCTAAGTAGAAATGGAGGTTCATCAGAACAGTTTAAATCTTTTTCTTTTTCCATAGGAATATAACGCTATTGTCATAAACATGATGCAAAAATTAGTTAAGCACTCAAGCATAAGTTAGTGAAGTTTTATTTACGAGAGAAACAGATACAAGAGAACAATTAAGAATGCCATGTCAGCACATTTCTGTAGATTATAGGTAGAATTAGAATAAGCTTAGAAGATATTAAAGATGACTCTAAAAATATTTGAATGTAGGAAAAATAAAAATTGTTAGCCACCTATTCAGTTAATGATTTGAGCACTCACATATTACTAACTATATTTATAAAAGAATGAACTTGCAACTATTATCCTTATTTTAGAAATAAAATGCAGAGGAAAAAAGACTAAATCACATGCTATGGTCTCATAATCCTAATGCTAAAATATAAACCTAACCCCTATCCTAAGATGTTACACCATGCAGCCTTTTAGAAAAGGAGACAAAGACCAAACCAGTCCCTACACTTTGTACAATCTTGCTTTTTCAAGTCTTGCATTTGAATGACTTCATTTTACTCATTGACATTCAAGTCTTTAAATCATTTCCTGATCTTGCAGGCCTTTTGCAGCATTCTGAGTTGTCTTGTAAATAGCAAATGCCATCTCATCATTTTCCTTTGAAAAAAAAAACTTTCTGTAAGAGGTAGCTAGCAGCCTAAACTTCTAGTTTTACATTCAGGATCACTGATGTGGCCCTACCCTTTTTTACTGTTATTCTCTGCATTTATTCTGATGTTATCCTATCCAATTTCTTCTTTCTGTGTCTTCCAGTAACTTTGTGACTTTAAGTAAAATCAAGAGTTTTCTCAATAAAGTGAAGTACTTTCTTGCCGTTTTATAAACTTTAGGCCCCTGACAAACCAACAACGGCTCTAAGTATGTTCCTAGCTTCCTTGGTAAAACTCCTTCATTGCTATTGCTGTAACAACAATAATTCCTTCCAACAACCCTTCCCATAGAGAAGTCTATGACCATCAGTCACAAGGAACAGTGCCTCAGGCCCTATAGAGATTTACATACTAATAAGATGCCTGAAGGCCAGAGGGTGGAACCAACTAAGCATTCTCCGCCCCCCCATTTAACTCAGATCTGCCCTGGGTTTTGGGGGAGTTGGGTGCATCCAGATCCATCCACCATCCGCCATGACATTAAAGCCTGTAAAAACCCATGGACTTTCTTGTGTCATTGGGGCCTTGCTGTGAGGAACAGTGGAGCCCCAGCAGCCTTGCCTAACTTCCCCCTGGAGGAACCCTCAGCCACAACTACCCACACCCTAGAGGGACTCCCTGGGTTCTCCAGCCACCATTACCCACATTCACTTATTGTAAAACAGAAGGCTGATAATCACAGATCATCATCTGGACCATATAAGAACCATTAGGGAATTGTCAGATGAACCTGAACTCAGTTGCAAATGAGACAATAATGTTAAAATGCTGAGAGGCACTGTGGCAATTTGAACTGTAAAGATGGTAGTGGTAAATAGAATTATTTCAAAGAAATAAAAGATTATAATTCCTGTTAATATATTGTAGAAGTGAGTACTAGATGGTTATATAGTAGAATGAACCTTTATGCATTCTATAAATATTTTGAATTTTATCTCAATCAGTTTTTGAATCAAAACTGTCACGGCCATTTTCTGAAAATATGCATGAGTGCTTCTTTGAAAACCTTGGCATTTTGTTTTTATCGATTTATTTTTTCTGGTGAGGTTTCAGGCAAAAAAACTCTGAGGTAGTTTATTTTTTTCAGATGAGTTATGAAAAGATATAATTCTTTGTTTCTTCCTTTTCTGCAATTTTCTTTCACTGAATTGATGACCAAGGTATGTAATGTTTTACGAAAAAAGTTTAATACAGATTTGCTGCCTCAGCGTGCAGCAGCCATGGAAATATGGAGTTTACTTTAATGACATCCTCACATTCATTCTTAGGTCACAAACAATTTATAGAAAGCCACTATTGTCACTTTAAAAATAGCTCAGCCTTTTAGTCTTAGATTCTTTTTGTAATTTTTTTTTTTTTATATCTGACTCTAGCTTTCACCCCATTGGCCTTATACTCCAATTCTTCTCTATACTTCAATCACCTATACTTAAAACTTGTGGCTAATGGCTTAGCATCTCGAGTAGCTGCTATGTGAATATCCCTTCACAGATTTTTGTGGAACCAGTGGGGAAGTACTTATTGAAATATTGCGTTTATAAGAGGTGTCACTTTAGTTTAAGTCTCACTACCAATAGCTTATGCAAGCTTATTTTTGTCATTGTAATACCAAAAGACCAGTCTACCATGGGAATTTAAGATGCTAATTAGACAGAAAATGCTCAAAATTCTGTGTGTAGCTACATGATACAGAAAAAGCAAACCTAACAGAGCCTGTGACACACAAAGTGCTCTCAAATATCACACTCTGTAACATGAAGGCCCTTGAATGTACAGGATGGTAGCTGAGCTCCCTAGTTTTTTTTTCTTTTTTTTTTAATAAATAAATAAAAATCCTGCTGCCTGCTTCATCCCTTGAAAGTGTATTTTTTCTTAACAGCTTCTATTCTTTGCTTCAAACTATCTGTATGTCTCTGTCAAATACCTTGTTCTGGGACAAAGAAGCCTGGAAAATCTTTAAAGGTACCTACCAAACCCCAACATCCACCATACCAAAATAAGAGCCTGTGTCATATAAATTTAACAGTTTTTGCCTCAGAATATTTTTTTCTTGTTCTTTTTTACCTGAGTATGTTTGTGTGTGTGTGTGTGTGTGTGTGTGCGTGTGCTCTGTGTGAGAGAGTATATGTGTATGTGTATTTTCATATGTATATGTAACAGGCATGTGCATAGAAATCAAAAGATAGGCCTGAGTGTCAACAATCATCTTCAGGCAGGTTCTCTAGTTGTTCACTCTTGACAAGGTTAGCTGACTTAAAAGCTTATGAGAATTCTTTTGTCTCTATTTCCCAGTTTCCTTTAGGGAAACATTTGAATAATGGAACTCCTGCCCTACTACCTCTGGTTTGTATATAATTCTGTGTACCCAAATTTAAATTGGCAAGTTTGAGAAGACTAGTTTTACCAAATAAGCCACCTGTGCAGTCATGCTTTGAAACTTTTCAAGAATTCCTTTCCTAAATGTTGCAGTAGTCATATATAGACATGAAAATTGGTCTCAGAAGGAGGAAAAAGTTGAGAATTTGAGGCAAAGTATACACTAGGAATGGAGTCAGCTGGATTTGATGTATATGAGGCTTGTGCTTGAAGAAATTAATGCAGCAGAAATGTGGAACACAGAAACAGGTGTTTCAGGTTAAGTGGGGAAGAGGATGAGTATGCATTGAAGCTGCTATTAATGGATTTGGGATCCTGGGTGTGCTGCTTAACGAAGTCTGCTCATCTAGGTAAGCTGCTCTTGAGTCAGTTCATACCAACAATGTCTTAAGTGTTTCTGTTTCCTTCTGCACATAGAATGAGAATGGCTTTGGGAATCAGTAAATAACTCTTTATTCTGAGTTAGACTGTTTGAAAATTTGTTGTGACCCAAGTGTGGACTATCTATGTGTTATCCTATCTTTGAACGTACTAGTGAAGATTAAATATTATGATGAACTCTGGTTAGAAAACACAAAGGCAAAGACATAAATGAAAGGCTATGTGGATAATCAGCAGAAAAAAAAAAAAAAACCCTCACAAACATTGCTTCAGAGGACTCAGAATGAATGAGCCTTTAAAAAGTCTGTCATCAGTGACAGATGGAGTTCAGTGCTTCTCACTATGCAGCCAGAGGAATTTTTTTCTTCTGGTTATTTTATTTTATTTTATTTTATATTTTTTACAAAATGCTCATTGAACTCAACAAAATCTTGACTTAAATCACTGCCAATACAAAAAAGGATAACTCTGACCTCACAAGGTAAAAGACATACTTTATTCATTAGCCAAATATGAGGGACCTTGGCACAGAAACATTCAAGTCATCCCAAATTGCATTTCCCAATATGATAGGAGTTTTATGATTATTTTATGATATCAAAAGGTAAAGTTATTAATCAGGACACTGTAACTATGGTGGTGAAATATCAATTAGGCAGGTTCCAGAAAAGAGGAAGAACCTAAGGAATAAGACTCATACACTTTCTGATATCATTTTTACTCTTTTGATTGGTAGAGACAAATGCTTTGTTTGTGAGTACTTACTACTTATGAAGACACTAGGCAGCATATATAAGAGGCAAGAAGTGACCACTAATATAGTTAAAAATAGCCAAAGATAAACTTGGGTGAGTTCATGGACCTGTAACACCCCCATCTCTCCATAACTTAAGATTTACAGAAATATTTTAGATTTTCGGTTGGCTTAACCAAATATATACAACTTTAATAAATAAGATTTAAAGTAACAGTAAAAAATTATGCATATATACAAGAGAAGATGATAGGTTACCTTTTAATGTGAGAGTACAACACAATAATTCATTTTATGAGATAATGCTTTGCAACTAAGAAAATAAACTATCTGGGAAGTATTCTCTAGTTCAAATATTCTTAAAGTTTGTGATAGGTGACAGAGAAATCTGGAACAATAGAAATATAGTCAATGATTTAGTTATGAAAGAAGATCAGCTTGAAGATACCATCATATAATGTTTCCTTTTATGATATAATAGTAGTATGGGTAATAATTGTAAGACATGTCGAAAGAGGAAAATCTTCCATAGATAAAGAAGTTCTAGATGTCCTATAAATATGAGAGGGACAAGTAGGTTCACACACAACCTTTATTCAGTTTCTTAGTGACCAGAGTTACCTGCCAACTAATTATATATTCCTTTTATCCTTTTATAGCTACATTTCAGTTTTCAAGTTTCCCTCATTACTACTCAACATTTCATGTATGTATGCATATGTATATGTATATATGCATATATATATATATATATATATATATATATATATATATATACATATATGCATGCCTGTTTGAGTCAGCAATTCATTTCAATTATTTTGAATATATGATGAGAGGAGCTTAAAAATAAAAAGATATTGCCATATTGCCTTATGTAAATATTTCCTTTACTAGCTGAAATCTCAGCAGAAGAATGTCAAATAAGTTGACCTTGCAAGATAAATATGATGTGCTTTCTTTTGCAGTCAGAATTTTTTTACTTCTTTCTATTGTTCATCACTTGATTCAATTATTTCTTTTTAAAAATTTTCAGCAACCCCCTTTTTATTTTTTATTTCAACTCTTATTGCCTTCTGTAAATGTATGTCAGCAACATAATTTTTACATGACATAAGAATAAAAATGTATTTTCTTCATTTGTAAAGATAAGAATAGCCTTATCTTCCATTGGTAATCATATGAATCTTAAAATTGAACCAAAGTGTAGCAAACTGACAGAAAGACACAGACATTTATATTGGTGTCTCTTATCAGTAGTTTGGTGGTCACACTTTTAATTACATAGGTCGAACTTAAACCAAAACTTTTAAATGACAAATTTCAGAAATAAATAATTCATAATATTAAAAGTTTGCACCATTCATATGCAATATATTACTGATATAATTGGATATCAAGATGGCTACTAAGTGGCCAGCTTATCTGTCATATATGTTAGTGTTTTGCTCAACAAAACATGAGTCATGCACTGGAAATATAGGGGTCAGATATTATTATGTGACTCACTAGGTCTTCTCCGGTCTCAGTGGAGGTCAACTGTGGCCTAACGTTGTGATACACAATTCATTCCCATTACAAAGATTCCTCATCATCTGATTAGATCACCAACAGAACAATAGTTTCATCTCATTAAGGTTGGGTAGAGTTTGTTCTTTCTTCTTATTACTTCTTTACTTTGTCAATTATAGCTGTATTCTGTATGAGCAAGCCATATCACCTAAATTAAAGCTTTTACTTTAATAATTTTAATACACATGGGCTTATTGAATCACTCTTAATTTCTAAAAAGAATTGTGATTTGTGCATCTAGTAAGCTGTGAGGAGGTTGATAGCCATGATTTACTTATCAGACATTTCGTTTTTAACTTCAGCAAAGATACTTCATGATAGACAGTGGAACCATATCCTGAAACATTTCTAAACTGAATAGTTAGCTCACTCAAATCCTGTATCCAATGGTCAACCATGATATCATACACAAAAGGAACATAAGGACTGAACAGTTTATAGTTGTGAATTCTTGTATAACATAAAACTAAAATGTATTATGTATAATTGTTAATAAATGTACATATATGCATACAAATTAGCAAAAATGAAATCATGAATGACAGTGTGTGGAGGAGTATATAGGAGGGTTTGGAGGAGAAATAGAAATAGAAAAATATAACTATATTATAACCTTAAAATTAAAAAAAGAATATACTCAATGCTTTTACAGAAAACAAGAATTCAAATCCCAGGTCTTGGGTCAGATATCTTGCCAGTATCTGCAATTCCACTTTCAGTGAATTAATACCATCTTTTGACATCCATGGGCACCGGCATATTTGTGAGCATAAGTACACACAAACTTATCTACATGAACATAAATGAAAATAAAGATTTCCAGCAGAAAATGCAACAAAGTAAAACTGTACTGAAAATGTTTGACTTGTTGAAGATCACAGGTTAGCGTGGATCAACTACAGCATGCACAAATGCGTGAACACCAGTCAAAAACAAAAACAAAAGCCAATAACAAAATGAAACAAGGCAAAAACCAAGTCAACAATACAAAGCCTATTAATTTTAAAGTACAGGGTAATTCAAATAAATACTAAAGAAATGGATTCTGACCGATGTAATAGGATGCAAAATCCTGTCACACAATTGTAAAGCTGAAAATCTTAAGTCATAAGTTATAAACTCCTCAAGACAGTATGTGGAATATAGTGATTACTATACTTGCATTCATAGCAACAGAGACTGGAGTTGAGTATTAAGATTTGAAAACAGTAGTAGTAGTATCAGGGTTTGGTGTATATTCATGGAATGGATCCTAAGCTGGGCACCAAGCCATGAGAGTATTACTGATGCCATATAGTACTTGCAGACAGGAGCCTAGTCTGGCTCTCCTCTGAGAGGCCCTATAAGCAGCTGATTGAGCAGATTCAGAACCCACCACTGGACTGAGGTCTGGGACCCCAATGGAAGAGTTATGGGAAGAATTGAGGGAGCTGAAGAGAATGGGAATCTCATAGGAAGAACAACAGTATCAAATAACCTGAACACCTGGAGGCTCCCAGAGACTAAGCCAAAAGAACCAAAGAGTGTACAAGGGTTGATCTATGACCCCCAGCACATATGCAGCATAGGGACTACCTTGTATCACCACCGTGGGACAGGATGTACCAAATCCTGTGGAAACTTGATGCCCCCAGGAAAGCGGATATTGAGGTGTGAAATGGGTGACTGGGGATTGAGTGGCCTGGGAGGCTGCCTGGGGTAAGTGGGGAGATAGGAGGAAAACCTCTCAGAGGCCAAGGGGAGGAGGGATGAGGTAAAGAACTCTTGGAAGGGTGACCAGGAAAGAAGGCAATATTTGGAATGTAAACAAAGAAATCAATTTTAAAAAAGATTTGAAGTCAGAGACAACAAATCTGACAGAAGGACATGGATAAGGCCATTGCATCTGAAAGAAAAACCAAGATGTGCCTGTGTGAACTGATTCAGAGAGGAGAAAAAATACAGACATAACAGATGAAACAAAATGTAGAAAAATTAAAAGTCATTGGATGAAAATTAAATGAACTGGCATTATAAATTCCTTTCTAAAAAAATTAGAATTCTGCTGATTCAAAAGGCTTTCATTTCATTTTGTGAAAACATTGGTTTAGGAGGTGAAATTACTCAAAAAATATCACATTATACTAAAATGTTTACCAGTCTTTCCTTTACTGCAACCATATGTTAATAGTACTTTCTTTATTCACTTAACTGAGCTTTTAATGGATTAAATTGTTCAAAACATCACTATTATGCTTTTGGGCTTTTTAGGCATCACAAAATTGCGATGTATTCTCTTCCAGCTGTGTATTAACATAAAAATGCAGGCATTATTTTCACTAAGACTGCATGCCAAGGCTAGAATTCAGTTTGGTACTAGAAAAAAAAAGTAAGGCAAAGATTGCTTTAGAGCACTGTGTATGTCATAGTATGATGGTCATAAGAATTTTTTTTAAATGAAACAACTGATTTAATTAAATATTTAGGTATGACTTAATATATTCACCAACTTTGGGATTCTCAATTTAAAATATGTATTGCTGAATATTCTCAGTTTAAGAAGAGCAAATGTTGGGTACAAAGATGGGGGGTGTGTGGCAGGGGAACATTTAGCTAGCTTATCTCAGTGTCATATAGCAGATCCTCAAAATTAAAAAATACCAGGCAGAAATATTTCCAGTTATATATAACTTTGAAGAAGATAAAGAAGAGGAAGTGGAAGAGGGGGAAGAAGAAGAAGAAGAAGAAGACAAAGAAAGAAGAGGAAGAAAGAAGAAGATGAAGGAGAAGAATATTTTAGTGGAAAATAAAAGGTTAAATTGAAGATATGTAAATGTGCAGTTATCTCTTAAATGTATATACCTCACTGCGATGCGGATAGTAAAGTTATAATAATTTCGTTTAATGGAAGTACTCATTTAATTATTATAAAAATATCTTAGACAATGAAGCATAGTGAGTATAAAACTATTAGCAACATATCCTCCAAAAGATATAGGGCAATATCTGAAAGTATTGGTTCAACTAGAAGAAAGCTTGATAACTGGCATCATTGGGTAGAGGTCAGAGATGCCTCCAAACACTTGTGAAAGTTCCAGACATTACAAACATTAACATTTGTCCCGTCCAGCGGGCACAGTTATTACAGGG
The DNA here is from genome assembly GCA_030674055.1 of Rhabdomys pumilio. Classification (NCBI taxonomy): domain Eukaryota; kingdom Metazoa; phylum Chordata; class Mammalia; order Rodentia; family Muridae; genus Rhabdomys; species Rhabdomys pumilio. The sequence goes on along the minus strand of JANHMN010000008.1, from coordinate 13,817,221 downwards.
TCCCTGAGTAGCCACCACCTGAAAGAGACACGGGTGAGAGAGAGAAGGGAGACCAAGCGGCAAAGAACGGACAGAGTCAGTCTAGCTGTTGTCAAGGTCTCATTTACTATAGGCAAGGCTTGCAGTATATAAGCAAAATTAAAACAGGGAAGTAAAAACACCCATCCCCACCCAGTGTCCTTAGTCCGGTTATCTATGGCTCGAGGCTGTTGCTTATCTTGATCGTCGGAAGTTCACATTCTGAGGAAGTTCTGAGATCCAGCTGTGACACTGCTGGAACTGTGAAGGGTGCGCCTTTTCTGGAAAGCCTCTGACCTTTGGCTGACCCTGGCAGCCTAGGGGTCTCTGGTCTCCAACATCTCTCCCTTCCTTGTTTTAAGGAAAATCTCAGTGTGGGGGGCAGGTTATAAGGACACAGCAAACTGGGAAGTTTGGGCGAGGGTCATTGCTTAGGTCTATCCCACTATCGAATCCTTACTGTCTAAGACCAGTCCACTGTCATATCCTTATTGCTCTAGACCATCCCACTGTCATAACCTGCTCCAAGGAAATGCCAGAAGTTCTTTAAGTTCCTGGGACCTGAGAACTGTGAACGTCCTTTCTTAACCTTGTACTGACTAGACTTTCTAGAACAGTAGGTAATTTCTTGAGTTTGGCTCCCGGCATCTGCTCCCTTTTAACAATTTTAAAGGAGGCTGGCAGGCAAATGCGGACATTAAGAAATCTCATTGGCAGATAAATGGGCATTGACCAGAGGGGGAAAGCATTGACCTGATCCTCCCAGTATCATTTGTAATGGTGACTTTTTTGGGGAGGAGAGGGTTATTTTGTCTCATGGGCCACGTAGGATATCGAGGGTCCTAGCCGGCTGCTTTGAGACACAAGAAATCAACACCAACCTCTATGCAATCAGGTTTGCTTTTCCGGGGACTCAGAAGCGGACAATTTGGGTCCTCCCCCTGCGGTACCTCGTCACGCACCCCTTTCAGGTACCCACGTTGTGTTCGTGCCATGCCGAACCAACGTGCATAGATCTGAGTTCTATGCAGCTCCTAAAGGAGATATGTCAACGCAAGGCTCAGCCAAGCCTCTATCGGCCAAATAAAGTCTATGATAATGCACTTGTACGGGTTTAGATGCCATGGAGTCAATTTGTTGTTTTATAAAGCCAGTGAGTCTGTTAAAGGCCCACCGGTGGAAAGCCAAAAGGCGAAGGAGACTGATCACAGGGCCCAGGATGGAAGGGAGAAGGGTAGTAAGTCAAGGAGAGACAGAAAACTAGTTTTTCTTGTTCTCGCTGTTTCTTTCGCCATTCTAATTTCTTTCTAATCATGGCCACACTATCTCTAACTACCCCAGTGTGGTCAGTATAAAAACAGCATTCCTTCTTGGGGGTGGCACAGAG